>CALZFC010000259.1:2482500-2897500 GCA_945643635.1 Allodiplogaster sudhausi | reverse complement strand
TTCCCCCGACGCGAAATTTTTTAAGAAAATTTTTTAACTTGAGGGTTGGGCCTCGTTCGGGTCCTACCATGGGGGCCGGGGCCGACCTTGGGGGCCAGAGCCTACCCTGAGGGCCGGGGCCGGATATTTTCGGCCCCCGGCCACCCCTGAGTCGCACGCTGAACAGAGGCAGAGAATCGGGAGAAAGAAACACGGGCAGTGATCGTCGGCTAGGTGGAGAAAGGCAGCGATAGGGAGATCGCCAAGCATGATAATTCCATGCTCATCTCCAGCCTTGCGGACTGGGTAACGTCTCCAGGGTAACGTCTCCAGACGTTACCCAGTGAGATGCCGTCAGCAGAGAGGTGAGAACGGACGCCGTTAAAACCGGCGTCCGTTCTCACCTCTCTGCTGACGGCATCTCACTGGGTAACGTCAGCTGCCATCGGCACCCTCCAACTCGACCGCCCAACAAGGGAATCGGCTTGAGCACCGTGTCAAATATCACTTCATCGAACTTTCGTGCTAAGTGGCTCTAAGTGGCCGAAGCGTCAGACGAAATTTTAACTTTTGGAGGGGTCTGTATCTCAGGCCCCCAGGGGTCCTAGAGACCTAATCCTTTTTGATGGATGGAGTTCCGTACCGTGCCTTGGCCCAAACCACTAACCAATCTACTTTAGACGCGAGAACTTTATCATTTCAGTTTATTTCAGCACTATATATGTTGTGAAGTTTGGAAATTTATTTCAGTTTTACCAAAATTCGCTACCCAAAAGGTCTCCCCTTATAAAAGATAAGCAAAACATTTCATTATAATTTCGCCCGGCTCAAAATGAAAGCTTCATTAACATTTGGTCAAACTGGCGTCAGTTTTCTCAGGGCTGGCTTCAGTTTTCTTCTTAGATCAAAGGAGGTATCCGGGGAATAATTAACCTATGTTTTGTTCAATGTGGATAAGTTCATCTTGGCGTAAAACATACATCCAGAACGTTTGAGCGAATTTCTTCCATTACATTCTGAGTAATAGTAATGTGAAAACTAGCGGGTAGAGAATTAGCTACGGTAGGTCAGCGAGCGCATTCAAAGTGGTTCTCTAGCGCTACTGTATAATTATTCGTCGGATAATTCCTTTAATACATAAAATGTGCACGGCTGAGCTACAAAATTCCGAAAAAATTCCGAAGAAATGGCCTTCATAACGGAATTCGGAATTCGGAATTCGGAAGGATCCCTTTCTTAACGGAATTCGGAAATCGGAATTCGGAAGGAAAAAAAGGTCGGAATTCGGAATTCGGAATTCCGATACACCCCTGCCAGGTATGTATAAACATTTCTTTCAAGAACATTTTGCTTCCAAAGTGACGAGATAGGAGAGAGGGAAGTAAGGAGAGAGGGAGAGAGAGGGAGAGAGAAAGGAGAGGGAGAAAGAGAGAGAGAGAGATGATCAGTTCCAGCTCTTGGTGGCGTAGTCATGTATTCGCGACGGTGTCCATCCTTCAGGGTCATACATATTATCAGTACTTAGAGAGCCCTCTATCCGAAACACTCTCCGTAAACCAAATCCTTAGCACAATCCATATTTGCACACAAGAAAAAATACCATTACGACTACTAGTCTCGTCGATGGTAAATACCATCGTCGCTGCTTCTTAGAGTATATACTCTAAAAATTAGCAAGTTTAAACTATTGTTTCAGGTCCATTGGTCAAATACCATAAAAACACGGCTTGGCGTGAATTACACCTGCCGGAATGGTATTTTCGAGCTAGCGCTGGCAGCCCCCCCCCCTCCTCCCTTCCTTCCCTGTCGCTTCACGGGCCAATCGATTAGCCTCGCCCCTTTCATTCCACTTTGCATTGCATAATGAAAGTAACAACAGTTTATTTCAATCATCTTCTAACTACTTTTACCTGCAAAGTAACAGCACCCTGAGTCATCAAAAATTGACCAGTTAAAGATTGAAAGTCAACAATGAAAGTGGTTTAAGGAAACCAATTACGCAAAAACAACAACAACAAAGCACAACTGTAAGTGGTTTAAAGAAACCAAAGTAACTAATAATTGCTAGCGAAACTAATTAGTTCAAATTAGAATAGATTCTGATAAATGCAAATAGACATTTGTACGCTTTAAATAAGATATGGAATCTAATCAGACGACAAATGCCTTTTGATGCTGTCGGCGAGGTTGATTGCAGTATTCGACTTTAGAGTGAAGGGCGCGCCAATCAGGGCAGAGAAGAGCCCCAAAGATCGGCAACTTCGGCGTCAAAGCGGAGATGGAAGATGAAATGGCATGCCAACGCCACAGTAACCGCTTCGATGAACGAGTCTTCACACAGGATCTCGACTCCCTGGAATAATATAAAAAATGCACAAAAAGGAAATTAAAATCGAAGCTATTTGTAGCAAATGTAGTAGGATACTAGTGGAATATTTTTGCATTTTAACTCTTTCGCTGGTTCATTTTCGTGTTGTTGCTAATTAATGCTGAAAAAAGAGGGACTCACGTTACAAAACACGGAGAACTGCGTGGTGTTCTGGCCGTAAAGCACAACAAGGGGCTGCCGAAACTGCATCTCGCAAAGCTTGTTGACCACATGTGCTGAGTCTGGCTCACGCTGTAACAAGCAGAGAATTTTCAATTAAGCAGCAAAAGGAGAGTCAAAAAAGGAAAGAGATACAATTAAGTAAAATACTTTAATTATGATGTAAGTAAAATACTTTAAATACTCCACTGCCTCCGTCTCGAGTGGCCGCCCAACGCACCTTACCACCGCAAAGTCTAAACATATAAAATTGAGGGAATAATAGGCTAAGCCAAAATTTAAAAGAAAATATAAAAATATAACAAGAACTAGCAAGAAGAACAACTCTTAACAACATCCGTAATAAAAAACATTTCAACCAACCTGCTAAGCGAGTGTCCAAGGGACAGAGCCGCCCTGCATGAACTGAAACGCGTCGTATGCACGTTCCTGGAAAGCGGATTCATTGCAAAGTTATCAAAATCAACTATGAAACACATTAAGTAAAAAAAAACTATGGTTGCAGCCTAGTACTGAATCGCAACCAAATCTTGCCGCTTGACGCCATATATGCGCAAGATGGAACTGCGCCAAGTAGTACTATCTGACGCACTTGAGGTAGGGCTCAGAGTAAAGTATTTTCCTTTGCGGTTTTTACCATTGCACAAAACTAGTGCTTCCGAACTAAATTTCCGCGAACATCTATTATTTTGAATGGTATTCACCCAAGGTGTATTGCGATTTCGGAAATTCAATGGTATTTTTTCTTGTGTGTGGTATCCTTGCAACCGCGGAATGCATTTATCTCACGCTACTTAATCCGCTTGTGAAAGTTTCTTACAGTTGTCAACTGAATTGCGATTTGACGGATATTTCGAAGAGTTAACGGATTTTGTATACGGATTGAGAGAGCGCCACCCACTCAAGTTGACGGGAGTTTTCTGTGTGTAACTATCGCCGAAGGATTGTACTGTGTCTGAATGAACGTATTCTGTACTACATTATATGAAAGGAACCAAAACATTACTCTAGATTCTTGCCTGACAAAAGGGTGAAAGACTACAAAACTCGGGAAAATTCAAATTGATTATATTGAATTTCATTTAACAAGAACAAATAACCATCGGGGGAAATGAATTTTTAACGAATAATATGGCTGAATGTACAGTATTTAAGGAATTCAATAAACATTGCATCCTTCTTTAATGAATAAAATGAATACATATAAGAAGAACCACCGCCACACAAGCACTCTCTCTCTCTCTCGCATGAGATCACGGTAGATGATTTTGTTCTGGTGAAGGTACACCTTGGACAACTATAAATAGATGAGAGAAAAATATTAAATAAAAATATTAAATTTTAATGAATAATTTATTAGTTAGAAGAATAAATAAAAATAACTTAAACCAAGAATTAGAACAATCATCGGAAGAAAAAGAGAAATTTGTCTCTATCTATTTCTCCGATACACCAGCGGCCATACGTGGTTTTCTCGAGCAGACTCCCTATAATATGATCGAGAGAAATAACCCAACGCCCTCTCTCATTTCCCCTTCTTTTGTTAAGTAGAAGCAATACAAAAACGGAGGAGAATGTGATGTAAAGAAGCGCGACTAAATTGTTCTCGAAAATTCAAGTAGAGTACGGTTGACTTCCGAGCCCCTTTAAGTTCGGAAATTCATTAAGTAGACACAACCATTACTATTCATATTTGTTTCTATGCAGAAGAAGTGCTTAGGAAAAGCTGCTAAAAACAACGTCTAATCACAAGGGAATCCATGGAAACTTTGAATTCGCTGCCGAACTATAACATTAGCATAGCCCCAAACGCCGTCGATCCCGACCTTTTTCGTGTGTGAATGTTCACAAACTCGCTGCGACTCGTCTCTTCCGCCTCCTCTCATGATGATGAAGCGAAAGAATCTTTCGACGTCAACACGACAAGCCGCGAGGGAGGGAGCCACGATGGATATTCGACAACCAGGAAGTGAACAATTATCATGAGTGGGTTAGACAAAATCACGAGACAATTGCGTCAAGACAAGATGTGTCCAAGGCAACCTTCCTATTGTGCAGAAATATTTAATTAAACGAAAATGCTAAATAAAACTAAACTATCACTAGAAATTTATCATTATGATGACAGCACGATCCGTTTAGAAAATCATAATTTTTTGAGATGTTTATTTACTACAGATTTTCCCCCAGAAAATCACCATGCCACAAAATGATGCACTCATATCTTCATACCAATATTTGACTGCCTCTATACATTACGAGACTGGCCAAAATTTTTTGTGAGTATAGAACATTGCATTATCGTCAAAGCACAATTCCAGCATAGAAACTAGCTATGAAATTATCACGCAAACCATCAAGTATGAACGTAAATAGAAGTTCCTTTCAGAACAGTATGCTTCTGCAGTGAGCCATACAGGGAGAGAGACAAAGAGACATTGAGACAGATATAAGCAGAGAGCTCGTGAGAGTGAGAACAAGCGGAGTTCCTGCTTACTCCTTTTGACACTTTCATCATCTGGATTCATACACCCAGCGGCACTCCCCTCTCTCTCTCCTGTCTCTCGCTTTTCTTTCTTCTATCTCTTCTTCATCATTGTCTCATTGCATATCTTCATTATCTCCCCCTCTCTCCTCTCTCTATCGCTCATACTCCAACAATTTTCTTTCATCCTTCCTCGAAATAAAATTCTCGCTAATCAGCCACTGATCAACATTCGCAGTCCCATCTGTGGATTCACAGAATGAATGAAAAAAAACGACTCAATTGCACGACATCTGCCTAAGACAGCAGAAAATAAATCTGATTTCGCCTCTCTTCCTCTCGCAAACTCTCCGCGGAGTACGAAATCATGTCAACACTGGAAGCGAGAGGTTTGGAAAAAATTCTTTCATTGTGCAACATGGTGGTTTGCGGACGCTCGACTGTTACATATTTAGTCTCTATTTTCGAGCTTCGTTTCCAGCGTTTGCCCAATCTTAAACCTTTCTTGCAAAAATAAGTCTTTATTATAGGCAGTAGATTCGGATAATGCTGCCCACTGTAGAAAATATTATTATTCCTATACATATATATTCGTTGCAGAAATAATTTTAAATATACAGTAATTTTCCAATTATGCGATATTTTTATCATTAGGCATTCTGACCTGTGTATTACTCAAGCCTTTTTTTTACCATCAGTTGGTGCACTGAATGATTGTAGAAGTGTATACATGGCATATGCGTAAGGTGAATGTTAGCGAATAATTTATTAGTTTAAATAGCTGATAAAAATAAAAATAACGTAAATGACTAATTATGGCTAACTTCGGAAACAAATTGGTTTTTTGTTTCTCCGATCCACAATCGAATAAAAGTGGATTTCAGGAGCAAACTCCCGATAACCTGAACGAGGAAAATATTTCAAGAATATCATGTTGGCCTCGACATCTCAAAAGTAAAAGCAATAAAAAAACCAAGACTGACAAAGAATGCGATTTAGAGAAAATCGACTACATGATGGTACTTATTGGCCGAGATTCCCACTATCTCTCTCCCTTCCTCTCTTTCTTTTTCTCTTTCTTTATTTTGATCTCTCTCTCTCTCTCTCGCTCTTCCTCACTCTATTTCCTTTTCTATCTTTCGTACTCTCGCTTCATTTCTCTTTTCTCTCTTTCTCTCTTTTCCTGTTTCTTTCTCTCTCTCACTTTTCTCTTCTCTCTCTTCTTTCATTCTTACTCTCATTTTGCAGACGGAAACCCGTTTCCTACATGACTTTCTTCCTCCACTCTTTGATGAGTCAAGCGACGCGCGCTCAGCAAAGAGAAATGCGAAAACAATAGTCACGAAAATTCAAATTATAATCTAGACTTTTATTTACCATTACACTTTCCCTCTAAAATTCCGAGTGCCCGTGCGCCGTCGGCTGCCGTTGACGGCATCGCTGTCCACTGGAACTTTGGCCACTTGGCACCGATCGAGCATTTCGTCCATCAGAAGAATCCGAAGCAATTCATTCTTGGCACCGAGGAATCTGTTTAACTACTTTGAAATATAACAAAAGACATTTTCGGAAGACTGATTGTGAGAGAAACGAAGCGCACAGCGTTTTGAGAGAAGAAAATTATGTCATAATGATCACTGGTAAACATTAAAATAACGATGAAGGGAGATAGAGAGACATATGAATAGAAACCGACTGAAAGTAAACCACCGTTTGGAAAATTTACGCAAGAAATATCTTTATGGATATCTTCGAGGCTGCTTATTTTAATTTCACTTATTTTATGATGATTTCGTAATTAATTTCTTAAGGATATAAATCACTTTATCACTTGTTGGGTCACCTGGAATCTGGAATAATAAAAATAAAAATATCTTAAACCACTAATTAGAACAAACATCGGAAACAAAAATTGATTTTTTCCTAGCCATTTTCTACGATCCACCATCGAACACAAGTACGTGGTTTTCATGAGCAGACTCGCTATAACCTTAGCGATAAAAATATCACAACAATATGCGGCAAGTTGTCGAAGTTGTCTCGTTAGTACAATATACATACATACAAAAGAACACAAAATGTTTGCCTAACATAGCACCACTGATTATATAATTTAGTATATATTAAATATTATATTAGGTGTCTGTTTTGTAAATCTTTTTTGTCAACCTTTATTTTGGTGCTGTGCATATAATAGAAGAGAACCTACTTTTTTCTTCGTATTGCGATGCGACGGCCGTCAACAACAATTCGAAAGCAAGCAGAGACTCAATGACAGATAAAATGGGGGAAAAATGGTCGCGCTCGCTATAAGAACAAAAAAGAATATTGTCTTTTAATTCATGAATGAACGGTGTGCTACATACATACAGTCCCGCACAGGATCTTGGTACCAAGGACGCGTCGGACGAGTCGGACGCGTCCAAATGCATCCTCGTTCATAACTAACTAAGTTTTCCAAGAACAATAGTTATGAACGAGGATATTTTAAATATACTAAAATATTTTAAATGGTACATTAGGTTGCTTATAGAGAGCGGGTGCTACTATTTTAAAAAATCGATAATTTCTAATCATTTGATTAGGAGTTATCAGTTATTGCCTATAAAAAATTTCGTTTTAAATATTTCTCAATTAAATTTTTCCTGTACCATTATTTTGTCTCTACCCACATCCCCAAATAATAAAATTAAAGATTGTATCATTGATGATGGAAATCGATAAATGAGACCTTATCACGCATGTTCATATGATGTAAAGATTCGGCTTACGATTCTGAATCTAATTATGTAATCAGTTTTCAACAGAAAGTGCCGGTTAACAACATTGTTGATTGTGTGTACTTTGCAAGCCTTTCTTCAGGATTCCCCATTGTTTTGGTATTTGTCAAAATTTTGGCCCGGTATGATGCTTCCAAATCTAGGTTGCTACGCTAGCATTGATACTCAGAAAAGTAGCGCGATCACTTTTCATCTTCGGTTTAATTACCCAAGTTTGAGGTAACGAAATAGCACAGGCAGAGAAAAAAAGGGCTAGGCCCCGCCCCCTCGGCCTGCGAGGCCTCCCTGCCCTGTTCTTTCTGAAGAAACTAATATAAAGTACACACAAACTGAAATATGTTGTTAACCGGCACTTCTTGTTGAAAACTGATTACATAATTAGATTCAGAATCGTAAGGCGAATCTTTACATCATATGAACATGCGTGATAAGGTCTCATTTATCGATTTCCGTTATCAATGATACAATCTTTAATTTTATTATTTGGGGATGTGGGTAGAGACCAAATAATGGTACAGGAAAAATTTAATTGAGAAATATTTAAAACGAAATGTTTTATAGGCAATAACTGATAACTCCTAATCAAATGATTAGAAATTATCGATTTTTTAAATAGTAGCACCCGCTCTCTATAAGCAACCTAATGTACCATTTAAAATATTTTAGTATATTTAAAATATCCTCGTTCATAACTATTGTTCTTGGAAAACTTAGTTAGTTATGAACGAGGATGCATTTGGACGCGTCCGACTCGTCCGACGCTTCCTTGGTACCAAGATCCTGGGCGGGACTGTATGTATGTATATGTATGTATCAAACATGTGCTTTGAAATAGAGAGAGAGAGACCGAAAAAAGCGCATAACTAGAAGGTGTAATGGAGAGGGAGAGAGAGATAAATAGTAGACAGAGAGACAGATAGAAACTGAGAGCTCGTGAGAGTGAGAATAAGAGAAGTTCTTGCAGACTCTTTTTGAAGAAATGCTTGAGCGATACACAAGGCAAGATGCTTACAAGAAAATAGCTGTATAACTAGATGACATACATATGTATCGATATGTATGTACATAGATATATACTTAAATAGGTATTTAAACGTATGTATGTACATATATATTTAAAGTTATATTATTGCAACTAAAATGTAAAAAGAAGAATAAGATGTTTTCTACCGCTGGAAAATGTGGCTAAAGCATCATGATGAAAGAGCCATAAAATGCCTGAAATAAAAATTTGGGCCTGCTAGTCACTACTCCCGTATTACAAGGAACATTATTAGGGTAAGACCATCATGCTCGTCAAGAAAAGTGTGACAAAATACAAAATTAACTATCTGTCACTCATGAAATTTATCAAAATGCCTACATCACCGTCCGTTAAGAGTATCTTATTCGAGATATTTATTTACTACGGATGTTTTGTTTTTTCAAAAAAAATCACGACCCAACGAAAATAGCCATACATATGTATGTACATATCTTCATATAATATTTGAATGCGTCTACATCTTACAATGTGTGAGAAGTATTTGAATAGTTGGACGATTTCACCGGAAGGAAGAAAACGTTTTCAACTTAAAAATCTTTATTTGAAACCGTCGTCCGTCTGAAAACCACCAGGTTAGATACATACGTTCTTTTCAGATCGTAATTATATTTTTGAGATGTTTTTGACTTTTGATTTCCCCCAAAAAACCACGAAATGATGCACTCATCTTCATAATAATATTTGACAGCCTC
This sequence comes from Allodiplogaster sudhausi, assembly GCA_945643635.1. NCBI lineage: Eukaryota > Metazoa > Nematoda > Chromadorea > Rhabditida > Diplogasteridae > Allodiplogaster > Allodiplogaster sudhausi. The sequence goes on along the minus strand of CALZFC010000259.1, from coordinate 2,887,971 downwards.
TAAACTTTAATGAGACTTTCTACCTTTATTTATTGTGAGTAAAGTTCGTTGCCTGTGCTTCTGAACGCAATTCCATCATAAAAAGTAGATGTGAAACTGGCACTCGTCCACAAACCAACAAGTTATGTATATAAATGGAACTTCTTTTCAGAACATCTTGCTTCCACAGTGAAGAGAGAGAGAGAGAGAGAGAGAGAGCGAGAGATAAAGACAGAGGGAGAGAGAGTAATAAGGAGAGAGGGAGAGAGCGAGATAGCCTCAAAGGCACTCGATCCGTATCTCATTTCTCGTTTGCAGTTCTGTTGTCTCGGCTTGATGCATTCAATTTGACGTAGATTTAGAACGCGAGAGTGCGATGGCTGCGGAGAAACAGAGAAAGAGAGAAAGAGAGAGAGAGGGAGAGAGAGAAAGAGAGATAAAGACACTATTAATTACAATTGAAGCGCGAGAGAACAGAATGGCCAGGAATATTCAAATAAATTATGTTGGAGAAGCAGTAGCTTTAATTGCACGAACAATGTGTCTACATAACATCTATTTTGAAAACAGAAAGGGAGGAAAACAGGCAAACAGTGTAGAAATAAAAGGTGGATTTGAGAGAGAGAGAGACAGAGAGATAGAGAGAGACGGCAAGAGACAAAAACCGCGAGAGCCAGACAGAGATGGACCGTTTCGTGCGCAATTTCCTTCGTCCACGCTTTGATGGTTCCTGCGAAGCGCGCTCAACTAAAATAATGATCTTCGATGACATTCGACCGATCATACTCAATTGTTCAATAATTGTAATATACATATACGACAAATATGTACCTCGAATGAAGAAAGAGATGTTTACTACCCTCAAGTGATCATGTTCTAAACGCGTGGCCAGCCTAGTAACTATTTATGAAAGAGTGACGCGTCAGCAAACCACCAGGTTGTACACAGCGCATTGGAACAGTGGAAAACCATTAAGTTTTGCTCACTATTGGAAAAAATTTCAAAACTCCCACCAAATTAGTAGTATATAAAAGGGGGTTTCCTGAACAGAAAAGAGACCAGTCGATTTTTTTTTACATTGTTCCCTTTACATATGATTTTATAAGAAAAACCAAGAAAAATAATGTAAAATGTGTTAATATTAAGAAAAAGTAAAAAAAAAAGTTTGATAAATCAAGGTTTAAAAAAATATGAAAACGGAGTAGCCCACTTTGCCCAAGTGGGCGCAACCAGTGTATATTTTGATAATTGATAGCGGTTCCCATAAAAAACGATAAAAGCTTGTAAAAAGACTTTTGCACCAAACATCTAAATCGGAGAATAAGATGGTCATTATCGCGGGCAGGTTCGGCTCACAAGCATCAAAGGCATATTTAAGATACAAAAAAACTAAGAACAATAATTTTCCATGCATTGGCTACACGCCCGCGCGCTTTCCGATTGCTTCGTGCGACTTTTCTAGTCGAATTAACTCGTACGTCGAAGAGGTTCAGCAAGGAAAAATAAAACATAAAAAGTGTAACAACAAATATACAAACATGGAAAATGGTCAATTAATTAACATATGATATTGCAGAAATAATGAACAACAAATAATAAGATGATTAATAAAAATATTAATAATAATAAATAATAATAATAATAATAATAATAATAATAATAATAATAATAATTGGGCGAGTTCAGTCGCTTCATTGTGCCCTGTGCCATGCGCGTGGAATTTACGCAAAAAGATAAGAGCCTTTGAGAATCTCTCGCCGTTGTATTCGTCAATTCGCAAGACTCCGCCAGCCGCGAACTGTCCGTAGAGATTCGGTCGGCTAAAAATGACAAAATGCTCGACGTAAGGACGGGAAACTGTGTCCACGTTTTGATCTGTTAATGTCCTTTAAATCATTACACCTTCCCTCCAAGATCCTGATTGACCCTGCGCCGTCGGCTGCCGTTGCCGGCATCGTTGTCCACTGGAACTTTGGACACTTGGCACCGATCGAGCATTTTGACGCCATCCATCACAAACATAACGAGCATTTTTGGAAGAGTGAGAGAAGCGGTGCGCAAGACGATAAGAACGAATAAAGCAAAATCAAAGATTGATAATGAGTAACTTTTCACAACAAACAAGCGTGCACGAGGAGTAAAGAGACGAATAAATAGAAGTCAACTGACAGTAAACAACGGTTAGGCCTATTTTGTGCTCTTTGCAATTTTACGCGAGCAACGCTTTCTGCAGAGGATATCATCGAGGTTGCATATTTAAATTTTTAGATATTTTAATTTGATTTCGAAATTACTTTCTAGAGGATTTAAATAACTTTATCACTGATCGTGCGATGCAGCTGAAGCTTCAGCCGCAATCCATCTCAACTGTATCTCAAACAATCTTCATATCGCATTTCTTTCTCGCTTATCGTCGACGCTGCTTCTGGAGAAACGGTGGACGAGCCAGGCTAAGAAGCCCAATTCCTACGGCCAATTCGTCAGATTCCGGCAGGCGAAGAATCATCGTCGAAATCCCACTCATCTTGGATCCCACGACCATTCATTTATGCCTTGAACCAAGCGAATAAAACCTTTAAAAGTCTAACTATAATCTTTTGCAATTGAAAAAAATACAGTGCCAACCATGATATTGGACTGTTGTTTTCCAATTTCCCATTTGTAATTGTTTATTTGTTATTGTATTATATGAACAATACATCACTGTATCACAGCAAACAAAGACATTGTTGAAAATCTCGCAGAGATCATTGTTTAATTTAAGCAAATGCAAAACAACAGCGTTAACGTTAGCATTACATGGTAAAACTAAGCATAACTGTGGGATATCTGGATGCCTAGTAATCGAAACCCGCAAAAAACATTATTCGAATTTCAAGAGCATAACAAGATGAAAACAGAATCGTCTTTGAAAATAAAGACATCAACGAGTTAAATTATGTTTTGTCTACCTTCTTAAAGGACCTCTCCGATGAATGTCAGTGCATATCAGGAGAGAAATTCCTCCTTTTCTCTCTTCTATTTCCATGTGCTCTCGCGTTCTCGCTCAACGTACAGCACTTTCGCTGTTGTTAGCACCAAGAGAAAGTCGAGAGATAATGGACGATGAGAGAAAAGGAGGGTGGAAGTTTCTTCTGATAGGCAAGAACATTCGCCGGCGCGATCCTTTAATGAAATTTAAATGCAGAAACAGTAGTGACGATATAAACGAAACGAAGAAGAACAAAAGGTAGTTACCGTATTTATTCTTGTTGTATGCATGTAAACTGTTTCGAAAATGTAATGAGAGAGAAAATTCGCTTCCTAGATACAAAATGTTTTAAAGAATAGAAAATTCTTAAAACATATTTGTCGGGAGTTGTGATTCTAACGAAAAACCAGGCAAGTTAACGTGGCAAAGTAGACATTTCCGCCTGAGTGACGGAATTTTCTTGCAACGTAAAGCTGTTTATTAAAAGAGTTCTGAAATTGCTCTGATTGAGTGAATCTTGAGTGGGTCCATGCAGTTGCAGTCGATTAGGTGAGAAGGAAGGACATCCAAGGGCAAATCATTCACAGCTGGGACGTATTTTGTTCACATGTCATTTTATATGCGGTGATGACCCGTAAATGAGTAAGTGGGATAAATAGTAACTAAATCATAAGAGGAATATGATGAACAGAGAGTGCTATATAGAAGTTGGTGAGAGATCTATCACAGAGCAAGTGTAGTTATTAGCACGAGTGGATAATTCAATATGTGTAATTTTCATACAGTTATGTATGTATGTATATTGCAAATGTGACATAAACTGAACTTGCATTTTGAAGAAAAAAATGTTACGCTCGGCTGAACATTGAACTAGGCTTGTGTGTGTGTGTGTGTGTGTGTGTTTGTGTATGTATGTATGTGAACATGTTAGTGCTTCCCAATAGTGAACCGCGACGCGTCACAGCAGCGCGCGACGCGTCGAGTACAGCGTTCCGTAGACTCCGCCCCCGCGCGCAGATTGCGCGCGAGAGACGGGCGCGCGCGACACGCTCAGCCATCGAGATCGTTCGGCAGCCTGAAAGAGGTGAGTGGCAACGTGCAGAAGGGACAGGACACCAGAGCACAAAGAATCATAAAAATAATTATAATAAAAGGAGCAGGATCAAAGAGTAATGTTTTCAGTTGATTTTTTTTACAGCCAATGAACTGCTTAAAACTGTAAATAAAATCCGTTAAATTAATTACTTTCTTTGGACAGCTCCTTTCAGTGGGATTCCAAATAATATGACGTCACTAGAACGAAAAAGAAAAAAAAGCAAAAAAATGGGGAATAATGAGGGGGTGGCTTGAAAGAAAAGATATTAATCTCCTCATCATAGCAATGCACATGACGAACTGTGATTTCTTTGGCAGCCAACAAGACATCAAACAACCACACGGAAGCAGGCAAAATGCAAGCGGAGATTTCATTGGTGCAAAACGATAAAGGATTAGTAAGTTGAGTGTGTGTGTGTGGATGTTGGGTTTGTGATTAGTGAAAAGGGATGGACGGGAGGGCGGAGCTTGCGGAGAAAGAGAAACGGCAAACTGTTAAAAGAAAGGATAAAATACAATATCTGGCACTCTCCGACTCACTCTAGCTTCATGGGCGTCTCGCACGACTGAATTAACAGAGAAAGTGTATACATATTAGAGAAAACGTAAGAAGAGACAGAAGACAGAATTAGAGAAACATTAAAGGTTATATGTAGACAGAAAGATAAAACACCGAATATGTGGGCTTCATCTTTTGGCTAGGACAAAGTCTATAATGGCTTCTAAATACTAATAACGCTAATACCAGTAAAATCTGACAGAATTTCTGTCCTTTTTGTACTACCGTATTCCTACACAAAGATCTCAATGTCCACCTGCTGCGGTTCGTGCACGGTTGCGTGGACGGTGCTCAGGAAGCGCGTGTGCGGAAAGGCGCGTATCGTCGGCGGCGGCGTGGACGGGAGGGCGGAGCTTGTCAGGATGGACGTGTGGGCGGAGCTTGTGGCGATGTTGAACGCGTTGGCGGCTTCGTGAATGGCGAGACTGGCCGACGAGTTGGACATGCCCGAGCCGCGACGGCGCGCCTGCTCGGAGGACGAGGTGGCCGCGTTGCCGGAAGGCAGTCGCACCCCGCCAATGATCTCCGACGAACTCCTACGCATTGTGCAGTCGTCAGAGGAGCGCCTTCAAGATATTGATTGGTTTTATATTATTGAATGATTTTTCAAATTGCGTCGTAAGTTAAAACATTTTTGAAAAGTATATATTCATATATTTTGTTTTGTAAGATCAATTCGACTAAAATATAAAGAACATAAGAAACTTAACATAAGAAAAAATTAACATCGCCTTTCATTTTAAAAATTAAAGTGCGAGTGAATATTAAAATAACAAACAAAATAATTTGCTACTGAACAGCCGTCATGATAACTATGTTTTTTAATGAAGAAGGTTGATTTAGTTTACTCTTGGACGATAAGTCTAAACGCGCCATCGAAAGATTGATGATTCATGACTGGTCAGTTCTGACTACGAATTGTCACATTCATGACATAATGGTAAGATTATGTTAAATGGCGCGGATAATATATAACAATTTAAACCGGAATGTCGTATTGCCGCCGGCAGAGATGGAAACTCGATTTGGAGGTGAGCGAGTGACTTCATCTATCACAATCTCCGGCTTGAGCAGCGACGTCTTCTTGAGCGCTCTAGGATGACAGAGAGTTAGATTTAGACTTAAAGCTAAGGTTAAGTCATTCTTACGCTAAGGCTAAAGCTAAAAAGATTGTAAGCGCGCTTCTCGTATGATAGAGCTAACTACATTCATATACATACATAACTAGCAGACAAAAATAGAAGCGTTAATGCGTTCGTTACATGTTTCAAAAATCAAAATGAAAATGTCATTTTTAAATTAGTAAAAATAAATTAAAGTAAAAGAATAACGCTATTTAAATTAATTTCGGTATTAAAAGAAACACATGAAAATAAATGAAATTAAAGAAGCAGCGAACAAAGCAAGCAAGACATGCAGCTGTTAGACATTCGAGCAATTTTGGCTTCTTAAAGAAAAAAAAACATCTGTCTTGCACACTATTTTTCATGCATATGTATGTACATACATACATATGTACATATATTTTACTCGGAAAATGATTGTGAATAAACATAAAACATTACGACTCTATTCGTTCTATTTTAAAAGGCAAACAAAACCAGATATTAAGGAAAAAAGAAAAAGAAGAAGCGAAAAGTTGATCAAAAAGGTAAATAAAGGATGAACTTCTTTCCACCATAATTATCTACCATAACAATTGCTGGTATATACCTTAGCGTAATTGCCGGCAAGATTTGTGAATCTTCCCTGAAGGAGGATGAGCACTCGAGGATAAATATTAAATCCAACTGAGGAGACATTCCATAAAATGTCATGGGCATGTTCAATAGATGTAAGGAAATTTCTACTCTCAAGAAATTTTACGCCACTCCAAACGGAAAGTTTGCTAGCTTTTTCACACAGCATCTCGCTCACCGCAATCAGACAGCTTAATGTAAAGAGAGAAAAATTAGGGAAGATATCGAGAGAAGTAGTATTTAGAGAACGGGTTTAATTCTTGTTTCCAATTTCTCTACTGAACGATAATTCAGTCATAATCGATACGTTGTTTTAAGAAATAAATTGTGATATTAAAAAGATAGGAAAACATTCGTACCCTGATGAGTTGCCTCTTCTCGCTCTGCCATTTCGCTTTTTCAAACGAGAAAATGCATTCGTACAGCCACATCTGAAACAAAAGCGAAATTGCTTCTCCTTTTTTTCTTTTATCAACATGCTTATTTTTATTCTCGCAAACCGTGAGGCGGACAGCGACACAAGAATGTGAAAAAAGACAGAGAGCGTACTTGCTCTGTACATATATCTTCGTTTGTTGTGATGGTTTAGAGGAGGGCTATCACAGACAAATATAGCAAGACGAATATGATCGCAACGACATTTCCACATAGCAACTATATAAGAAACCGTGATGCGTGCGCAAACCACCATTTTTTATGCAGAAAACTAGATCAACGTGTTTTTTCTGACAAGTATTCGCGTCTCTCTAAATCACATATGCCCTCACGCCGGTGTGCCAGGCAATGTGGCGCGAATTCACTAGTATGAGTTTTGGCTCATTTAAAGGAGGCCTTAAGGGAAAAACTCCTACCACGAAGTCCCTGACGGATTTGGACGGAATGATAAAAAGAACGGAGTAAAGAATCAACAGAAATGGTGCTACTGCCCATCGCCTCTCTCCCCAGAAACTTGTGGTTTGCACCTCTGCCAGGTGAGCCTACGAGTTAAGCAAAACCCGGCCAATGTTGGTTGCGCGCACTACATGTATGCAATTCGTGGGCATGACTCGGTTGGCCCCAGCGGCCCCTGTGTTGCTCCGCCAAAAATTTTTGAAAATGGCGGGAAAATAAAATATTCGGGAATTCAAAGTAGAAAACAGTGTTAATTTCCTCAGGGCATGAAGGTTTTTGTGACTTCGGGACACTTGCAATCGAAGTTTCTAGTACAACCTGACCAAATAAGGCGAAAAAAACAAGACACTATTTATTCGCCTCGGACCTCCTTTTAGCGAGAGTAGTGAATTAGGAGAGAATAAAGAATGAGAGAGCAAGAAGAGTAGATCAACGTGCTTTCCGCCGTGCGACTGCGCGACCGAAGATGCGGGAGGGAGAAGCGCGAATGCCTTTTCTCTCCGCCGTCGCGCCGAACGGCCAAAGCCGAGCAGGCGTCGGAAGCTGTGACGGAACTTCTGAAACAAAATTAATTTGGACGAGGAATAAATTTTTTTAACTTTAATAATTTTTCGAGCTTTTGTTTTTTAATCCAAAGAAATATTAAATAATTTTTTTCCGTGCCTGATTAATCACAGAGTAGATGAAGAAGTTGAGCGACGAGTTGAGATAGCCGAGTGCAGTGAACCAGTGGAACCAAATCTGTTTAATTATGAAAAGTACATGTTATATTTGAATACAAAATACGAGTATATATATGTGTGAAGTTGATTTTTTTTGTAAATAATTTTTTAAATTGCTGAATTATTGCATACCTCCATATTTTCGGACCACATCTCATAGATGAGCTGGTAGATCTTCACCATGTTAAGAGTGAAGAAAGGCAGCCAACAAACGAGGAAGACAACTGAGAAAATAAGAAAAAAAATCTATTTATTGAAAATCGCAAGTGTTATAAAATAAAGGCTCGATGGGCATATAGAAACTCCATTCAATTCATGCATGTGAATGTACTGAATGAGAAAAATCCTTTAATCTTCCATCATGATTAATTTAACTAATATTATCTACTTATGTATTTGTTCCTTATTATTATTTTCATTATTTTAGTCATAAAGAATCAAGTTGAAGAAAGTGTAATAAAATCTGAAAAGTAGAGAAAGAAAAAAAGCCGTACGCATAACGGTAGCGACAAGTTTGGTTGCGCGTGCTTCTCTGCGAATCGCCATTCCCTGCTTCGACTTCAGCTTTGCCAAGAGATCCAGTGCCCAGTCCTTGAAATGGCGGGAAATTGAATTGGGCAATTTTTTTTTAATCTAATGAGGTTTTATATACAGGAACGGACTGTGTGGTTTAAAAAATTTATTCTGAATTCAATGCCATGAGCTAGTAGAGCGGAACCCAATTTGCTCTTTTGCATCCGCATAATTGAGCATCCCACCGGAACCATCAACATCGATTTCCCTCTAGACAAATACGAGTTTGAATAAAATAATTTCCCACAATCCCACAGACCAATCGTTATTGCAAAAGCGCAATCCGCTTTTGTTCGCTAAATGCTTGCGAAAACCACCGGCACCTCGTCCATTCGTACCATCAGTGAAATAATTTCTCCACAAGTAATAGTTTCAAAATTGCTTACAATTACAAACAATATATTAAGTTTGTAATTGTATTCTAAATAAATTCATTGGAATACAGATTATCTAGGTTCTATATATATTTACATGTATAATCTTCTATTGCTAACCTTGAGCCCGGCCAGCTTCTTCCTCGCGATGTAGACGCTTTCTCTGCGCGCGAACGAGTACATGTGCGACAGAGAGGGCCGCGAGGGGCGCTCCCAGTCGGAGATCATCTCAGACAGACGACGCATCTTGCGACGCTCCACCTGCAGAGATCACACTATATACAGTATCCCTCTATCGACTATAGCGGCCGCGGCCAAATCAGGTTCGATGCAGTACGTGCATTAAGGGGTTTTTGTAGTTATTCGAATGCTCACCTACTATATCCGGAGGCCGTAATATTTGCTAGGAGAAAATATGATGGCCTACGAGCACCATATTTGAAATGATAATAATTGTCGATAGTTATATTCTTATGCCAGCAACAGCCTGGCTTCTGATTATGCACAGATGTAGCAGAGATTACGGAAGCAGAGGGGTTTAAGAAGATTCGAATTTCGTGCGCGGTTAGAGGAGTACTTATGTGGACAATAATTATGGACAAGGTTGAGATAACTAAGAGATGAACATGAGGAGGAACTGCCAGCACTGTAAGGGGATGCGAATCGAGAGGATTTCTCTGAGCGATGCCCAGGTGAAGTCGATTGCATTCGGGTGGTGTTTCACTGAAGACCACCATCGGGATACGGAAGAGGAGAATATAGTATGCCACCAACTGGGTTGCGGTCACGACAACGGGATTATGGTGCTACCGTAGTCTCTTTTCAACTTACGTGGAGACTTGTCGCTGGCCGTTTAGCTGGCCGAACTACCGTAGTCCTCCGCCGTTCCAGTGACAAGCAAGGCAGCGACACCCATATGGTCGCTCGTTCTCTCTACGCCAGACATACGGATTTCTCTTTTCTTTCTTTCTTTACTTCTTGGCATGGCCAGCAAAAAATTAACGTTGTCCGGATTATTTGAATCTAACCATAAGACATGAGAAACTTTCGTTAGTCTATATTGGGTCTTTTGGAAAGCGCCTGGTAAATCTATGGAAAAAATTTGCTTATGGATATGATCAAATATATTCGTTTAAATGCCTCTTATCGCAACCTGTCACATTATTATGGAAATAAAATTGCCTGAAACATTAATGGACATTTCTTCAATGCTTATACAGTCGCGTTTTGTCTATGTGAGTTTGAGAATAAGCATTAGTGAATATCCAATCCCCCCTCTTACCGGCGGTCTCAACGCGTGAAAATGTGTGCGTGACTCGTCGCTGCCGCCCTTGGCGCCACTCGGCTGGTAGGAATGGCGGCGGGCGGCGGCGGAGGAAGTTCCCTTGGCGCCGGCGCCAACGGCGAAGACGCCCGCCCCGCCCGTCGTCGAACTCTTCCGCCGTCCGCGTCCAGACAACGAGTGAACCGCGTCCGAGAAGCGACGAGAGACACTGAAGAAAATTAACAGAATATGGTAGAGTTTGTACTGACAATTTGTTTACGCCTGCCGGATTCAGGCTAGACAATTTTCTCCAACAAAACAAACTATTCTAATTTGAGTATGACAAGGGATAAACATACAAAGAGGAACACTGCTATCTTACCTTTTGTTTTTTTTTTTTTAATTATGTTGTGCTGACGATTCCACTTGGATTCATTAATTTAAATTAACAAATGGGAATTTAACATTAAACATTATAAGAGAAATCATACGACAATCATAGACATCACCAAGGTGGTTAACGATCAAGGCTTGCTTCTTCGGTTTGGCTTTTAATCTGTCGTGTGGACGAAAACCACCATACCACTTAACCCTATTAATATAAATAAATGAAATATGAGTTTGGCACTAAGAATCAATACATATGTATGTATGTTGCTTCATGAGAGAGTATAAAAATCAATTGTGGAGGTTACGAAAGTAACTGTGCGACGAAGAAGTTCTCTATTAACTCTAGATACATATATGTATGTATGTACATAGATCGTAGTCAAAACATGATTCTCCACTAAAGCTGTCTATCCTTATGATAAGGCAATATTGAGTTTCTAAGTCCCAAGAGCAAGTTCTTGTCTAATTTAAGAGAATAACTTGCATAAAAAAAGCCGGTTACTAATAAAATTTTTTGCTTAGTTAGCTGACTTTCTCTTGTATGCCGGTCGCGGCACCTCGAGCGCGAGTCCGCCGGCTCCCGCCGACGTCGACGTCGGCTCCGAGTCGATGATGACGACGGAGCCGGTGCGCGCCATCGGCCGCAGCGTCACGGCGTCCAGCAGCACGGACGGCGGCCGCTCGTGGTCGTCGTCCATGCCCGCCGTCGTCATCTCTTGCGAGCCGGACGACGACGGATGCACGGCTTCCAGGATCGTTTGCAGCTGTAAACGAGGGAGGTCCATAATGACTGACATGAAAGATTTTGAATTCGCGCCAAATGTTGAATTTGCGCCTAGAATAAAGGACTTTTCTAGAGGCGTCTAAAATGAGCAAGATTTTCTCCTTGTTTCAATGATAGCCCAATTTCAAAGGTTCAAAGAAAATGTTTGTTCCGAGTTTGCTTGATTGATCAATATTTGGTTGTTGTTATTGTTGTAAGTTTGTGAAATTGTTTCAATTTCTCTCTCTCTCTCTCTCTCTCTCTATATATATATATATATATATATATATATATATATATATCCATCTCTCACCTTCCATGTCACCCTCTTTCTCTCTTTATCTCGATCGCTCTTTTCGCTCTTCTCTCTCTCTCTCTCTCTCTCTCTCGCCTGCTCTCTTTCGCTGTCATTGAGTGAGCTCGCATGCTCTGCTGCCGTCTCTTCAATCTTACGCAGCAGCGGCTTCTCCCACGTGATCATGTTGCGATTCTTGGGCGCGACTCCTTCAAGGAAAAGATTCAATTTTTATTTTTAATAAAATCTATGAAAAAATATTTCACACAATACGAAAAAAAAACATATTTTTTAATGAGTTTTTCGAGTAAAATAGAAAGAAATTCTGATTGGAACTTAATCAGAATATTTTTACTTAATTAACTTAAGTAAAATAGAAGGAAATTCTAGTTGGAAATTTATTTTTTAAACAGTTCAATTATTATTTTGACTCTCTTACCAATCACGGTCTCAATGGCGGATGTCGTAATGTTGCCGACGTCGGCGCCAAAGCCAAGGAATTGGCCGCCAGCCATTTCCTTTAATTAATTTTTATTTTTTATTTATTTTTATTTTTTTTAAACCAATGAACAGTTATTACTTCTTCACATTTCCTATAATTTTTTGTTTTATATTATTTTTAAGATAAAATACACGACGAACAGCTTTTTATTTGCTTCTTTTTGATTAAAAAATCATTAAGGTTTATTTTATTTTAAATTTAATTTTAAAATTAGTAAATTATCGAATGGAAAGAGCAAACCTGTAGCTGAATGGCGCGAAGTCGTTTGCGCAGCGTGTAGAAGATGTATCCGTAAGTGATGAGCATGACGACGCAAGGCAGATAGAAGGCGAAGAGAGACGAGCACAGCATGTAGAGGGGCGAGTAGATGCCGCAGTGGTGCTCCGAGGAGAGAAAGTGCGCGGTTCGCGTGTTGAAGCCCACTGTGCGTAAATAGCCAATTATACTTTATAAAAAGCAAATTGCACTCTCCAAAAGCAAATAGCATTGTATAAAAACTTTTTTTTTGTCAAATACATACCCGGTACATTCAAGTGCATTGGAATGGTTATAAGAACATAAGAAGCACATTACCTTGATCGCTCGACCGCATGTTTTCCAAATATATGTACATATGTATCAAAGAAAACTTGCACTATAATTGATCTTAAATTGATTTTTGAGAGATTTTTTTATTCGCACACTTTGTTTTTATCTTAATAATTTATTACTCCATTGAATATATGAATGGACCATACTTGATACTTAAAACAGCAAAATCATGGAAAAATCATTGTAGCAGCACTACTGTGAATCGAAATTGAAGAGCTTGGAAAGGGTTACTAATTTATTTTAAAGTAAATTAGTATTAAAAAATAATCCTACTTTCTTCGCCCTCCAATAAATACGTTTATTACCAACCATTAAATTCGCTATCGAAATAATCAAACTGTTCTTCTCCCTCCTATTATCCAAGCGATCTACCGAGTAATTTTAATAACTTAGCAATAAAAATGAATCGAGCTTTTCTTGTCCCTCCAACTAAGCGGCCTGCCAAATAATATTAATTAGGTAATCAAGTCAAATTTTCTTCTGCTTCTTGCTGGGCGACCTGCCAAGTATTTTATTAATCAAAATAGTCAAACTTTTCTTGTGCTTCCAATTAGCCAAGCGGCCTTCTGAGTAATTTTAATAAATTATTAATAAAGTAAGGTCAAACTTTTTCTTCTTTCTTTTATTTATTGTAAGCGATGACCTACCGAGTGGCAACGACAGAGCGATGCTGAATGCCCACGCGAGGCCGATGGCAAAGTGAACGCGACGGCGGTGCTTGATTGTCTTGTACTCGGCCGGTTTGGTCGCCGCCACGAGGCTGGAGAGAAATTTTTTTAAATCTTTTAAAAAAATTATATTTTATGTTGTTTTATTAACAAATTTATTATACGTTTATCAATGAGGCTGTTTACATTTTTCATTGAACCAGTTTTTTAGACTAATTAGTGTGAGCAACATATAAAATTTGTAATGCACCCAATCGTAAAAATACCGGACTGAAATGACTATTCTTTCAATTGTCTTAATTGCTTTCTCCCTCCTAATTGCTTTGAGGGACAGACCACCGAGATTGCTCAAGCTACACACACAAATTGCACTTCAATTTGCTCTAGTGCTGGCTGCTGTTTTGCCTTCAGACCACTTTGCTAAAGCTAAAGGAAAGTTACTCAGAAAACGATTGAGAAGAAATCGCTAAGAAATAATTGTAATGAACTATTTTGATGCGTATTTTTATACACATGCTAGGGATATATTTTTATTCAATCTTTTACATGTATTAAAATCATAAAGTATTATAAAACTGTTGATGCATTCTTTTTCCTTCTTTTTCCTACAAATCCTTAAACGAAATGGACAAGAAAAGAGAGCCAACCGATCGATGGAGATGAGCACGAGATGAATGATCGAAGCAGTGCTCGCGGCAACATCGACGACACAGTAAAAGTGGCAAGCAGGCAGGCCGAGATGCCAGTGAAGGTCGTTGATCTGATGTTAGAGAGAGAGAGAGAAGAGAGAGGAGAGAGAGACTGAGAGAGAGAAAACACACAAACAAATTGTTTGAAACAACATTGCAAAACTTAAACAATATTATTTGATATGTCAAACAATTTGTTTTCATTGTTTGATATATCAAACAACATTGTTTTAGTTTTGCCCCGAAACAATGTTTGTTTTTTTGTGTGTGAAGAGAAAAAGAGAGAGTGAGAAAGAAAGGAAGAGAAAGAGAGTTCAAATGAATCATGATGGAGCCAGACTTGATGATAGCCTTTAACGCTAGTTCAATGGTAGCAGCCCTAAGAGATATTTGGTAATCGCGCATTCAGTTATCGTTTCCACTCCGACTATGTATTCTCTAGCAGTTCTGTCATACATATATATGTACATGCATACGTACATATCTGCAAGTGTCGTACTAATTTCGCCTCAATGCCAGATGCAAACAATGACATGCTAATTTTGCTGCTCATTCATCCTTGCGCGATCTCCGATGCCAAGCGCCGCATTCGTGGAACGCATAACGACGATCCAATACTTCGCTTTCTTTAAGTTAAAAAAACCCATATGTCGGTTCTTCGCTCATATATTTCCAGCATTCCCTCACTTAACTCTCTCTTCTCTCACTCTCTTCTCTCTCTCTCTCTTTTATTCTTAAATATTCTTCCCTAACCCTCTTCTCTTCTTTGCCATCCTCTATTCTTTACTTTATCTTCCCTGTCTGCCTATATACACTCTCTCCCACTCTCTCTCTCTCTCTCTTTTCACTTTTCTCTCCGCCTCTCCACGCTGCTACAAACTGACAATGAGAGAGCCTATGGGAAGATTGCGGCGGCCGAGGTGTAAGAATGAAGCGGGCAAAGTCAGATGGGGAGTCGAGAGCGACAAAGACTAGTACTACTTTTGAAAGAACACCACCTCCACTTGGCTTGACGACTAGTGAAACGCCTCAAGAACGGTGTTGAAAGCGGCGGCGATTTTTTTTTATCCATTTTAGGTCGATGATCGATTCACACAAGAGAAAAAAAATGGTGGGAATATGATATTCCTAAGAAACAGCAAACTGCCTTGTTTTACGTTGCAAGAACCAATTTTAGCGCGTTTTTTTCATCGTGCGCAACAATTAAAATGTGCAGAACACTAGTCGTGATCAGGAATGAAAAGCGGCAAGACATCAGAAGACATTGGTTGGTTTTCGGCAAAAAGATTCATACATGTATATTTTATTTTTAAAATCTTATTATTATTATTATTATTATTATTATTATTATTATTATTATTAATATTATTATTATTATTATTATTAATATTATTATTATTATTAATATTATTATTGTTATTATTATTATTATTATTATTATCATTATTATTATTAATATTATTATTATTATTATCAAATAATAATAATAATATAATATGTAATAAAAACAAATACCGAGAGATAGATCGAGAATGGCATGACGCATGTGCCAACGATGAGATCGGCGACGGCCAGCGAGACGAGCAGATGATTCGTCGGCGTCTGTAGACTACGCGTCGTCCACACGGCGCCCATCACCTATGGGAGAAATCGATCAATCAAACATCCATATCCATGCATTAAGCAGATATATACATATTCATCTCATATCTATGATCTCACGCACCCATTTTTTAATGGCAAATTAGATACAGAGATCCATAAAATTAAATGATGGAATGAATTAATTACTTGTCGACAGATCGTGTAAAAAGAAAATTATAAGGAACTGTCATAGGAATAAACGCGAACAAATATGGCGCATTGAAACTTGTTTTTTTTTTTTTAAATATTTTAAGACATTTATTCCTATGAATGTATGTAATATGTAAATCATTAGCTAAAGATATAATGCTCTACTCGCGCAAATATATAACTTACAATTAGCTCAGCTTAACTTAACTTAAAAAGTAAAACATTAGCTAAAGATGGACAGACACCAAAAAAAAAACACAAACCATGAGATTGCCGAGGACGCACGCGAGTGGCACGACGGTGAGCGCGAGGTACGCCCACTGATGTCGGTGGCCATCATCGAGGGCGCCGGCGGCGGACGCGGCGTCCGTGAAATTGGCGCCGTCCGAAAAACTCATTTCCGCCGCCGCCAACTCTCGCGTCCGCCCCGGGAGACGAGCCGGTATTCACTTGCTCTTTCGGCTCTTCACTAGCGAGCTTCCTTTGCGATTCTCTCTTCAAAAATTAAACAGCGAAGAATTACTTATGTATGTAAGACCAACATATTTTAACGTTAGAGTATTGTCTTTTAAAAAAGGTCAGATGAATGTACAAGATATCAAATGAGCTGAAATAGAAGCGCCAGATTAGGAGAGATCGCATAGAAAAACCACCGTTTCAGCTAATGATATCGATAATAAGAATGAAAATGACGAAATGAGCAGGGGAAAACAAGAAAACACGACGCTGATAATGAAGTGAGAGTGAAATTTTTAAAATTATTTTAATAAACTATTTTAAAACCATATAAGAAAAAAGTATAGAGTACAAGAGAAACATGAAATTGCTTTAACTAACAGAGTGGAATGACGTGCAAATTTACTGTATAGTTAGCAGCTATTTTTTTTAGTAATGTCCATGGCGATTGGTGTTGATATTACTAAATACAAGTTGAAATATTTATTTTAAAAATACGAATAAAAAGTAGAGCAACACATACGTATGTATGGAGTACATGCACATGGAGGAGGATTCATGCTTGAATTAGAAAAGAAAGTACTGAAGCAGGAGGCAACCTTCTCAAGATTCTCGCTCTCTCCTCGAAAGTGTCCGTGCCAGGCGTTCATTAAAACGACGACACACGTATCCGCATTTCTGTGGCAGTAATAAGTGTCTCATTCATCCTTGCATCCCTTTCTCTCTCCCTCTTTCTCCATCTCTCTCTCTTCATTTTATTCATTTTTTTGCTCGCTCTGTCTCTATCTCTCACTCTCTCTAAACAACTCTCGGCTCTTTATTTCTCTCTCCCTCTCTCTTGCTCCGGTTTTTTCTCTCTCTCTTCTTCTCTCTGTTCTCTCTCTCCCTTTTTCTCTCTCTCTCTCACTTTCTCTCATCTCCCATTCCAGAAAGAACTTCCTCCCATCATGCGTCACACTCTGCTTGCTTCCTCCTCTAGATATACACCATTCAAAAGTCTTGCAAGAGATCATAGCAGCTAATGAGCGAATGACGTGAGCAGAAGGAGGACGAAGGTGTGCTCCGTGTTCTGGTGCCATTATTGAGTGGGCCCTAGGCGAGGAACAGAATTTTCTTCCCACTCTCTATACTCTCATTTCTCACTCTCTCACTCTCTAGCTCCCCCTCTAACTCTCTTACTCTCTCTCTCTCTCCACTCCTTCTTTTCACAGCTCTCTCCCATACACATCCATTTTTGATCATCACGTGAGCACTTCGAAGTGCAAGACAAAGCTAAATGAGAAATTCTTTCTATCGCCCTCTCTAGCTCTCTCTCTCTCTCACTCTCTCTCTCTCTCCAGCTATTTCACCATCTCTCGCACTTTTTCTCGCCATTCCACTTCCTCTCTCGATCTCTCTCTCTCTCTCTCGCTTTTTCTCTCGCTTTCTCTCTCGCTTTCTCTCTCTCTCTCTCTCTCTCTCTCTCTCTCTTTTCACTCTCTCAATCTGGCAGCTTGGAATAAATTGCCAGTCCTCTCTGCCTTCCCGGTTGTCACCTCTATGAATCTGCCATTTGATCGTCCTTAACCTTTAAAAATGGTTGAGAGAAAGATCTTTCTTTGGATGCCGAGAAAGAGAAAGAGGTCTCTCAGACGGGCGTAGAAAGGGGTCTTCAACTTCCCGTTCTCTAGGGCCCCTTTGACCTCTCCGCTCTCTCTCTCTCTCTCTCCCTGTCTCTCTCTCTCGCTCTCTTTCTCTCTCTCCCTCTCCCTCTCTCTCTCTCCTCTCTCTCTCCTCTCTCTCTCTCTCCTCTCTCTCTCTCTCTCTCTCTCTCCGCTCTCTCCCCTCTCGTTCGGGTGTGGTTTCGGGTAACTTGGAGAGGAAAGCCTCCTCCCGTTATCTTCAAGAGGGCACACCGGAATTCTCTCGGCTCGGAGACGGAATTCGTTATCATTTCTCGCCGCGCGTGCTCAATGCCCTCTTTCTCTTGAGGCTGAAAGAGAGAGGGGGAGGTTGCTGTTACTGCGCGAGGACCTGCTGCTAACCGGGTTCTGTTGCAGTGTTAGATAGAGAGAGAGAGAGAGAAGAGAGAAGAGAGAGAGTGAGCGAGAGAGAAGAGAGAGAGAGAGGCACAGACAGAGAGAGAGAGAGAGAGTGAGAGAGAGAGAAAAAATAGAGTATGTTAGAGATAATGAGAGAAATAATTAAAGAGGGTGGAGAAAAAGTAGGAAAAGTGGTGAGAGACAAAGAGGGAGAGAGTGAGAGAGAGAAGTAGAGAGAGACGCAGAGAAATAGAGAAAATGCAGAAGCTCCAGGACGAGTGCCGACTTGAGAGAATAGATTTGTTCTCGTTTCTGGCGTGAATGAGTAGGATGGAAGAGGAAGAAGAAGAAGACTTCTTCATGGGAATGGAAGAGATGAGAAAGGGCAACCAAGAAGGAGAGAAACCTGAAGATGCCATCTTGAGAGAGAGGGAGAGAGAGAGGAGAGAGAGAGGAGAGAGAGAGGGGAGAGAGAGAGAGAGAGAAATGAAAGGAGAGAGAGGGATTGAGAGAGAGTGGAGATGGAAGAGATAGAAAAAGGAGATGGAGAGAGAGGGGACAGAGGTTGAGGAGAGAGAGAGAGAGCTAGATGAAGACTAGAAGATAGCATAGAGAAGAGAAGAGAATTGAGAAGAAATTGAGAGCGATAGAAAGCTCGAACTGAGTGACGGATAGAGATAACTAGGACTGAAAAAGTGAAGTTCGCATGAGATCGTGAGTGAAGAGAGAGGGCAAAGAGAAAGGTGAGAAAAAGATTGACGGAGAGAAAGAAAGAGAAAAAGAGAGAGAGAAAAAGAGAGAAAGAGAGTGTGAGAGAGACAGAGAGTGAGAGAGAGAGAGATAAAGAGAGAGAGAGAACGAGAGCGAGATAGTGTGAAAGACCGAGAGAGAGAGAGAGAGAGAGATGAAGCAAAAAAAAGTTTGAATGAGGACTCGCTTGCACACACCCTGCCTCCGGCAAATCAGGTGAAGAAGACAGAGGAGGCCGCCGAAGTGGATTGAGCTTGGAAGGGGGGATGCCATGTTGAGAGGGGGAAAGGGAGGAGAGAGAGAGAGTGAGAGAGAGATGGAAAGAGAGAGAGAGAGGGAGAAAATAGGACTGAAATAGGAAGAGGCAGGTTTATTCGAGAAGGAGAAGCCCCAAAGAGAACTCCTTAAAAGTTCAAGTTTAGTTTTAATGTGCAGAACTACTGCGGCATATAGAGTATACTCATCAAAGGAAATTGATATGTCAAACAATTTCATCAAAACAATATTCTTTTCAGTTTTGCCATCGAAACAATATTGGCTGATACATATATGTAGTCGACAATTGTTGTTTGATGTGTCTATATATGTAGACGGCAAGTTGATAACATTAGTTCATTGAATGGACCACTTGTACATCTTGATGTCATACGAGGATTAAGAGAGAGAGAGAGAGAAATAGAAACTACCAGAGAAAGAGAGAGAGAGAGAGAGAGAGAGAGAGTGATAAGAACAATCAGAGGAAATTGTGCGCGCAAATAATAATCTTGACTTTTTGCACAAGAGTCACGTGTGATTTCGTCTCTTTTAATTTCATTGAGGAAATTGTAGCTGCACCTGACAGAAGAAGTGGTAATATGCAAGAGAGGAAAAAGCTGGGCAGAAAACATAAGGAGAGCACTTAAGAATGAGAGAGACGACGAGATAGCAAAATAGGAAAAAAATGGAGAAAAATTAGCATTACTAAATTGCGAATGGGCCAAATCTACATATATTTGTTGTTCAATAGTTCTTGTATACATACCTATGTACATGTACACATACAGTAAGGAAATATCGCGATATGGAATTAGTCGCTAATTTTTGGCTGCTCTGCATTTTAAAGAGACTTATACGGAAAGCTGCTGCTTGAGGCGGAAAGGGAACGGAAAGAAATCATATTGTCGGTGGCTGGAAAGAAGCATGAGCCATCCACAGACAACAATCAGACTGCCGGGCGCGCATTTCAATGGGATTGGGGTCGTAGCCGGCAGGGCATCTGTCACAGTGGTAAAAAAGAAGTAGAGTATTTTATTTTATTCCTAGCATATATTTCAATACGGGAGAACTGGCAAACTTTTCTGTTGGAAGCGATCGATAAGATATTTAATTATTCATTACTTTTCGGTTTCGTTGATTTGAAATAAATGGACTGAGATAGAAAAATTACCGAGATAGACATTTATCGAAATATCATTGATGCTAAAGGACGTACTTCTGAATTCTCTCTTCAGCATGCAATTAGAGACCATGGACTCAAGAAAAGTATATCAAGTACTTATGTATATGTGAACTTCCTAGTTGAGTAGTTAAAGTTTGAAATAGACTAATTTATGAGATATCGAAAGTAGCCATTATGTATAGGTCGCTCTGTAATAACTAAATTCAAAAAAATCCCATTCTCTTATCTATCACCCTTTCACTCACTTTTTCCCATTTTAGCATGAATATGCATAATGTCGCCTATATATATTCCAACTTTGCCAATTGTAAGGTTCTTCACCGCTAGGCATACCTAGAAGCGCAGGAAGTTATATGCTACCTGAATATATACATAGTATGTATGTACGTTATATACCATCATGTTCCATAGTTTTTATAACTGCTGCTAATGGTAGGCCTGAATTAATGAATGACTCATACATGCCTGTCTAAAAAAGGCAGCACTGTCGAGAGCTAGAACTAGTATGTATATACATATGTATAAAGGAGACGTGAAATTAACAAAATAAATTTGATATAAGACAAGATAGCACTTCGAGAGGAGCTCTAAGGAATATTATGCATTTTCGCCGTGTCCCAATTTTTCCATCGATCTCCCGACCTTTTCTCTCTCTCTCTCTCTCATTCTCTCCTTTCTATCTAAGTCTCTCTCTCTCTCTCTCTCTCTCTCTCTCTCTCTCATTCTCTCCTTTCTATCTAAGTCTCTCTCTCTCTCTCTCTCTCTCTGTATCCTGTTTTCTCATACTTCCAAAAACGAAATTCGTCAGCGCAGATATGCAGCTGAATTGTAGCTGTCTTTCTTGAAACAGGGCATCAAAACAAATGCACATGTGCAAATAACAGAAAAAGGCCATTCAAGATACATATACAATCTAAAGAGCAGAATGCAGGTGAAGAGAATCAGGGAGAAAAATGGGAACAGAGCCAAGCGAGCGTGAAATGCATTTGCCAAAACAACTTGTAGTCATATATACATACATATATTTGAGAAAAATGGCATATAACATATGACCACTCGATTTAAGAATCAGAAAAAAAAGAAGAAAAATATAGACTGTCGCCTACAACATTGTCACAAGTTCATGGTGCAATTAAAAAAAAAAATTGCAAATATTAAAGGTGGTTGAGGTTACTATTATAATGACTAAGTGATAATGCTCATGGTCAGATATACTATTATACATGAGCGCCCAAGTTCTACGGTCTTGATTTAGAAAGAAAACTGACGCGTCACTTCGGCAAAGGAAAGCAAGAAAATGGCAGTATGAAAGTGGTTTCTGCTTCCTTTGAAGAACCTCCACAGAAAAGTGAAGAGAGATATAATTTTGAAGTCAAGTTGCCAATTACAGAAAAGGAGCGAAAAGAAATTCTAAACAAAAAATTTTGAAATCTCACATAATTTTTTTCGATGCTGTTCATCCAGCACACCAATTTGATGACGACTTGGACTCCTTTTTGTAAGAATAAAAATTAGCGGTTTCACTTAAAGGGGGTGCCTTTTAAAGGCTTTCGCGAATAGTGTTATGGAAATAAATATGGGCTTGAATGGAGGTGGGCGATGTACACATTCGTTGCTGGCTTATCGTGAGTGCTGAAAAGTTGCTGTTCGACGAAAAAGAGGGAGAGAGGGAAAGAGAGAGAGAGAGAGATAGCAAAAGAGTGGTAATGTCAAGAAGAGAATGGAAGAGAGAGACTGCTGAGAAAGAGGATGAGTGAGAGTCAGAACAGAAAGCAAGAGAAAAGAGAGAGAGAGAGAGAGAGAGAGAGAGAGAGAGAAGAGAGTGAGAGAGGGAGAAAGAAAGAAAGAAAAAGGGAGAGAAAAGAGAGAGAGAGAAAGAAAAAAGAAAAAGGGAGAGAAAAGAGAGAGAGAGAGAAAGAAAAAATAAAAAGGGAGAGAAAAGAGAGAGAGAGAGAGAGAGAGAGAGACAAACTGAGAGGTATTACCTATGCCTCGGGGCTCCCATGCTCCACTCGGTCCAAGGAGGGAGGGGCAAATTAGATTCTTCTTCCTTTTTGCTTAGCCTCTCCATGCAAGAAGGAGAACAAGAGATGAAATCGGGAGATCACGTGCAGATGGCAAATGCAGACCAATAGCCTAAGGGGGGTATGGAGGAGACAAAGAGAGAGAGAGACATAGTGAGAGAGTGCGTGAGAGAGCGAGAGAGATGCACTGAGAAACTGACAATGAGAGAGAAGGGAAATGGGAGAGAGAGCGAGGTGGCAAGTGAGTCAACATGGAAAAAGGAGAGTGTGCGAGAATGTGTTCCTTAAATGATGCCTTTAAAAGCAGCTGATCAAAACGAAAACAACTTAAAAGGAGTCAAACTCAATATATAATTTTGAATTCGCACCTTTTTTGAATGAGACAAGGTTTAGAGGAATAGTCAGGAAACTGATTTAGGAAAAAGCTGATTTAGGGGAACGCGACTACAAGAGTCAGGGAACTCTATTTCGTGCTTCATTAAAGAAAAAACCTAATTGACCAAGAAGCACTCATAACCCCTGATTGAATATTTTGTGTTTCTCTAACAATTATAATGCGAATCATTAAAGTAGTTAAGGAGCGATGAAGTCAGGAAGCAGTAAATATACGAAAGTATGTTCATGTAATACTTTGTTCTTCTTTAGCGAAACTGTGACGTCATACGCTGATTAGCCACTTGAAAGGACACCTGATCGGCTGATGTGTTGGATGTCACAAATAGTACATATTTATGTACATAAACAAAATGATGAAAGGGCTGCCTTAATGTTCTTGATTATACCCTCTTCTACGTATGAGCCTATGCCTAATGATGATATTCAAACAAGAATCAGAGGTGAATAAAAACGAGCTCTTTTTCTTCATATTCTTCTTTCTCCTTTTGCTATAATATGGCTCGATACGAAAAAAAAGCAAGAAAAGTCCGTGGTGTTTCCTTCGAGTCCTTTTTTTGTTCTAATGCAAGCTCAATAGGCCCTAAACTAGGCGTGATTCTGATTTCGAGGGACGAAAATGCATCAAAAGAAAACTCTTCGGGATGGTAGCTTCAGGAATCCTTGCTTATCCCTTGGGCTACCGGAATATGTGGGTTTGAAAAAGTAGGTGCGGAATATCGGGTATGGAGAATTCAGGATATAAATAGAAATAAAAGATATGCATATATGGTACATAAATGTTTTGAACAATTAAAATAAAAGAATCTGGAGAATTTCGTAGAACAAAGTGAAGAGACTCATCAGAGAAAATAAATCGTTTACCACTGTTGTAATCAACATTTAACGAAATAACTAGCTTATATGTATTTACTCTTATTCGAACCAGTCCACGAAAAACGAGAGAATTGAGGATGCTGCAAAGGGGAAGAATCCTTGGTTAGGGCAGAATTGGTGAAAGAAGAGGATTTCTAGCCCCGCTGGTGCTTGGCTTGAATAACAACGGGAAATTCTAGCGCCTACAAACAGAGAGAGAGATAGAAAAAAGCAGATTTGGTAAAAGGAGGAGGAACGACCTCGTGAGGACACACGGAAGTACTCTGGAACAATCTCCTTTTCTTGATCAACAAGAGAGTAAGAAGGAGAGAGAGAGAGAGTGAGAGAGAGAGGTGAGAGTGAGAAATAGAATGAAGGAGAGAGTGAGAGAAAGAGTGAGCGAAGAAGAAGAAAAAAAGAAAGAGAGCGAGAGTGCGATAAAAAGGCCTGTTTATGTGGCCGTGTTGCGAATGCGTGAGACAAATTGGCAAAATCATCTTTCAATCCTCTGCTAAAAGTTCGCTTGGACGCGCCGCCCCGTCCCACTTCCTGATTCTCTAAGGGCAGCCCCCACGCCCTACCCCGACCACTCCCCAATAGGGACATGGGAAGACCATTCGAGGGTTCTTTATTGTTAATTATTAATTAAATTTATTTAACTATTATCTGCACAATTACAATTATTTTTAATTCACATAGATGACGAAATTTTGGCGCGAAAATGTCGGACATTTTTTTTTGAATATTTTTCAATCTTCCTCGTCGCATCCCCTGCGGCCGCATTCAGGAAATGCGAGAGAGAAGATTCATTGGTAAGAGAAGCCAGGCAAGGATTGGGTTCGATGAGAAATGGTTCTCGAATACCGAGAATGGACAAATGAAGAAGCACCCGAGAGAGAGAGAGAGAGAGAGAGAGAGAGCGAGTGAGAGAGAAAGAGAGAGAAAGAAAGAGACAGAGAGAAAGAGAGAGAAAGAAAGAAGGACAGCAGAGAAATGGACAAAAAAAAACGAGAGAATGCAAGATTCAGTTGAAAAGTGGCTACACGAGGCACAGAGATTAGCTTCAGATTCCAGAAGCCGATATAGAAGGTAAGCAGAAGGCGCGTTCCCATTCTTTTCGAGCTTGCTCTCTCTCTCTCTCAGCCCCTCCCTCTTATTCTCTCTCTCTCTGTCTCTCCTCTCTCTCTCTCTCTCTCTCTCTCTCTCTCCCTCCTCTCTCACTCCGCTCTCTCTTATTCGATCTCTCTTCCTTCCTTTCTACATAGCTTTCCCTTTCTGTTCCTCTCTCTCTTCCTCTTCCAACCATTTGTTCTCTCATTAGAATGAAAGGAATCAGCGAACACTGTGGGAGAGTCGAGCTCACACGGCTCGAGCGCGTAGGAAATCGGACGAGAGGGGAGAGAGACAAAAAGAGAGAGAGAGAGAAAGAGAGAGAGAGAGAGAAGAATATGGAAGTTTCGAGAACAGGAACATGAAGTGAAAACCAAAGAGAGGGAGAGAGGGGGAGAGAGAGTAAAGAGAGAAAGAGAGTTGTTCTGACAGAGAGATGAAGAAAATGTGAAAAAAATACCTTGAGTGAAAGGAACAAAGAGAGGCAGAAAGAAGAAAAAGAGAGAGAAAGAGAGAGGGAGAGAGAAAGAGGGAGAGAGAGACAAAGAGAGGCAGAGTTAGAGATTGAGAGGAGTAGAGAGATGTCCACGAGGCTTTCATCGTTGGCCGTGTGAAGTGCGACTTGCTTCTAGCAGCGTGCATGAAGTCGGGAGAAGAGAAAACGAGAGGAGGGTTGAGAGAGAAGAGAGAGTGAGAGAAAGAGAGAAGGAGAGAGAGAGAGAGAGTGAGAGAGAGAGAGAGAGTGAGAGAGAGAGGGGAGTTGAAGTCGGTTCCCTTTTCCAAATTATGGCCGGAGAACAGAAGTGGATGCTATGAAGAGTACGAACATTTGTAATGTGTTTTAGCTCTTTAATCCATGCGAAACTAGCCTACTTTTTGGCCCCCTTTTTCACCTTTTCATTCGTCCGTAATCTCTTTGCCACTCTCTCCGTCTCTCTCTCCCTCTCTCTCTCTCTCTCTCTATCTTTCCATATATCTCCTTATTTCTCTCTCGCTCTCTCTCTCTCGCTCTTTCCCTCTCTCTCTCATTCTTTCTCTCTCTCACTCTTTCTCTCTTTCTCAAGCTTCCTGAAGCCAATCACACAGATCGCATATAACAAGGGAAGAATGCCCATAAATGCCTCGGATGCAAAGGGCGAGGCATTCTCCAGCTTGCAAGAGCACCTCAATGGCGCTGAAGAATGGCTTGTTGCTGACGGCGATGAGAGAGTAGAGAGACGCAGAGATGAAAAGGAAAGTGGAACAGATAAAGAGAGATTGATAGAGAATGAGAAGGAGAGAGAGAGAAAGAAGAGAGAGAGAGAGAGAAAGAAAGAGAGAGAGAGAGATAAAGAGGGAGAGAGGAGAGAGAGAGAGAGAGATAGAAAGAGAGAGAGAGAGAGAGTAAACATGCAGAGGAGCAGAGAGAATGAAAGTGTAGAGAGAGAAAGAGAGCGAAAGATGAAAAAGGAGACTACAAGGAAGCATAGAAAGGGGGAAGTCCACTGACATAAGGAGATAAAAGGAGCCTGCACTTGGCTGGTCATTCGGTGTGGCCGACTGATCCAATTCAGGAGCTAGGGCAGAAAAGAGAGAGAGAGAGAGAGAGTGAGAGAGAGAGAGAGGGAGAGAGGGAGAGAGAGAGAGGGAGAGAGGGAGAGAGATATAGAGGGAGAGAGAGAGAGAGAGAAAGTAAGAGAGAGCGAGAGAGAGCGAGAGAGAAAGTAAGAGAGAGCGAGAGAGCGAGAGAGAGCGAAAGAGATGGGGAGACAGAGAGAAAAGGACCCTGAGGCTCGTGCTGCCATTTTTAGCCAAATCTATTCTCTTCATCCCTCTTTGCCCCGTCAACCATTCAATCTCTTTATCTCTCTCTCTCTCTCTCTCTCTCTCTCTCTCTCTCTCTCTATCTTTCTTTTCCTTGCTTTTTCTCGTCTTGTTGTCTACACTACTACCTCTCACCAATTCCCTCTCTCTCTTTATACTTCTTTCTCTTTGTCTCTTTCTCTCTCTTTTTCCTCTCTCTCCCCCTCTCTCTCTCTTTTTCCCTCTCTCTATCTCTCTTTCCTCTCTTTCTTTCTCACTCTCTCCCTCTCTCCATCACGGTCAGCGGGCACATTCAAAAGGGCAGATGCAGATGCAGAAGTCTCCTTCTTGTTCAGTCCGCATGAGACTCGCCGCGCGCGCGCAATGAACACAGAGCTCTCGAGATTGAGTTGGGCAACCCGGGAGCACACATCCTCCTCCCTCCTCTTCTACCCTCCTTTCCAGTAGTAGCTTAAAGCTTCCTCAGGGGTGTGGGGAGGCTAGGGGGTAGAGGAGGAGAGGGGTGGGGGTTCAGGGCCCGACTCCGACAAGTGCGACCATCCTCCCTTGAGCCTTGACCCAGCTCACTCAGTAAAGGAGTATTCAATTCAGGCTTCTCTCTTTCTTGCTCTCTCTCTCTCACTCTGTGCCTTATCTTTTCGTCCCTCTTCATGTCTACCTATGTGCTGTGTCCCACTTTGTTCACTTGGCTTTGCTTCACTCACAATTTCACTTCTTTCATTTTTTAAATCTTGTTTTCCTTCTTTTCTTACAAGTATTATTCTCTCTACCATATCTTCCTCTCTCTCTCTTATTTTCCTTATACTTCTCTATCTAAATCTATCTCTCTCTTGTTTTCTTTATACTTCTCTCTCTCTCTCTCTCTCTCTCTCTCTTTTGTCTGAAATCCGCCGTCACCAATACTCTGCTAAATTTGCACTGAGATGGATGGGATGGGATATGTGTTCCTGGATTCTTGTCAAGGTAGAGAGAAAACGAGAGAAGCGAGAAAGAGAGAGAGAGAGATAGGAGGCAGAATGATAAAAGAGAGATTAACGAGAGACTGAATGACAGAGAGTCCGAAAGAGATAGAGAGAGCGAGAGAGAGAAACAGACAGATTGTGAAAGATATGTAGACTCAGAGAGGAAGTGGCTGGCTCAAATTTCTGGCAGGGCCAAAAAAATTTTTGCTTTAAAATTCGCGCCCATGAAGCGCGGAGTACTTTGCCGCTGGAATAAAAGGGAAAAGAATAAAGTGTAGTGTGATTCTTATAAGAACCAAAAATTCACTTTTAACCTCAAAACTCTTCACTTGCCGCAAGGGCGAGAGAGAGAGAGAAAGAGAGAAAGATGTTGAGTTTCGTGCTCCTTTTATTCCTGTCTTATCGCATCTTCTCCTCATGATTTCCCCTCGGGACAAATTCCAATTAACGGTTCACCAGAATTCAAACACTGGCGAACCCATGGAAAAATCTTTGAATAATTATATATTGAACAATATAATGTATCGGAAAATGGTCGAGGGAAGGCAGATAGGTAAATAATGTATTCTACCTCCCCAATTTGACCAATCGCTCTATAAAGAATTACCCATTTTTTAAATCTGGCCTAATAGATTGTTATTGTAAAGGAAAAACTTCTTGTTTACGAATGGCAATATTAATTGGGAAAATGCGTTATCTGCTATAATTACCCATTATGAAAAAGTCAGAATGAGAAGGAGAGAGAGAGAGATTGAGAGAGAGTGTGTGAGCAAGTAAGGGAGAAAGCAAAATAATAAATAATGTGCTAGAAAGCTTGAACACAGAGATTTCCTTACTTAATAAATGTGAGAGAAAAACAATATCATTCGATGATCAATAAAATTTTAAAAATATTATATACGACTGAATTTATGATGTTATTAAACTTGGCCAGGTGCATTCCATTGATCATAATATTATATTAGACAGAAAAGAAATGTGCAAACGTTGATCTGAATCCACTGGAACTTAAGAAAATAAGATTTTAACAACGGAGGAAAAAAATTTGTCAAATAAATGTAGCAGTTTAGCAGTTTCTAATGCGGACCGAAAGATATAAGGATGCAATAAGGATACATATGATTGAAATATATTCGGTTGCAGAGAAACGGAGAGTTTGCGAGAGGACAGACAAGAGGTGAATCTATTGAGTAATCACACGGATTTTCTATTCTGTTGGGCAGACGTAGTGCAATTTAGCAGTTTTCCAACCCTTTCAGAATCCACAGATGGAACTACGAATGTTGATCAGTGGTCAGCAAGCAGTTGCTGATTCATGTCGAGGGAGAGTGAAAGAGAATTGTTGGAGAGTGAACGGGAAGAGAGGGAAGTGGAGGAAGAGAGAGAGAGAGAGAGAGAAGGAAAGAGAGAGATAGAGAGAGATGAGAGAATAGATAGGACAAGAGAGAAAGAGAAGGTGAGAGTTATTGGAAGCGATGAAGAGTATTGAAATGTGCACAATAAACAATGCCGTTTCTTCACCACTCTCTTTCTCTGATCTGCCTTGCTATAATACACGCATTAAGTTGTTCTCTCTTCCATCACTCTTGCTAAGACGTATACGTATTGATCTGATATTCTTTTATAAGATTCTGAACCAACTTGTTGATGTAGAAGTTAGTAAGTTTTTAACTTTCAAGGCCTGCAACGGCCGCTTATCTGTGCACAATTTTCACATTCCCAGATGGAAGCTTCTTGTACGCCGTAATAGTTTTGCAATTCGAATGCCTAGTTGATACATGTCCCTCCCGACCTCTGCAGTACAATCTCAGAGTCTTGCTGTATTTAAGAGACATATTCATAGTTTACCGCTTTTAGACATTCTTCGAATAGATTATGCCAATCTTTAATGTTTTTCCCTACTTTTCTTATTCTTAAAGCATTGCAGAGCGTTTTATTTGCTTTAACTAAGCTATATTACTTGTAAATTACATTTCTCTCTCTCTACCACTCTGCTGCACCCTGTTCCTCTTGGTGTGTGGCGCCAGCACATGCCTCTCGTGCTGTTGGGGCTTGGCCCACCCCTCGGGAAGTTGCTCACCCCGCTCTCTATCCGTCACATGCCAGGTGGTTCGGGGTTGCAAGCCACCCCCCCCCCCCTCTTTTTCACTAGTCTGCACTGATAGCATGACGCGGTATAATTTTCACTTAAATATGTTGTCACATCTTTTAACGATGTATGAATAAATAAATAAATAAATAAATAAAGGAGTCTGCACGAACGTCTCTTTTTCACACTCTCACAACCTCACTTTTTATATATATCTATCTCTATGACTCTCGTCTCCCTCTTTATCTCGGTCTCTCTTTGCCTCTCTCTCTCTCTCTCTCTCTCTCTCTCTCTCTCTCTGCTTCTCTCTGTTTCGCTGAGTCTCTGTCTGTCTTTCCAATACACATTTTAGATATGCGCTGTTCTCTGTTTTTCTTTCTTGTTTCTCTCTCTTTATTTTCCAAACATACGTTAGATACATACGTAGGGCTCATTGTTCATTCGTGCATTAAAAGATGATATTTTTCTATTTTTATGGTAAGCGGCCCAATTTTCACATTTTCTCCGCAAGCTGGCTGTTATCTACATATATTTCAAATAGAAAATAAAATCATGATATTAATATTACCGATTATAGTTATTTTTCGAATCGTTAGGAATTTTGTTCACTCGCTCGTCATCTATAGTGTTCTCACCATCGCAGTTTCTCACACTGTTCTTTGACAACAGTGATGACACGGTGGATTTGGAATGCACTGATCGTGAGCAAATAAAATAAAACAAAGAAGCATTTTGCTGATTCTCCGTGGTCCGCGGGGAAACTAATAAAAATATCTGTAGGATGCATATTGATAAATATCTATTTACGGATCCTTGCCCTAATTATTAATGCAAGTGGATGAAGTCCTGCTAATTTTGGTTGTAGAGGAGCATATAAGATGATCAACCGATCGGACCAAGCTGATTGAGATCTTGTGTTGAAAATCTCTCTGATTTTGTATAATAAAACATTAATGTTTCCACGTTATCGAAGAATTGTTTTAAAAGTTTGACATACTTGCTTTGTCTTTAGGGTCGTAAAAGGAGCAGTACACTGCATAATTAAATATGGTTTTATGAACGTGGATCAAATCGCATCTGTCTAATACATATTTCAGGAGAGTTTGAATCATTTGATACAAAATTAAAAGCACAAAAAATATGGCCCGAAGTATTACTCAATTTGAAAGAAAAAACAACAAACTTAATATTGCTTTAATAAAACAAAATTGTAGGGAAAGTATTTTATTCACGAAAACTCGATATACACATGGTTCCGGGGAATTCGCCAGCATTTCGTGAGCAAAAGCGATTTGACTGACTTTTCTATTGTGTTGATATCTTGGAGCCGAGATATTCACTATTCTAATGACTTCTTTAGAGAGAAATGCACATTGCGATAGATTAGTGGAGATTACTTTATTCAAACTTTTATTTGTCTAAAATCGATGTTGATTGTTCAGGTCAAGCAATCAATTATATGGATACAATAGAGCAAACAATAAGGTACGTACTGATGCAATTTTGGCAGACATTGAATGGAGAATAAAAATTCTTAAAAAAAAACAGTTAGTTCATTTATAGAAAAAAAAACAAGCTTTTTTTAAAATGGAGACGACCTTTTTGATCTGTGAACCGCTCTGAGTTTTGTGCGTGTTTAGCCGCCCACTGAATTCCTATTGAATCAATAAGATGTCGTGCTCATTTTTTCAACAACAAAAAAAACATGTTAGATACTTATGGCACATTGTTCATTAGTGCATTGGAAGACAAAATTTTTCTATTATCATGTTAAGCGGATCATTCTTTCCGATTTTGTGCACAAGCTGGCTGTTATTAACATTTATTTCAAATTGAAAATAAAATCGTGGCATTAGTTACCATATTTATCTTTTCGAATTGACAGAAATTTTGATCTCTCTAATTTAATCTATAATTTTCTCATCATCTTCATCACTTTCTCGCCCTTTTAACGGCCCTCGTTTGATTTCACAGTGGAGACACGGTGGATTTGGTGTGCACTGAGCAAATATCATCTAGCAATGAAACTTTTTACTGATGCAGCGTTTACTTCCTTGTTGAATTGAAATAACTGTAAGATGAAAGGTGATAAATATGTGTATAAGTATTCGCTGATCGGTGCTCTTACTTTTAATACAAGTCAAAGTACTGCTGATTCGATTGTAGAGCGGCATATAAGAGCTGCAACAGATCGGACAAAGCTGATTTGTTGTTGACCAATTTCTTGTGTTGTGAATCTCTCAGATTCTCAGATACCGCCGCCTTTATATACTAATGTGCAAAAATGCATACAAGTGGTCAAACAAGATTTTTTCTTCTTCAAAATTTGATATTCTTGCTTGTGTTTTGGGTCCTTGCTTAGGAATTTGTATGAATTTGATTCCATCTTAGCCGATGAATTCATTGTAATTGTCATAATTGTCAAATATATGCATTTTTAAGAAATTATTACTTCATTTTGACTAGGGAAAAAACAACAAAATTAATTAACAAAACAATATTTTGGGAAATTATTTATTCAAGAAAAGGCTCCGGTGGATTTCGCAACAAGGAATCAACAAGATGCATGTACTTGGCAGGCAAGAGCTGGAGAACAAAAATTCATTAAAAAAAGAGACGGTTTGATCCGGCATAGAATTGAAAAGGTTATTTTACTATGAATCTCTATGATTTTAGTGCATATTTAGTCGCCCACCAATTTCCTATTGAATCAACAAGATGCATGTAAATTCTTATTCTTAATGCAACCCATAATTTGAAGTCGATCTTATTTTGATTGCAAAGCAGCATATAACATGAGCAGCAGATTAGCTGGCCTTGCTTATGGCTTGTGGTCTAAGGTGAAATTGAAAATTTTAATCAAATTTTTTACTTTTACTGACAAGGTTTATATCAAAATAGGTTAACTAAATTATCGTATTTTCAGCGACAGGCGGTAATTTTGCAATTATTTTTAGAGTCCAAGGACGCATTCATAACGATTCTGGAACATTTTTTCTATTGAATCAACAAGATGCATGTACTTGGCAGGCAAGAGCTGGAGAACAAAAATTCATTAAAAAAAGAGACGATTTGATCCGGCATAGAATTGAAAAGGTTATTTTACTATGAATCTCTATGATTTTAGTGCATATTTAGTCGCCCACCAATTTCCTATTGAATCAACAAGATGCATGTAAATTCTTATTCTTAATGCAACCCATAATTTGAAGTCGATCTTATTTTGATTGCAAAGCAGCATATAACATGAGCAGCAGATTAGCTGGCCTTGCTTATGGCTTGTGGTCTAAGGTGAAATTGAAAATTTTAATCAAATTTTTTACTTTTACTGACAAGGTTTATATCAAAATAGGTTAACTAAATTATCGTATTTTCAGCGACAGGCTGTAATTTTGCAATTATTTGGAGAGTCCAAAGACGCATTCATAACGATTCTGGAACCATTGCTGAACCTTTTATTTGCTTCTTGTGTCGAGGAAACCACCTAGTGCTGATAAGCTGAATAGAAATGTAGAAGGGTAATTAGGAAAAGAATGAAAGATTCATATATTCTTATGCTATATATATATATGCATATATGCATATGTACAATCGTACTACACATATACATATTTTTTTTAATAAAAAGAGGAGAAAAGAAATATGCAATTTTTAATAGATGATTACCTATATTAATGGTGGGGTTTTCACCGAATTAATTAATGAAGAAAATATGAGAAAAAGAAACAAAACCCTGATAATGTGCATGGATTTGGCAAAACAAATGTAAGATAGAAATACAGCGATTGGATCTTCAGAACAATTTTTTTCTAGAAGAAGAAAAAGGGTAAAGCGAAAGCAGCTGCGAATGGAAGATTCGATTTCAATTTTAATCCAAGAGCTGAATGTTATTTACATATATTTCAAATAAAAATAACTCAGATTTTTCATAATCATATTCATTCTTTTGAATGGTCATCGCTTGCTAATCAATGTCAGTGATGACACGGTGGATTTGAAATACAATCAGCAAATAAACTCCAGCAAAAAACCATTCTGCTGATGAATTGTCGTTCTGCTACATAGTTGAAAGTAAAACAGTTAAATATGTACAATGTGATAAATATGTGCATATGTACATACTTGTATTTTTTTTAAAGCAAGTCGAAGTCCTGCTGATTTTGCTTGTAGAAAACCAAATAACGAGACCAGCAGATCGGACAAAGCTGATTGAGTTCTTGTCTTGTGAATCTCTCTGATTTTGTGATTCTTTTGCCGGATCCTTTACTACGGAAGAAACAAACATGTACGTTGTCGTACAAGAATTGTTTAAAAAAATGTGACATTCTTGCTTGTCTTTTGTGTCTTTGCTTTAGTATTTGCATGCATTCGACGTCAACTTACCCGATGAATTCATTGTCATTGTCATAATTGTCCACAAAATATATTCAATTTCAATGCTTTTTTAAAACTCTTTTTTATAGAAATTATGAAAACGCCTGTTTTTTTCTCTGAGCGATCTACCCCATTTAGAAGAAAAAGGAAAAACAACACATTCAATATTGCTTAGATAAAGCAATATTGTTGGAAAATTATTTTATGCACCAAACACATGGTTCCGGTGGATTTCGCAAGCATTTCATGACCAAAAGCGATTTTCGATTACCCGCTTTGATACGTAGAGGCAATAGTTCATCGAGTACTAAATTATGTGGATAAACAACAGCAAATAAGGTCTGAACTTGGCAGGCACTGACAATGAATGGAGAACAAAAATTCTAAAAAAAAAAAGGCTCGGTCCGGCAAAGAAAAATGAATTTTTCATTGAGACGACGTTCTCCCCTATTAGAGTGTGTGTTTAGCCAGCCGCCGATTTCCTATTGAATCAACAATATGTATGCAAATATGCACATACATTTTTTGTCTTGAAGAGATTACATTTCTTGGCTCCTCTCTTAAAAAAAGTTAATGTCGAATGAGATGAGAAATCAGTATTATTTTCGTTAATCGTTCACTTCTCCCATTCCGAAATTCGTCATTCCTGAATTATAAGACGATTACATTCAATCTGCCATCACTTGCACCGAGAAAGTAAGGTTACGGACAAAGTAGGAGGTGCCGAGTAGTCATTCAGGCAAAGGAGGAACAAATTTGCAAATCCTAGTTAGAGTGCCCTTTGTTCACTTCTCTTGTTTTTTTTCTTTACCGGCGGTTTCACTCGTCTGAACATGAACATGCATACATTACTGATCATTCCGCTATAAGCGATCAATTTCAAGTCATCCTCCGATTTAGCAATTGCTCAAATGAAGTACATTCGACTCTCTTTATTTTGTTCTGTCACCATAATAACGATATGCATATTTTCCACGCCGTTCGGCCCCCAAGCAGTGACTAATAAAAGGAGGAGAAAACTCTGAATGAAACACAAATGAATTCGCTCAAAATTATTTTAAACCCGTGAAACGTTTTACCAGAATCGCAACTGAAATGTACAATAAAATTGAGAAGGAGGCCAAATAATAGTGAGCTTTGCGCGTTAGGTAAATAATCAGTTCAATATGAAATTCAAGAAAGAAACAAATTTGATGCCTATTCTACTTTGTTTAATTCTTTTCCATGCAGGTTGATTACGGGCATTTCGGGACAAAATGCACACCATGTTTTCCTATCTTTCTCTTCCTCTCTCTCTCTCCATCTTTTGCTTCTCAGTTGAGCCTTCATCTCTTCTGCCTCTCTCTTTCTCTATCTCTCTCTCTTTCTGTTTCTCTCTCTCCCTCTCTCTCTCTCTTCCTCCATCCCTCTCTGCTCACTCGACGACGTATCCATGCCGTCCTCCATGGGTGCCTAGATTCCTCGTCTTCACATGCCAGACAAGAATCTCCTTTGGCTCATCGTCATAGCCGAAGGGCTCTGCCTGAACAAAAAAAAACAATATGCCAAGACAAACACATGATTAATTCTAACAATAAGCTGGAATCTGAATATGTATAACACTCGGCATTTCGGCGACACTATGCGTAATTGCTGACATACATATTTACACTGTTAAAATAGACTTGGTGATCTAGAGGAAAAAAGATAGGAGGAATACCTCCTCTTTTCTGATGCCCAACTGCCGGATGAAGCAATTCTCAGGCGAGCTCCTCACGCAGGCCAAGTTGAAAGAGGCACTGAAGAAAAAGAGAGAAAGACGGTTAGAGAGAAGAAGAGAATAAGACGGAATGAGAAAGAGTGAGTGAGAGAGAGAGCGAGAGAGAGAGAGAGCGAAAGAGAGACTGAGAGAGAAACTGACTCTCTGGCCCTGAGCACCTCCCTGAGATTGACTGCGAAGCCTGCCATGTCCGTGGCGAATGTTCTCATCGGCGCGTAATAAGCATCCCACGAGACAATCGTGCCGTCCTCCACATGCGGCGCCTCCACCAGCGCCGCCCCCGCGAGTCCTGAGAGTTGTTTTTTTTATCAATTAAAATATCTAATCGTAAGAAATACATAAGAGAGTCCTGAAAGCTGTTTTTTCAATTGAAATATCTAAGAAATAAATAAGAGAATAATTTATTGCATAAACGTGTATAAAAAGAAGATTCAAATATATATGCACATAAATGACCCCACCGACTGCCCAAAAGCCGAGTCGCTTGACATTGCGGATGTAATTGTTGAAGAGGCGGATATCATAGACGTTGTCATCGTCAGCAAAGTAGACCACAGCTTCTCGCTCGTAGTTCACGTAGCTGGAACGGATGAAGGCGAGCGCACGGTTACGGTGGGTCCAGCCACGCTCTGGAAGAGAGGACTATGGATATATGTATGTATATACCATGCATCTTTATCTGCTCTCTCTCTCTATCTCTCTCCTTTCTCTCGTTCACTCTCCCACCGTGCCTCTTTCTCTGCTCTATCTACTTACTCTCGTACACACTCTCTCCTTTCTTTCTTTCTATGCGCTCTCCCTCCATACTCTCTTTCTCTCTCCCTCCCTCTACTAACTCGGCAGTCTTGGGTCGCGAATAGAATGGAAGTAAACATAAGGCAAGCCCGTCCTCTGCAGAATTCTCTCGACTGCAGGAACAGTCGCGTTTGCGTCTTCAATAACAATCCAATGCAGATGACGCAAGTGAGAGAGGGTTTGAGAGAATCTGAAAACAGTAGGCCAACTCCAATGTCACTCACACAACGTTTCAGAGCTCCGATCCTATCTATACCTACACTGATATCCGTACAATATGTTACACGCAACTTTTCTGATTTTTAATCCTCGTATCCTTACATATCACTTATATTTATTCCTTCACTTTCTCTCCTCACTTCCCCTCCTCTCTCTCTACCGCTGTCTCTATCTATCGCTCTCTATCGCTCTCTCGCTTTTTCTCACCGCGTCATGTCTGCCAACCGCTCGGGCCGTTTGTATGTCGGCGTAATGACAATGATTGTGGCTCCCGCATTCGGATCTGGGTCAGGAGGAAATCGTCTCGAAAAGGAAGAAGGTACCGATGGCAGGAGCTGCTTTGGAGAGGGCTGTCTGCAGGTGGCAAGCAGAGAAAGGTGAAAGAAAGAGAGGATAGAGAGAGAGGAGGGAGAGAAAGAGAAGGAGAGAGAAAGGGCGAGAGAGAGGAGAGAGGGAAAGGATTGAAGAGAACGAAGAAGAGAAAAGGAGAGAGAAAGGAATAAGAAACGAGAAAAGATTGAAACAAACCGCCTGAATCGTAGGCCGAGTAAGAGCAGGAAGAGAAAAGACAGGAATAGCAAGAATGGCAGCCCCTTGTTGCTTGTCCTTCTTCCGAACGACTGGGACCATGGTCGAAGACTGTTTGGGGAAAGTGGCTGAAAAGAGAATTAAACTATTAATTGCATTTAGCTAGCGTTTTCATATTTGTAACAATAGTTCTCGCTTATGGTTAGAATCTTTCACATGACGAGATGCTGCTTACATATACATACGTATGCATGTACATTGTATATATTGAGAAAGATCTACCCAATCTATCTCTTTTCCACTGCTACTCATTCTATTTTACTCATGTCCTCCTATTTATATCGCTGACATCTGCTGCTTGTGAGGCTGCCTTGTAATAAATCGTCATTTTGCATAGATGACGCGGTCTGGAAAGAAACAAATAAACGAACACGATGCTTTCACAGTGAAGAACCATATTTCATATTCGATAAATAAATAAATGAATTGTCGCGAATAGCCAGCCACATTAAAAAGACGACAGCAGTTCTTTCGTTGTGAAAGAGTTTATAGTAACACGTCCTCGCTCCTCTCTCTCTTTTCTGTCATCATGCTCAAATTCAACATTGTTAATCGATGACATCTGGTTGCCATTTGTGTTGTCATGCAAATGTCATTCCACCTCCTTTAGCTGACAATGTGTGTGTGACAAGGCAACTCTGACTGTAGCCTGGCTCTTTCTCTTTCTCTCGGGTGCAACTCATCTTGGCCGTACGAATGTGTACTCACAATCAGTTTAAAGGAGACATACTAATCGCCTTAGAGTGACACGTCAAAGGAGCGGTAGCAGAAACCGAGTAAGCAGCACAATATCAAGATCACGTTTCCGATCATCAAAGGCAAACAAGTAGAATCATTAATTCCTTTATAGTTTTTTTTGACAAAAAGCCAATTTCTCTTCTCTACTTTCTGCTCAGGACATTTTGCTACCTAACCCTCTCTCTCGCTATCTCGCTTTCTTTCTCTCACTTTTGCGTGACGTTCAACGACCAGCTCAGATTTGTTTCCCTTAAATAAACACGAATTTTTACTTTTCAGATCATGAGATTGAACAATTCTACGGGGACAAAACCCGATCTGTGCGATTAAGAATAATTGATTTTCAACAGTGTAAACTGGCAGATTTATCGTTCCCTCTTCTTAACGAGATCCTTATGTTTCCGTGTCGACCAATCAAATCACCATATGCGACTAATAATAAGAGTGCAAAGTAAAATAAACCCCATCTATGTATGTATGTATGTACCATATAAAAATTATATTTAGCGTTTATCGTAATAATATTTTTTATACCTAACAATTCTTCTGTAAAGATTTTCATCGGCAATACAATAATAATAAATAATTAATTTCAATGGCGATTTGGCCTGATCATTATTATTGTTTACTATGTATTTTTTTACATTAAATATTTGTTGCTGAGTTACACTTAAAAAGGTAAATTGTGAGCAAAAGCTAATCGCTAAAAAAAATATCACTTAAAAATATTAATGTCACAAATATCACAATCGAAGATCAGTACGGCGGAAGAGAAGAAAGAAAGGAAAGATGAGAGATAGAGATAGAGAGAGAAAGGGAAGGAGAAAGAAAAGACGGTTGTTTTACCTTATACTACATAATTTATATGGTTAGTTAAAATGATTGACAATGAGGTTCTTATAATGAAAAACACCGTATATACCTAACTTGACTACCTAAATTGTTAGTATAATTGTTATATAATACGAAAATACGTCTTTTCTAAAATATCCCTACAGATCTGGCAGCAACGCATTGCTTCCACTCGAATTCTATTCGCCTTCACGAATCGACGCAATGACGCTGTTTTGCACATAAATTTAATTAATTAATTAATCAATTTCTTTCCAGCACCCGGGAGCCGCGGACGACGCGGCAGATTAATTGTAAGAGGATAAGTTGGAGGCGCGAGAGCTAATCGTGACGGCATTTTTGCTGTGCAGGTTTGCAGTGAGCGAGAGTGAGATTGAGTGACATAAAGACAGAGAGAGAGGGAGAACTATTTTTGACAAAAAAATGCTGATTTGAATCATTAGAGGATAATATATAGAAAGAGTCGTTTCACAATGTATCGTTTTCTGTTCTAAGCGAGATGCTTATCTTTCCGTGCCGACCAACCAAAACACCTGTGCGCCCTTTATTTCGTTTCATTTACGAGCCATTGGTTTATTAAAAGAGGACGATCGCCGAAAAATAATTTGTGTTTCATGACTCTGCGCCAATTTGATGTCAATAAAATGGAAACTGCCGATCTTGATATTTTAATGCTCACATATGGCAAAACCCGAGTGCCTGAATCGAAATATGCAAACAACCAAATCGACGTGCGTTTATCATCGCCTTCCGCTCCTGTGAGGTTGACTGCTGCTTCGCTCTCCTGCTCCACCACCTCTCTCCTCTCACACCATATCTCTTTCTCCCCCCTATCTCTCTCTTCCCATGCTACTCAAGACCGCGCTTCTTTCCTTCTGCTTCGCCTGTCGCTCTGTGCTATTAGTAAGCACTTTCAAAAAGCTTCCTGATATTTCAATAATCAATTAAACACTGGTAAAATAAAGGAACTTCGCCAAACGATTCTTGGAGTTCGATTTGGCGACAGTTTCTTACTTATAGACCTACATACTTCATATGCCTTGAAGTGTAATCAGAAGGATCTTGACATTTTGAGTAATGTTTCCACACTGTAGCGTACATTCGTTCCTTGCATGCACCGATCCAACATGGACATGAGAAGAAATTCTCTTGCCTGCTCAATCAAGTAGGTCGAATTGAGTGCAAGCGCTGTTCATCGACAGGCGCCTTAATGCTACATAATTGTCCACGAATTGTCCACTTCTGCTTAGAGGAAGCAAAGAACTGGGCGGCGTTGGCTTTGTGTCCCAGAACACCCACTGATACCGTTTGGGTTAGTAACCCAGAACACCCAATGATAAATTTTGGGTTCGTGACACAGAACACCCACTGATACCGTTTGAGTTAGTAACCCAGAACACCCAATGATAAATTTTGGGTTCGTGACACAGAACACCCATAGATTCTGCTTGAGCTTAACCCGAAGATAACGAAAGCGAAATGACACTTCGGCTTGTAAATCAAGTCTTATCTCAAGGAAAGCGCTTGATAAAGCAAACGTTAGAGAAAGAGAGAAAAACGAGAACTTGCTATTGCGGCTTCCCTTCACAGCATCAAAAATGGGAGAACATGAGATATTCTCAAATAGGAACTACCCCGATGGAGAATGCAATTCATCATACTTTCACTTTTCTTCCTCATTCCAAAAAAACTATTTTGAGAGGGAAGTTTAGGTGGTCTGCATCAGCAAAATATTAGAATGCCGGAGCCTGTACATATGTCACTTTCCCACTGCTAAAAAGTTCATACAGCATCGATTAGAGCCAACTTGCACGCAATAAATAGTACTAAGAAACGATTTATGTAACTAGAATCTAATCTGAAAATCGTGCACTATTCTATAATATATATTTGAACGTACAAATTAACAATAACTGAAAAGATGATTTATAAAAAATTTTAAAGGACGAGAGGTCATACATCACATATTACAAGAAGAGAATTCTCAATTGGTGCAATTTACGAATGTGATGAAACGATATTCTTCTCGTAATCGCAACAAAGAAGCTTTAAGAAAAATGATCGAATATGGAAACGCCTCTCATTCTACAGGAGAACGAAACATGCATATATGAATGTTGGGGAGATGTTTGACGAAGACAATATGGGTATGCAAATGCTTCTTCACTGACATCTTACACTACTGACATCGGCGATTTCTCCGTTCAGACAGCTGGCACATCTCCCACGCTGCAGCGCAAAGACAGCTGGCACATCTCACACGCTGCAGCGCAGCTTCATTGCTGTTGTCGTCACCCCATTCAGCTGAAAGGTTAAAAGTTTTTAGGGGCTGTCCAGAGATGTTAAAACAGCTACCGTAATCCTCAACAAAAAATATGCAGGACGAGAGACACAGACAGTGAACTACGGTAAAGTTTCTCATTGTTTATTCAACGTACCGTATACGTTATGGGGCTACCGCTCGTGCAGACAAATTCGCAGTAGTTGAAAGCGGCCGAGGTGGTGAAGGTGCCCGGCGGCTGGCCGAGAGGAGTAATGCATCGATTGTCGCAGAGGGCCTTATCCGCGCAAGTCAACTACAAGGAGGAGTATACATATGCGTATTTCTACGATTCAGCCTTTATCACTAAATCTCTTAAGATAAATGAAGATCAACATCCATGAAGATTCCTGACAGCTTCAGCGAAATCGAACGTTCCATCTGTTCCAGAGTCGCATATAAGGAATTCACTTGCAAATCGAAAGTTATCTCCCTGATGAAGGAAACAAGCAAGATTTTTACGTTTAAATATAATTTTTGCTTAAATATGCAATAAAAATATTACTCAATATGGTATTATTATGTATGGTTGTATCAGCTTATTAAACAAAAAATTAACTAACGTCCTCGCCAATCAATATTCCTGAAGAGCAGGAAGCGTACACGGCTGGAGCGCTATTCGGGTACATCGCAACGAAGTACACCTCAACACAGAAGAGCGAATGGCTATGCCCAAACATGCTGGATTCCTCATGCCAGACAAGTTATTGATGTTCAGGATGGATTTATGATAGAAATATACAAAGAGTATTTTTTTCTATTTAAAATATTATGTAAGTCAAACGTAAGAAAATAAAAAAAATAGACTAAAGGCTCACATTCATTCGTAATAACAGGAAATCCTCACATTCATTCGTAATAACAGGAAATATCAAAACAATGATTTGACGATTTTTACCTATGTATCGCTAGAAATGGAAAATAGTTTGTTGTTTAAAATTTCAGGACTTACTTTTTCTCATTACTAAAACAAATATTTTTTTCTTAAATTGACATCATCTTATATATGTGCGCATGTCTCGCAACTTTGCGATTGCTTCTCTTTAATAATTCTTACGCGCTTATAGTGAGCACCCTTTTCAACACCCCCGAAATGCGATACATAACTATTGTTCTAATATTGCACACTTACTTAGAGTTGCAATTCGTAACTATTAAAATGCGCTAACAACGTTTCCACAGCTCGTTGTAACTGATTCGAATTGTCCTTCAGCGCATGGAAGAGGCGAGCAACCGTCGATTGGCGCAAACGTTTGACAGCCTGCGCAGCTGAAAGTTTATATTGATTGGAAATAGAAAAAAAAACAGAATTCGTTGATTGCCATGACTAACGTGACGCAATGCAAGACAAATGTTTTGCGAATGAGCCAGTCGGAGCGTAGCGGTGATTAGCTTGACAAGTTACAGTGCTCGGAAGAAGAAGCGACTGAGTCGGAGTTCCAGGGCTCTACAATGAAGCATAATTCGAAAGAGTAGTTTGAATACTGAAAGCTTTGAGAGGCTACTCTACTAGTGTTTTTTCTCTTAGAACATTTCCTTGTGTGGCTAACTTCATTCTACGCTTTTTCTAAGTTACATCAGCCGTTCACTGAATAATTAACGTTTTTGAACGTATGTATCAATTCAAAATGACCTTGTTCAACTACTGTAGAATGATTCGTTACTTGGTTCCTTTAGGGATACAAGGAATAACAGATGTGAAACGAGAAGCGATGCTCGCTCCGCACCCATTGAATGATTTGAGTCTGCGGATCACAAGTCAGGCGGCACGGGTCCGTAGAATCAATGGAGTAGCAGAAGCTGCCCGTGAGACATGGAAATGTGTCAGCGCTGTCCAACGAGCACTGACACGCTACAAGATGGTAGTCAACGACTATTTTTATTTTTTGATTTTGATAACAGAAAAACAACTTTAATTCTCAAAAATCCTTAAAATATTGTTTCTAAAAAGGAAAAAAGTTTTATTTTTGGGAGAATAAGGCGATTAAAAGAAGAAGAACCATATCGACAGTAGACAGCGGCGCATCTGGATAAACGAAGACAGGATTCGCCGTGTCAAAGTAGCCGCCTCCACCTGGCAAGCAAGTTAGCCCGTGTCCACATTGCCAGCTGTCTAAATGAATTACAATTAATTAATTTAGTCTTTACACTATTATTACTTATTAACTTGATACGGCTAAAGAATTTAAAATATTCATTGGGCTGCTCTGACATTTAGGATAAAAGTTAATTTGAAAAAAAAATTTTTGTTTTCTGAATAGAGTTGAAATATTTTTAGGGAAACAGAATGGTTGATTAAAAAAAAGAGAAAAGCTTACAATGACGAGAGTGGCGCCGTCGTTGCACACGACCTGAACGCACGGCATCGTCGCGACCAGAGAGAGGAGCGTCGAGTCTGTGCAGATGTTGTCCACCGGGCAGTCTGCGGGCGCAGGCGCCTGGTACACGGGCGGCGCGCACGTCTGGCATACTGACTAGGAGAGATAAGACCAGCTGTGTCAAGCTTGCGGCGGATGCAAGGACGAAATTAGCTACATTCATATATATATATATATATATATATATATATATATATATACATATGATATTTTCCAGCAAAATGGGTAGCGGTTTCCAGGAAAAATATTAAAAAAAACCACCAAAAAAAATTAAATTTTTACTAGCTTACCATTAACAAACAAAGTTCAGTATCAAATTCGGCGCCAGAAAAGTTGTAATAAAGAAATATAAAAAATAATATACGCGGAATGACGTACGGCAGATGCGGCAGCGTAGTAGTCGTTATAGTCACAGTAGTTGTCGTCCTTGTTACTGGTAATGTTGTCGTTACTACCGGCGCGGTAGTCGTGACTATCGGTGGTGTCGTCGGTGGAGGCGCTCGGAAACAGCCGAGCGAGACGTGGCCGACGAAGAGAAGCCGTAGCAGCAGCAGCAGCGATGGAATTGGCATTTAAATTGCCGCCAAAAAATTCGAATCTTATAACGATGTGAATTTATGTATGCCCAAGTTTTTTTTACTAAGAAAGTTGTTTCAAGTGAGAAAAAAAAAAGAAAAAAAAGTGAATGGGGTGTGAAGGATAACGCCCAGGTTAAGCTAACCA
Organism: Allodiplogaster sudhausi; assembly: GCA_945643635.1. Lineage (NCBI taxonomy): Eukaryota > Metazoa > Nematoda > Chromadorea > Rhabditida > Diplogasteridae > Allodiplogaster > Allodiplogaster sudhausi. The sequence continues at coordinate 2,843,465 of CALZFC010000259.1, read as the reverse complement.
AACGCGAGCCATGCGAACCATGCCGATGGGAAGACGCTAAGCTACTATCACTCCATCACTTTCACCGCAAGCCGGTTTCAACTAGGTCGTCTTGAGTGCAAGAAACATGATAGACTCACACATCTCTCTGGAAAGGAACTGGCAGCTGAATGTGGAAAGGTGAATGATGATAGAGAAGTTGAAAGATGATACTGCAATAAAAAGTGAGCTTTTGATTTAACAAAAGGGCTATCAGCAAAAGAGGGCGCAATTCAATGGATTATAGGTATCTTAGCTCTCCCGAGTGCGTCTGTGCTGAATGCTCGACTCTATCGCTTCCTCGTGTTATTAGTAGAAAGATTTTTCCTGGCAATCCTCTTCTAAATACACACACACATATACATACATATATATATATATATATATATATATATATATATAAATTTATAAGCGAAAAAAAAATTAGTCCGCGAAAAGTTTAGCGGCGGCAAGGGGCGGCCTTGGATGGAGAGTTAGCAAGTGGTGAGATGTTTGCAGGTTGTTCAAGGTTAACTTTTCTCTTCATACGAATTACTTCCTCGCGATCTCCTTCTATGAAGTATGAAATGATCCATCGATTATGAATTATGTTTTACATTTAATTTTCAACTCCAAGTTTTCAACTCCGGTTGTAATTAAATGTTAAATTCCTATGTAGTCTGTTGGGTGAAAAAAAACTTGTTTGTGAATGTCTGTATGTATACATATCGCTGACACCGTCTTCGAAATGCTAGTACAAAGACATATCATAAATTTGTTGAAAAGCTAGCAGTTTAGAATGAAGAAAAATGTTAGTTTAAAGATGTGGATGATGAGAAAATTAGTTCAATGAGAGCGATAGATAGAGCGGAGGAGTGGACGAAGTAAATGGACAGTCTGCATGCGAGGGAGAAAAGAGAGAAAGAGAGAGAGAGAAACAGATAATGCTCACAAAAGTAAGAGAGAGATGGGGAGGAAGGGAGAAAGAGATAGTAAGCACGATAGAGAGAGAGAGAGAGAGTGAGAGAGTGAGATTTAAAAAATATAGTACCACATGAAAAAGAAACACACATACAGCGGGAAAAAATTCTATATCTGCATCCCTTTGTTCTCTTCTTTCCATTCTGTTTCTTCATTCCTAACTCTCTATCTTTTTTTCTCCCGTATCTCTTTTTTCATGGTTTTCTCTTTCTCTTTCTCCTTTTTGTGAAGAACGTGAATTTCTTTCCGCATCTTGACCATACTGGTCAAGATGCGGAAAGAAACTCAACGCAAGCAAAATCACGAGTATAATGAATGAACTCTGAAAATTACATTAACATTAATCCAACTTAATTCAAGGAAAATATGTAGGATAAACCAAAAGTAAACAAAATTTTGACCGGAACTGTATACATATATGTAGCAATCCGCGTAGGTGCCTGATTCTTTCCGTAATTTCACTTCTACATACACTCCAGTCAGCTTTTAGCACTAGGTGGTTTCATGATTCGGGCTGTAAATAAAAACTTCAGGAACGTACCACCAATTGTTCAGCAAGCACAACTTCTGCCTTTAATTGTCGATGAAATGATAGAAATTTCACAGGTATCATTTATAAAAACACATCAATAATTTCAAAGACATAGACGCGTGATGTGATACAATTTATATTAAGAGAGTCTCTCTGTAAGACTCAAGGAGGCCGCTATGGACGCCTGCCCTAGAAAAATTTTATTTTCATTATGAGGGATGCATATAGTGTTCATTACGAAGTCTAGGTGGTCAAAAATTTTTCGAAAATTTTTTTCTCTTAGTTATAAGTTTAAATGCTCCAAAACTTTGGGAGACCATATCTTAAGTTATACTTAATATTTCTCAATAATCTTTTCAGTGTCCTCTCTCACTCTCTCTCTCTCTCTCTCTCTCTCTCTCTCGCTCGCTCTGACTCTCCTGAAAGGGAACTGACAATGAGTTTTATCAAATGGTCAAAAGCAATAATGTGATTTTTGCTTTGGTCGTTTTTTGGTGTTTAGTCAGTGTTTCTCTCAGCCGTATCACGAGTGGACACTTCTTACATAGTACTTGCACAACACATGTTACCGATGCATGTAACAATTTAGCATTGCTAATTGTGTGAAAGTCGCCAATAGAAGCCTTCTCTATTTCAGTTATTGTAATACGGAAAGCTGATTTTAATAGAAATTATGCAATTATTGAAGAAGAAAGAATTGTTAGTTTGGAGTAATTGTAAAAAAAAAAAAAAAAAAACACATAATTGGCATATCTTCCCCAAATCCGAAAAAGATTCATTCAATATTGTTGTCTACACTTATTTAGACAACAAAGCATTCAATATTACAGATTATAACAATTAAAATTATTCCAAGATATGCAGTATTAGCAAAATTTAACTCACCTTCATATTCAACTACGAGTCAACCTCATTTGTCGCTCACCATTTAGAATTATTCGTGCTGACTTTAAGAGAACTCTTTGTTAAAAATGCGATGAAAGCGTCGAAGAGCCCGGTGATCGGGCGAATACAATAAATACAACACACAGTCCAGCACGATCTGCAGAATGGACGGAAAGGAAAGTGATCATCCACAGTCTCCTTTACTAATGCTATTTGTAATATTTTTTGACTGCATTCGTTCAGGAGTGCCTAATAAAGATGTGATATTAATAGAATATTAACAATTGAATACTATAAACTATGAGCTATATATTGATATAAAGTCTATTAATAGAATAGAACGCCCTGCCGCATTCGTACCAACAGTGTAAGCGAAGAAGTATCATCCAAGGGTGTAAGGACCGTTAGAGGCGGGATACAAAACCACTCCTTCTTACTTACTCATGATGTCTGGAGCTCGTCCGCTGAGCAATACCCCATGCAACCATTCATACAAGGGAACCACCTAAGCATAAGATGGCGAATTTTGATTGCACCTGTATAGATCGATTCGTACGGTTGGTTGTACAGATCGACTCTGACAAAATAGCCTCACTCGGTGTGCCGGTCGCCGCGATTTAGGCCTTAAGCCACGCCCCTCTCTCTCCCTGTGTACTTTCTGTATTGTTTCATACTGGTTCTCTTTCTACCACTAAACGGACGGCATGGCGGATAAGGCAACAATTATATAACCATTTATTTGCGTGTATGAACACCGACTAGGTGGACACCTGGCAACATACTCAGGCGATATTGTATAGATTTTTAAACATTTGACTAAATCGAGATGTTATGTCTTATTTCCACTACACATGCTGCACATTGTTGCCCTTTCAAAGCAAAAGGAGAGCACGTAACGGCGCCCCTCGAAGGGAAGACTCTCTCGATCGAAGTGAGACGGAGATGTGTCAGCGCTGAAACCACCGAAAAATGATGCATTTTTATGCTCTATCACAACGAAAAAAATTTTTTTACATAAAAAAATGTGAAGACATCCATCCTCCGTCTTCATCATATTTAAGTATTTAGAAGACGAATTAACTATTTTTTTCCTTTTTTTCTATCATGTAAATAATCCAAACAAGTGAGTTACATTTTTTGTAATTGCTCTATTTCTATGATTACATGGCTTTTATTTTATAAATGTATATAATTCCCATTTTAAGGCCACCATGTGGAGTTAAGAGCTGGAACAGGATTCCTTTACTAAAGAACATTTTGTACGTGTATCAAGGAGACAAAGTTGTTTGCGCAATTTTGAACACAGTGGCAATGGAAATTGTTTCCTCATCCTTCTCACAGCAATCTCAATCGCACTTTGTGCTGATCAGAAGTGCGCATCTTTGTCAGGTTTTATTTCCTCAGCACAGTCCAAATCCACAGTGTCGTATCTGTCAAATCATGGACAGTGCGAGAAAGTGAGACGATGAGAAAATTAGGGCAGTGCGCACTGGCGGAGAGAGAACAAGCTAGAAAGAGATGGCGAGAAAGAAGAGAGAGAAAGAGAGGAGAGAGAAGAGAATGGCAGAGAAAGAGACAGGAAAAGAAGCAGTAGAAGAAGAGGATAGTACTCACAAGAAAAAGAAATACGAACACTAAAAAATGTCTTAAAAAAAGGCAACTGCCGTTCGTCTTTAAAAAATTTTTTTCCACAATATCGCGTACAGCCGTTCCTTGCAGGCATTGATCCAACATACTAGGCAAAATAAGACAAAAGAATCGAACGAAAACGTACCTTGAACTCCTCTCTTGATTGCTCAATCTAGTTGGGTCGACTTGAGTGCAAGTGCTGAGCATCGATCGGCGCCGTAATTTTAACCACTTCAACGTATAAGAAACAACGAGGCTGGGCGGAGATGGCTTTGTGACCCAGAACAGCCAAAGTCACCGTTTGAGCTAGTAGCGCAGAACACACATGGATGCTGTTTGAGATGAACCCGACGATACCGAAAGCGAAACGACATTTCGGCTTGACCGTCAAGCCATTCCGCCAAGAAAAACGCTAGAGAGAGCGAGAGAGAGAGAAAGCGAGAACTAGGTATTGCGGCTTCCCTTCACTGCACCTAAAAAGGGAGAACATGAGATATTCTCAAATTAAGAGCAACCCCGACGGAGAATGCAATTCATCGCATTTTCACTTTATTCCTCATTCCAAAATTATTTTGTGAGAGAATATTGAAATGTAGAAGGGTCTGAAAGTCATGGTATTTTTCCTTGTCAAAAAAATTAGTTGATCCAGCATCGAGGAGAGCCAGCTATAGCATACAAGAGGATTAGGCTATTATACATATTGGAACGCACAAACTAACCATAATAGCAAGGATAATTTGTCAAATTAATTGAAGGGCTGGCAGTTACATCACATTTACGAGAAGAGCATTCTCAATTGGTGGAATATATATGAATGTTACAAAACGATAATCCTCTCATAATCGCAAAAACGAAATGTTTAAGAAAAAGTAACCGAATATGAAATGTGACCTATTGTTCAGGAAAACGTAACATGCATATACTGCATATGTATGTTTATTACACAGTATTTCATTATCGGGGAGTTGCTTGACGAAGACAATATGGGTATGCAAAGGCGTCATCACTGACATCTTACACTACTGACATCGGAGATTTCTCCGTTCTCGTCAAAGACGGCAGCCACAAATCCTACGCGGCAACGCAGCTTCATTGTTGTTGTGGTCACTCCATTCAGCTGAAAGGCAACACGCATAAGGAGGCTGTCCAGATATCTTTAGAAAAAAAACAACAGTAATCCAAAAGAAAATGATATGCAAGACGAGAGACACAGACAGTGAACTGCGGTAGTTATAACAGCCTCTTTAAATTATACAGTCTGGTTCATCATTTTTCTTCTTAATATTTCTTCTTCTTATTATTTTCTGACAAGTTTCTCTTTGCTTATTCAACGCACCGTATACATAATAGGACTACCGCTCGTGCAGACAAACTCGCAGTAGTTGTAAGCGGCCGAGGTGGTGAAAGTGCCCGGAAGCTGGCCGAGAGGCTTAATGCACCGGTCGTCGCACACGGCCTTATCCGCGCATGTCAACTACAAGGAACATATTTCTACGATTCGATATGAAGCCCTTTTCAGTAGATCTTTAACGATAAATTAAGATTAATATCCACGAAGATTCCTAACAGCTTCAGCGTTATCGAACGTTCCGAATGTGTCAGCGTCGCATTTCAGGAATTCATTTGCAGATTTAAAGTTGTCTGACTGATGAAGAAAACAGGCAATATTTCAATGTTCAAATGAAATTTTGTTTAACCATGCAATAATCATATTAGTCAAAATGGTGTTGTAATGTTGCCAGAAAATCAGACAAAACGACTAACGTCCTCGCCAATCAATACTCCGGAAGAGCAGGTTGCGTACACGGCTGGAGCCCTATTCGGGTACATTGCAACAAAGTACACCTCAACACAGAAAACGAACGGCTTTGCCCAAGATAATTGATTAGTCATGACAGCCATTATTGATGTTCAGGATGGATTTGTGATACAAATACCAAAGAGTATTTTTTCTCCATAAGCTATTTTGAAAAATATCATTTTTTAGTTGGCATTGTCTTATATATGCATCTTTCGCTCTTTTGCTTCGGTGATTATTTAATTATGCTTATTCGTTAAGGAATTTTGCATCTTTTTCAGCTCTTTGAAACGCCATATATGTATGTAAATATTCGACACGCTTTTTTTTTAGATTTACGGTTTGAAACCATTAAAATGCGCTAACAACGTTTAGGCAGTCCGTTGAAAATGTTTCGAAGTTTCCTGTACTGCATGGAAGAGGCGAGCAACCTTCGATTGTCGCAAACGTTGTGACAGCTTGCGCAGCTGAAAGTTTTTATTGATTGGAGACAAAAAAAAAGAATTTTTGGATTGCCATGACCAACGTGACACAATACAAGACGAGTGCTTTGCCGAAGAGCCAGTCGGAGAGTAGCGTTGATTAGCTTGGCATGTCACAGTGCTCGGAAGAAGAAGCGACAAAGTCGGCGTTTCAGAGTTCTACAATGAAGCACGATTCCAAAGAGTAGTTTGAATGATGAAAGCGTTGAGAGGAAAATAGCTCTTTTTCTCCAAGATTTGGAGAGATACATACTATATCTCTAGGGCGAAACATTTCGTGGTGTACACTACTTTATTCTACGTTACACGAAGCGTTCTCTGAATGGTTAACTTAAGGTTCTTTTTAAACGGGGATCAATTCAAAATGACCTAGATCTACAACTGTAGACTGACTCGGAACGTGTTTCCTTTAAGGACACAAATAATAACTGATGAGAAAGGAGAAGCGATGGTCGCACCGCACCCATTGTATCATTGGCGTCTGCGGATCACAAGTGAGGCGGCACGGGTCCCAAGGATGAATCGAGTAGCAGAAACTGCCCGTGGGACACGGAAAGGTGTTAGCGCTGCTCCACGAGCACTGACACGCTGCACAAGATGACAGGCAAGGATGATTTTTTTATATATTTAAATTTAAAAAAAACATCAATTCTCAAAACTCCTTAAAATATTTTTCAAAAGAAAAAAAAATACTTTTTAAGAGAATAAAGACAATTAAAAGAAGAAGAAGAAGAAGAACCATATCGACAGTAGACAGCGGGCGCATCTGGATAAACGAAAGCGGGATTCGCCGTGTCAAAGTATCCGCCGCCGCCAGGCAGGCAGGTCAGCCCGCCCGTGTCCACGTTGCCGGCTGTCTAAATTGCAGCCTACTAAATCTACTAAACAAGTTCATTGAGTTGCTCTGACAATTAGGATAACAATTAATTTGAAAAAAAAATACTGTTTTTTTTTCTGAAAAATTGGTTTTTTTTAATTAAAATATATTTTGCTAGAGAAACATGATGGTTGACCAAAAAGTCAAAAAAGAAGAAAGGCTTACAATGACGAGAGTGGCGCCGTCGTTACATATGACCTGTACGCACGGCATTGTCGCGACCAGAGAGAGGAGCGTCGTGTCCGTGCAGATGCTGTCCACTGGGCAGTCTGCGGGCAGCGGCGCCTGGTAGACGGGCGGCGCGCACGTCTGGCATACTGACTAGGAGAGAAAAGGCCAGCTGTGTCAAGTTTGTGGCAGATGCAAGGACGAGAGGAGCTAGTATGCTATATGTTTGTCGTTAGAAAAGGTAGCGGAGTAGCTGCTTCCCAGAAATAAAAAAATATATGTGTATATAAAACTACAGCTAGAAAAAAAGGTAATTACCATATTCAAGCTTGAAATTTACATAGAAATACAACAAAAAGTCGCCGTACGCGGAATAACGAACGGCAGATGCGGCAGCGTAGTAGTCGTTATAGTCTCAGCAGAAGTTGTCGTCGTTGTTGCTGTCGATGTTGTTGCTGGTGATGTTGTCGTTGTAGTCGTCGCCGTGGTAGTCGTGACGATCGGAGGTGTCGTCGGTGGAGGCGCTTGGAAACAGCCGAGTGAGACGTGGCCGAGGAGGAGAAGTCGGAGCAGCAACAGCGGTGGAATTAGCATTTGAATTGCCGCCAAAAACTGAATCTTATGAATTAATGCCCAAGTTTTTTTTACTAAGAAAGTTTCAAGTGAGAAAATAAAAAAGAAAAAAAGGTGAATGGGATGTGAAGCATGACGTCCAGGTTCAGCTAACCAAACGAGAGCCATGCGAGCCATGCCGACGGGAAGCCACGAAGCAACTATCACTTTCACCGCAAGCCGGTTTCAACTAGGTCGTCTCGAGTGCAAGGAACATGATAGACACACACATCTCTCTGGAAAGGAAGTGACAGCTGAATGTGGAAAGGTGAATGATGATAGAGAAGTTGAAAGATGATACTGCAATAAAAGTGAGCTTTTGAATTAAAAAAAAAGTCTATCAGCACAAGAGCGTGCAATTTAAGGGAATAGATTTTCGCTCTCCCGAGTGCATCTGGCCTGACAATGAATGCTCCTCGAATCTATCGCTGCCTCTCGCCGAGTGGGATGGTTATGAGAAGAAATACATATTTTAGCTGGCAATCTTCCTTCCTTAAATCCAAATGTATATAAATATGTATGAATATATATGTATATGTATAAGCAAAAAAAATAAGTCGGCGAAAAGCTTAGCGGCGGCAAAGGGCGGCCTTGGATGGAGAGTCAGCAATCTATGAGATGTTTGCAGGTTGTTCAAGGTCAACTTTTCGCTTCATACGAATTACTTCCTCGCGATCTCCTTCTATGAAGTATGAAATAATCCATCGATGATGGGTTGTGTTTTACATTTAATTTTCAACGCCAAGTTTTCAACTCCCGTTGCAATTAAATGTGAAATTCCGATGTACATAGACTGTTGGGTGAAAAAAAAACTTTTTTGTGAATGTCTGTATGTATACATATCGCTGGCACCGTCTTCGAAATGCTAGTACAAAGTCATACCTTGTATTTGTTGACTAACTAGCAGTTTAGTCAGAAGAAAAATGACATGTAGTTTGAAGATGTGGATTGTGAGAAAGAAAATTTGCTCAATCGAGAGATAGAGTGGAGGAGAGGACGACGCTACGGAAGGAAATGAACATTCTGCATGGGAGGGAGACAAGAGTGAAAGAGAGAGAGAGAAACAGATAGTGCTTACAAATGTGAGAGAGAGGGGGAAGGGAGAAACAGATAGTAAGCACAAGAGAGAGAGAGAGAGAGAGAGAGAGTGAGATTTAAAAAATATAGTACCACATGAAAAAGAAACACACATACAGCGGGAAAAAGTTCTATATCTGCTTCCCTTTGTTCTCTTCTTTCCATTCTGTTTCTTCATTCCTAACTCTCTATCTTTTTTTCTCCCGTATCTCTTTTTTCATGGTTTCTCTATTGTTATTTCTCTCTCTCCTTTTTTATGAAGAACGTGAATGATGCCTCACTAGTCAAGATAAGGAAAGACACTCAACGCAAGCAAAATTCACGAGTATAATGAATCAACCATGAAAGTTTCATTAACTTTAATCCAACACTAAATCCATTTAAAATAAGAATGATAAACCAAGTTAATAAAATTTTGACCGGCACAATATGTATGTATGTATGTATATACATGCATATATCAATTTATTCGTGTGGGTGATTCTTTCCGTAATTACACTTCTACATACTATCCAATCAGCCTGACAGCATCAGGCGACTTTCATGCTTCAGGAAGCAAATAAAAACTTCAGCAACGGGTCACAAATTGTTTGGAAACTTCGGCGCTGGGTATTCTCATACTATTTTCACTCACAATCAGCAGGTTTCTGTTTCTTGCAAAATAGCAGGCGTGAATGAGAGAGTTACTCCTAGGGTGAACAAGCGGCAATTCGAACATACTATTTCGATTCTTTAATGTCTGTTTCTCACAAGTCGAAATATTTATCTGAATGTTCATTGTCAATGTCAAATGCTTATACCGTAAGCACACTGAAGGAATAGTTGCAGCGGATAAAACGGTACAAAAAGCTTGTCATGGAAATAGTATGAAAGCGACTTGGCCAGATTCTCTCGGATCCATGAGAGAAGAAGGATGACGAGAAGAGCGGATGTATTTGCTGCCTTACAGAACATCGAACAATATTATGGCGTCACTTTGACACCCACACAAACACACACCTGACAACGAGAATCGTCGTCGCAGGTCTCGTCTTCCCCAACCGCAGCGCGTGCGGTCGATGCGTCGTGGTTACAGAGTGGCGTCGTGCAAAAGTAGCCTTCGACATCATTAAGCTTGAAGTAGCCGACCTGGCAAGTTGGGCGACTATTTGTGATTGATGTTATTGCAAATGTTTATTTTATTTTCATTTATCACATGGAGGTTATTCATTTGTGTTTACTTATTTTTAAGAACAAAAAGATCTAGAAGTATAAAAAGAAAAAAAGAAGAAGACTAATATTTAAAAAAAGATTTCATTGAATTTTTAAATGATCTCTTCAAAGTTGTCATTTGGTTTATTGCTTCCTAACAAAAAGGTGAAGCAGGCGAAAAATAAGAAGAACACCTTAATTCTGTTGCTCGCTGAGGAGATGTTGTCTGGGAATGATAGGCATCCGCGCGACTGTGCGAAAGAGACCGTCTGCACGAAGCAGTACTTCCCCTCAACAACAGACGATGAAAATAGTTTCTGCCTCTCTATAAGATCGTTCTCTCGTTTCTTTTTATAGTATCTCTATTCTATGTTTACATACATCGGCATGTCTCGTTAGTCGAGAACAGTTCCCGAATTGTTGTCACATTATTATTAGTGTATCGAATAAAGATTTAATTAAATAAACGAAGTAGAAGTGGGCGGCCAAAAGGCGATTAATGTTTGTTTTGCTTTATATGGGCAGAAAAAGTAATCTCTATGTTATCCCACATAATAATGAATACGGATGTAATAAGGAGAGAGACTTGCTTTGCACGTTTCATTCATTGTCAGTCCGCCGGTGTAGCACTCCAGATCGCCGTAGACTACCTGGTTTTTTGGCTCAATCACCGCTTCATTGCATGAAACCTTCTAAAAGCCTCTCAATAAAAAAGTTAATTAATAAAGTAAATAAATAACAAAATTCATCGACATTATCGCAAGAGCACGTGGTGTCTGGCTTCGCTGCCGCAGTCTCGCTATTGCTTAAGGTGAAGCAGGTGTTTCGGAAGAAACTGGAGCAAAAAGGCAAAATTCACATAATAACTTTTTGTTAGTTCTGGACAATTTTTCAGGATAAATCTGAACAATGACTATTCTACATAAATATACAACTTTTATTCTTTTCTGAACTCAAAAATTCACTATTAATCCATAATTATTATTTACAGGTCAATTGCAGATTTATTCGATAAAGATACAAATGTTGTTCCTTTTATTGGCAGCCTACCCTGTGAACTCGCTCAACTCAGGCGTTTCAATTCCATAGCCTGAAAAGTAGCCGGAAGTATAATAAAACGGGCCTGTTACCTGAAAGAAAAAAAAACTTGAAAGCTTCAATTATTCAATTTGTTTAAGAGAATCTTTTTAACTTTTTAACCATGCAGTAAATGTTTAAAGAGATATGTACAGTCCCGCCCGACCTCAGAGACATATATTAATTAGATTAATTTAAATAATTTTAATTGGAATTTTAACGATATTAGGTACTTTTACGCAGTTTCTTGTGTTAGGGTGGTTTTTGACATGCTGAACAACTATATACAGTCAGATTTTAAAAAGAAGCTGAAATGACCGTTTAAAAACGAATTCGGCCGGTTTTAGGAGGGCCATGGCCGTGTTTTAGGTGCCTTCGATAACACTAGATCGACATCACCAAAAAGACAGTCATAACCCTCCTAAAGCCGGCTGAATTTGTTTCTATACTGTCATTTGAGATTCTTTTTAAAATCTGACTGTATGTACTTGTTCAGAATGTCAAAAATCCACCCAAACAAACACAAGAAACTGCTTAAAAGTGTTTAATATTGCTCAAATTCCAATTGAAATTATTTAAATTTATCTAATTAATCGAATTAATTTATGTACCTGAAATGTTGGGTGGGACTGTATGTACATACAAATATCTACAAACTATTGGATTCTCATGCATATTTTCCTTCAGACTGGATGAAAGTTTATGAAACTTTCAGGGTTGCTTCTTTATTAGCTGTACTAGACTTATAGCAGCAGATTATTGGTTTCATTGATCTACTTGGGAGCGAGTAAAATCAATGACTCAAATCACCTGCGCTGCACATGTTGGACAAAATGGTTTATTTCTTTGATATAAGGGTAGTTTTTTTTTGTTTTAAGTGCATTGTAGATGAACGGTAGCGCTTGATAATTAATCAAATATGGAAATGTTTTTTCTGAGTCTGTAAGATAACATTTGCACCTGCTACGGCGGCAAAGACGGAGAGATTACCATAATGAGCTATTGGAGAATAGAGTAAGCCTTCTTCAACGCGCACCCAAAATTCGGTGGAGGCATTAATTGATAAAGCTCCGTTTGCACCTGGTTATATAGTCCGAACAGTTCTTTTCGTTGTCCCATCAATGAAGTTCGTGCAAGTGGCGTTCTTCCTTGCTGGCATCTTGTACTGAGTGAAATCGTCGACGTTTCAGAGAGGAGACTTTGAATATGTACAAGGTTGGAAATTTACAGTTTCCTTACAAGGTTATAAACAGTGAATTCAAGGTGAAAAAGCATGACGTTTCCTCCGTGCCATCTCACTACAATGACTTTTAATTTGAATTCACACTCCTTCAGGTAGCCGAATTATTATCAACTCCCTCACTGAAAGGTTTTCTCATGAATTGGAAATATTAATATATCATATGCAATGGTATGACGAATTCTTAAAATTATTATTATTATTATTATTAACATTATTACTACTATTATTATTTTTTATTATTATAATAATCCTTACGACACGACCATTTTGTCGTCTGAAATAACGTTGAATGTTTAGTAAATATCTGTGGCTGACCTGCAAACGCACATGAGTTGGTCTTCTGGATTACCGTAGCATTCATCGTCGTACGCGTTCGCGGCCAATCCAATTATGCAGGACTATTGAAGAAATAAGAAATTAAAGATAAAGAAATTAGACATCTTTTCAACAAAAAAAAAAACATTTTGTTTCTTGTAAATCGCAATGCTTAGGTTGCTTCTTATCATTCAGTTTTCGGTGATATTGAAACTGATAAAGATTTTTTTCTACTAAAAAAGTTGGTTTCTTACCGCTTCTTTCACTGTGTGCTTATCGAACTTGATATAGCATGCGCTACCGCAGCATGTGGACTTGCTGAATAAAAAAGTAAATAGCTTGTTCCTAAAGAGAGATCAACCTTCAACTAGGTTTAATCCAAAATACGCGATGTCTAGTAAGGCGAAGGGAGGTCGCTAATAAATAGAATAAAGAGAAGGTTCCCATGGCAGCCTCTTGGGGGCACTGACTGTAGGAAAAATAAAGGCGGAGGTCCAGTATTTAGCTGATATTCAATTGTTTTACGCTATAAAACCATATATTTGATCTGTTATGGTCGATAGGGTTGAAATTTCTAATTGTAAGAAGATTTGAAGCGCACCCAGCGGCGGTTGTTTCTCTGCAGGTAACATTGGCGAATGCTGCTTCATAGAACGAGAAAAGAATGAGCAGGACATGCATGGATATGCCAGTGAAAGTTAGATATGCTGAAACGAGATATAAAGAAAAATTTATCTGATTAAATATAAATATAAGTCGAAATATTCATTACACTCCAAGGCGTTAAATTCTCGAGCAAAATGTGCATTATTCGATAGCCAAGGAGAACCCCGGCGGCTGCCGGTCTTTTAAATGTGAACAATTTCTGATTAGACAGGTGCATAAGACACTGCACAAACTGCTACCATAAAAGAGGAAATAAATTCGAATCCAGTTCGTTTTCCAAGAAAATGTCACATCTCATTCATGCAAGTCAATTTTCTGGCTAATGCACTTCGAGATCTCTCATTTGGGGAGAGGAGACCAAGGCTAAATTAAGATTTAACGTTAGAATATGCCGGTCATTTCAGGCGTGTTGTTTTAAGCAAAAACTTGTAAATTCTTATCAAATGATTTGAAATATTCGATTTTTTTAAAGCATTAACATTAGTTCACTATATTTAAACTAACAAGGTGCCATTTAAAATATTCTAGTCTTTCTTGGAACAATAATTATTTGCGAGGATTCATTTTTATCCCTTCGACTCCTCCGTTCCCTTCGTGGAACCAAGATCTTCGGCGCGGCTACCTTGTCCTTTTGATGCCGAATTGCTGGATGAAGCAAGTCTCAGGCTCGCTCTTCGCACATTTCAGGCTGAGAGAGGCACTGAACGAAGACAGAAACGGATGAGGAGATGGAGAGAAGAATAGAAAGAGACTGAATGCGAAAGAGTGAGTGAGCGAGAGAGAGCAAGAGAGAGACAGAGAGAGACAGAGAGAGAGAGAGAGAGAGAGAAGAGTGCTGACCTGAGCAACTCCTTGAGATCAAAGAAATAATATATGCACCTGCTCCACGATCACACCTGGCCCAAAACCTATTTTTTATTTAATCTTTCTTTCTGTCTCTCTATCTCTCTTTGCTCTCTCTCAGTCTCTCACATGTGAAGTTTGTGACCTTTTCGTTCTTTCTTTTCTTAAGGAAAATTTTTTGAAGTAAAATACAGGCGCATGCTGTCGAAATAGCTCTCGAGAATCTGTGACATCCGATGTCACAATTCTCTTCGGCGGAATATTCCATGTCACAATTTTCGCACATTTTCGGATGGAACCAAAATTACGTGTCACAATTTTTTCAGTGTGTACTATCCGAAAATCTCATTATGAATCTTCATTCGTCTCACACTTTTTTCTATGTTTTCTCTTCTTCTTCGTCGTCTTTTTCTATGGTTGGTGCTTCAGAGTAAACGAAAATCGTTTGCTTTCCCGGCGTTGCTATGCATGCTAAAGTGACTGTCTTTGATGTTGAGCCCTTCCTACCATGGGAGAAGGCAAGCGAAACGCCTAATGGCATGGACGATAAGTGCTCCAAAGGCAAAGAAAATGTTGGCATCGCAATTTACTTTTGTGCCTCTTCGTTCTTTCTTTCTTTATAAAAAATATTTAACGCCAAATTCAAGCGTATGCTGACTGCTCTTTAAAAATTTTCTCAATTTAATCGATAGAACAGAACGTCAGCAAGTGCCTACAGTACCGTGCAAAAAGATACGAACACCATGATATTTTGCTATATTTTCCTTCAACGTAAACGAAACTTCATGAAATTTTCAGGGTTGTTTCTGTATGGTGTCAGAATTATAGTAGCAGATTATTGGCTTCATTGATACAATTCAGGGCTAGAAAAAATCAATAATTCGAACTACCCACTTTTGCACATTCAGGAATGCAAGACAAAATGATTTATTACTTGGATATTCTGGTAGTTTATATTGGATAGATGGTAGATCTAAATTCTAGAACATCCCTGCGATAACTTTTTGATCTAATTGTGATTTAAGCCTATGCCTTTACATGTTGCCTACCTTCAGTTCGAGATTCATTCACTCGGCCTCAGATGAAGAAGGTTCAGCGGGATAAATTCAATAATTTACTGCCATTCCTAGGGTATTAATGATGTCCAAATATTCGTTGATTATTACTAAACTAATTCAAATGGTTAATTGAACGGTGGAAATTAGGTGAAAATTATTTGTGAACAATTTGAACACCGCGGTCAACTTTGGTCTGCACCTCAGAAGTGCTAAAAGTGGTGTTGTGCAGGGGTCCGTGTTTGGAAAACGGGGTTGCCTATCTATAATGATAGTAATTAGGCTTTTTCACATTCGGAAGCCCTATTTCATCCCTGGCTGCATGAGGCCACAAATGGAGGGGATCGTTTGAATGTGCCCTGCCATAGAGTAGTACGGTGTGCTGACAGCTATCTGTTCTACATCAAATACAACTTTTAATCAACTAATTGAGTTATATACTATCGCAGAATACTCTATTGCATCGATTATGGGGAGTTTTGACTCTATCTAAAAATTTTCGGGTTTAGTTTCCTGCCTTATTGGGCACGGTACTCTATGCCAAAGTACATTCAAACGATCTGCCCCTCCCTTTGTGGAATCATAAAGCCATGGATGAAGTAATGCTGCTGAAGAGATAAAAGCCTATTTACTATCATTATAGATAGGCAAACCCGTTTTCCAAACACAGACCCCTGCACAACACCACTTTTAGCACTTCTGCGGTGCGGGCCAAAGTTGACCGCGGTGTTAAAATTGTTCATTAATAGTTTGTACCTAATTTTAACAGTTATTTTAACCATTTGAATTAGTTTAGTAATTATCTACGAATATTTGGACATAATTAATTCTCTAGGAATAGCAGTAAATAATTGAATTTATCACGCTGAACCTCCTTCATCTGAGGCCGAGTGAATGAATCTCGAACTGAAAGTAGGCAACATGTAATGGCATAGGATTAGATCACAATTAGATCAAAAAGTTATCGCAGTAATGTTCTAGAATTCGGATCTACTATCTATCCAATATAAACTACCAGAATATCCAAGAAATAAATCATTTTGTCTTGCATGCCTAAATGTGCAAAACTGGGTAATTCGAATTATTGATTTTTTCTAGCCCTGTATTGGAACAATGAAACCAATAATCTGCTACTATAATTTTGACACCATACAGAAACAACCCTGAAATTTTCATGAAGTTTCGTCAACGTTGAAGGAAAATATAGCAAAATATCATGGTGTTCGTATCTTTTTGCACGGTACTGTATATAAATCCCAATTATAAGTTGATTGATTTAGTTAGAACGAATAAAGAAACTACCCGAAATTCCAATGCACAAGTATTCCTTATTCCTGCCCATTTCCTTATTAACAGAGCATTTTATATGTACATATTTATTCACCTTTTTGTATTTCTTTGTCTGTCTTCCGTCATCGTTGCCATTGACTTTGTTAGTTGATGCTGGCCTGGTTGCTGATTGTGAGACAAACGGTGATCTCGACGAGTTCTCCTTTTTTTGTTAAATAAGAATTGAATTCTTGGAAATAATCATCAATAATCTGCATGACGTGAGTGCGAGTACACCGAGCAAAAACTGACGCCACTTTTTAAACTTGACGCGTGAACAGTCTCTCTTACTCTCACTGCTTGTCTCTCTCTCCCTCGCCCTCCCGCCTTCTTTGTACATACATCACATTTGTAAGTTCAGTTCAATGACCGCACCGCATTCGCCTGAATTTGACGATAACTTTTTTCATTACATTAAAAAAACGAAAGAACGAAAATGGCACAAACTTCAAATGTGTGAGACTGAGATAGAACAAAGAGAGAGTGAGAGAGAGAGAGAGAGAGAGAGAGAGAGAGAGAAAGTGGAAGTAATAAATATCGGCTTGAAATAGATGATTCCCACTGCGGTTATTCAGAAGCAGTTGCATATAATATACATATCTTTGATCATTCGGATAGATTTTATAGTAATTTTATTTTAGTTGCATTTTAGAACAACCCAATGATAGCTTTTTAATCTAACTGCGATTAAGCCGTGTGCTTTTACATGCTGCCTGGCTCAATAGTGAAATTCATGAACTGAGATCCAGAATGTTGAGGAGGATGAAATCTTTTAATTCGATGCCAATAGTATTAATGATGTACATACATATATTCGCAGGCAACGTTATTCTGGCGAACCATGGGCGGGGCATAGTCTCGCTCAAGGCCACGCGCAATGACTTGATGATCATCATGTAGTACAAATCTTTCACTTCTTCTTCTATGACTTCCAATGAATGTCGTTGTTACCTTGCTGATAGGCATGTATTGCCATCAATTACTTGTACTCACATACAGCAAAGGAAAGAACCCGATACAATCGTGTTATTACCTGCATTTCCTTAACATTCGCGCTTTTCCCGCGATAATTGTTTTTTTGCCTGTTTTCCAGTTCCCCATCTTTGCGAAATGGTGTTCTACTACAAGGCAGCCTCATCTAAAGTCAGTGAGAATATGATTAGGAGAACATTGAAGAATAAACAAAGATGGAGACGTTGCGAGATGAGTTAAATATCTAACATGAGTAGCGGGGAAAACATGCATTTTGACGTACTATAGTACTGGCGCCTCATCGCTTCAAATTGCAAATATGAAAACATTAGATAGATATAATTAATAGTTTAATTCTCTAGTTCAGCTGGTTTCCCCAAAGGGTCTTCAACCGTTGTCTCCGTTGGTCGATAGAAGGGCTACGAATCAGACATACTTGCTTTTCCTACCATTTCTCATCCTGCTCATTTTCTCCCTCCGAGTCTGGCGGTTTGTTTCTTTCGTTATCTCATTTCCTCGTTTTCTCCATTTTCTTTCTCTTTTTTTTCGTCCCTTTTTTGCTCTCTAGTTCCTCATTTTTCTTTCTCTCCCTATCTCTCCAATTCGCTCTCTCTCTCTCTCCCTCTCTCTAACTCTCCCTCTCTCTACAAACACTCTGCAGGCAGCCCCACTCGGAGCAGCTATTGTCATCGGAACCTTCATCGTTTTCGGGACGCTTTCCGCCTGACCCTGACCCGAATGCGGGCGCCGCTATTATTGTCATTACTCCGACGCACAAACGGCCCGAGCGGTTGGCGGATTTGACGAGGTGAGAAGAGAGAATAAAGAGAGAAAGAGAGAGTAAGAGAGAGAAAAAGTAGGACATATGCAGTAGATTGCAACAGACTGTCGAAAGAAATCTAAGCGTGCCTTTGTAACAAATTTTTTTTTCTGGAAGCTTCCCTGTTCCTCCTATTTAATTACCCAATATTGAAGTATAGAACTAGTAAAAATCACCACGAATATTGCGGCTTTCGCACCTGATTGATTCACCTTCCAAAAGAATCCTGAAGAGGCCGACTTTTGTCCCCGGGCATGGAAACTGGGCCAATGTCTACCCGCGACCCTATCAACATTCCAAAGGAATTGGGACAAATGTGGGGGGGGGTCTGGGCACAGTCTGGGCATATTCCAGAAGATTCACGAAGGGGCTATGTTCCGTTCCCGGTTCCAAGGGTGGCTAACTTAACTAAAATGGTGGTGTACATAATTAGCCATGCCAAGGTATCACAGTAAAAGTAAGAGAGCGAGAACGCGAAGCGGCGATCCGGTGAAGCCCCCACCATCCGGCTGGTGTTCATATAATAATCTAGAATTGAATTGTACGAGTAACTGATGTTCAAGGTTACTCGCTTTCTAAAGAGAAATTTTTCAAATGCTTTCTTGTACAAATATCCAGATTGATATGTACAGAGATTGGTAAAGTTTGTGAGTAAGATTGCTAAAAGTCTACTGTTTTCAGATTCTCTCAAACCCTCTCTCACGTGCGCAATCTGCATTGGATCGTGATTGAGGACGCAAAGGCGACGGTGCCTGCTGTGGAGAGAATTCTGAAGAGGACGGGCCTGCCTTATGTCTACTTCCAGGCCATCTCCGACAGAGGACTGCCGAGTTAGTGAAGAGAGGGAGAGAGATCAGAGAAAAAACACAATGAGAGAGAGAACGAGAGTTAGGAGAGAGAGAGCAAAGAAAGATGTACGGTATATCCTTGTTCCTCTATTCCAGTGCTTGGCTGGACCCAGCGTAACCGCGCGCTCGCTTTCATCCGTTCCAGCTACGCGAGGTACAAGGGCGAGGCCGTCGTTTACTTCGCCGACGAAGAAAACGTCTATGATATCCGCCTCTTCAACAACTACATCCGTAATGTCAAGCGACTCGGCTTCTGGGCAGTCGGTGGGGTCATTTATGTATATTTCAATCTTCTATTTGTACACGTTTATGCAATTAATTCTCTTATTTATTTCTTAGACATTTTAATTGCCAAAAACAACTCAACAACTCTAACGATAGTTTAGTAAACATTTTTCAAGAAGGACTATATAGGAAACTTACTTAGATCGCGATTGGCTGGGTTATGGAAAGAGGATTCCCTTGTAAGGACTCGCGGGGGCGGCACTTGTGGAGGCGCCGCGCGTGGAGAACGACACGATTGTCGCTTGGGACACGTGGTTCGCGCCGAATAGAGCATTTGCTACGGATTACGCAGGCTTCGCGCTCAATCTCAAGGAGGTGCTCAGGGCCAGCAAGTCAGGCTCACTCTTCTCTATTTCTCTCTCTCTCTCTCTCTCTCTCCTCTTTCTCCTCACCCCTTCCTCTCTTCGTTCAGTGCCTCTTTCAAGGCGGAATGTGCGAAGCACGCGCCGGAGACTTGCTTCCTCCAGCAGTTCGGCATCAAAAAGATCAGGTATTCCATTGTCGTCGCGATAGATCGCCATGTCTATTTTAACTGTATTTTCGTATTCCCATATTGGGCCAATGTGCAAATGGAATGCACGGGGATCTATCACATGGAAGTGAGCGATCGGTAGGCACCGGCGACCGACGAAGGTTAGGCACAAGGCAAGCGGTTTCTCCGCCAGAAGCGTCGATGAGTTGGATTTGAAGATGGGTCGGGACGAGGGACGGGTATTTTAACAGTGTTATATATGTATGTAATTTGCACACACACATATCGCTCAAGTACCAAGTGCCACATATTCAGATTCTTGCTTAGAATTCATCGTACGTAAAGCTTATCATTCATTATTTGTTTATCTTTGCAATTTCTTTTTTTTCTTCAGGCAGAGCCCTTCGGCTATGACGACGAGCCGAAGGAGATTCTTGTCTGGCATCTCAAGACGGATAACATTGGCACCGAAGGAGAACGACACGGATACGTTATCGAGTGACGAAAGAGGGATGGAGAGGGAGAGAGAATGATAGAGAGAAACAGATAAGGAAATTGAGACCTAGACAGCGAGAGAATGAGAGTGAAAGAGAGAGAGAGGCAGAAGAACTAACGATATTTTTTAACTTCACTATTATTTCAATGTGATGACATTGTTCCTGTACATATAAATTTTGATTCGGGTAGGACGTTTTGCGTTAAACAATCTTGAAAAAACTACATTTTGGTTTCACACGATTTGTTTTATAACTTTATTTAGTCAGTTCGGCGTATGTGCAGATCGTTATTCCTGTTGATGGTGTCAGAACACCCAAATAAAGATTTACCGAAGAGGTTGAATTTGATAACATGAAAATGTAATCTTTTACTTGTGCCTTTGCTTTCAGCTTTCACATACAGATGACATGGAAAGACTCACAAAACATTCATTCGCTCTTTTTCCTGCTAATGATGGTTCATGTCTCCACCAGTAGAGTTTGTTTCTTCAACTTCTCTATTCTCCGCAAAGACTCGTCTAACAATAAGTTAGCTTAACTCACTCGTCTTACCTAGTATTGTGAGTGCTTCTGGTATTTGATTTATTTTCCAGCTCCCATAATTCTACTCCCCATGGCTGCCCCGTGTTATGCACTCTCCAAAAGAGCAGGCAAAATCATCAGTCTGCTCTAACTACATAATTCCTTGCTTGCTGGCAAGACGAGGCCAGCGAGTGGTGGCGGAGGCATTCATCCCCTCCCCTCCCAACACCAAGTCTCTTTTCATTTCGAATCACAGTATTGTACTCTGTTCAATTTAAGCGACATTTTCTCTCAATCTATATCAAATATTATTTCAATATTTTCGCGGTTTTAATATATCTCGTGTGGTCACATTTATATTTATTCTTCTTTTTTGTATTTATTGTCAATCTTCAGTCGCGAGCGGTTGCTTTCGTCTCTGATAGCCGATGCTGGATTGGTTGCCGACAATGACAGTTCTGTCTGTTTTCTTAAATAAGAATTGTATTGTAGGTAATAATCATCTATCATCTGCGTCGCTTCAATACGAGCGCACCACCGAGCAACTGACGCTTCTTTGGACTGTGACGCGACAAAAGTGCGAAGCCCGCGAGTGAAAGCTGAGCAAATATACAAAAATATTCAGTTCTGACTCTCTCTGTCTCTCTCTCTCTCTCTCTCTCTCTCTCTCTCTCTCTCTCTGTCTATCTCTCTCTCTCTGTCTATCTCTCTCTCTCTCTCTCTCTCTGGCTATCTCTCTCTCTGTCTATCTCTCTCTCTCTCGCTCTCTCTGTCTATCTCTCTCTCTCTGTCTATCTCTCTCTCTCTCTCTCTCTCTCTCTCTGTCTATCTCTCTCTCTCTCTCTCTCTGGCTATCTCTCTCTCTGTCTATCTCTCTCTCTCTCGCTCTCTCTCTGTCTATCTCTCTCTCTCTCTGTCTATCTCTCTCTCTCTCTCTCTCTCTCTCTCTCTCTCTTTCTTTCTCGCCCTCCCGCCGTCTTTGCCGATATCCGTCAAATTTTTGCTCTATGCAGTAATTTCAGTTAAAAGAATAGACGATTTTCACTTGAATTTGACGCAAAAATTTTCATAAAGAAAAGTAGAACGATAAGGGCGCAAATTCCACATGTGTGAGATTGATTGTGAGAGAGAACAAAGAGAGAGAGAGAGAGAGAGAGAGAGAGAGAGAGAAAGAAAGAGAGAGAGAAAGAGAGAAAGAGAACCAAGAGAGGGAGAGAAAGAGGAAGTAAAAAAATAGATGATTGGCCGCATGTAAGCGTGGCATATTCAAACTGCAGATTTTCCTAACAGAAGAAGGTGCATATGATATTTCTTTCTTCTTCTATTAGTTTTGATTTAATTTAATTTTTGTTGAATTTTCGAACATGCTACCGTTATTACCCGGATTTCCGTACTGTTTATTCTTTACGATGCCAATGGTTTTTTTTTGCTTTCCAGTTTGTTATCTATGGAAAATGACGATCTACTACAAGACAGCCTCAGCTGATGTCAGTGAGAATATAGTAATTAGGAGGACATTGAAGAATAAAGAGAGAGAGAGAGAGAGAGAGAGAGAGAGAGAGAGAGAGAGAGACGTTGCAAGTGTCACGGCAGGCGGTGAGTAAAATAGAATGAGTAGATGAATTTGGTATAGATCTTTCTCAGCTACATATGTATCTATGTACCTACTATACATATATATATATATATATATATATATATATATATATATATATATATATATATTTATGACGGGATTTATGAGAGAATCGTAAGGAAGCCAAAAAGCCGGGGACCCGGCAAAATTAGATTTCGCTCAAAAGCTCTTTATAGGTACTTTTTAACACGGCGAATCGATTGAAATGAGTCCGGGAGTTTGAAATCGCCATTTTAGCGAGCAGTGCGATGTTTAAATTTCGAGAGCCCAATGAAACTTGCAGAGATGGTCGCACATTCGCGTTCGCTGTTTCGCACGCAATAAAGCAATATTCGTGAAAATTTTGTCGTAAATAGACAAGATATTGTTTTATAAAGCTACCAAAGTAGAATTTGAAAATATTAACTTTTACGGTCTCAGCGGCTGCTAGAGTTTGGAGAGGCGCCATTCTCTTATATGGAAAAAAAAAACGCATGGGTTTTCTATCGTAAGTTGTAGAGCAAAAAATTATCTTTCCAATGAGCTATAGTATGCCAGATACCGACGAGGTCTTTAATGTTTCCCAGTCATGAAACTGTTGAAATACGCACGGTTCAGTGTATGTGCATCGGCATGCACTTTGCTTGGGCGCTACCCACGCCGAAAACGCAACACAAGCGATATACTGCATGAATGTAGTCTAGGGAATTTATGTAGGGTTTTATGTAACTGTTTAAATAAAATTTAAATGCAAAACAAATTTAGTAATTGTCGGGCAAAACCGTTCGTTAGTCAGGGGAATCGAACCATGGACCTTTGGGCTCCACCTTCAGATCGTTAGCCCTACACTAAACCACCTTGTCTGCATTCTTCTTACCTTGCAACAGTTTCATGACTGGGAAACATTAAAGACCTCGTCGGTATCTGGCATACTAAAGCTCATTGGAAAGATAATTTTTTGCTCTACAACTGACGATAAAAAACCCATGAGTTTTTTCCATATAAGAGAAAGGCGCCTCTCCAAAGTCTAGCGGCCGCTGAGACCGTAAAAGTTAATATTTTCAAATTCTACTTTAGTTGCTTTATAAAGCAATATCTTGTATATTTATTACCAAATTTTCACGGTTATTGCTTTATTGTGTGCGAAACAGCGAACGCGAATGTGCGACCATCTCTGCAAGTTTCATTGGGCTCTCGAATTTACAACCCCGCATAGTTCGCCAAAATGGCGATTTCAAACTCCCGGACCTATTCCAATCGTTTCGCCGTGTTAAAAAGTACTTATAAATAGCTTTTGAGCGAAATCTAATTTTGCCGGGTCCCCGGCCATTTTGATACTCTCGCAAATCGTGTCATATATATGTATACAGTACCGTGCAAAAAATACGAACACCATGATATTTTTCTATATTTTCCTTCAACGTTGACGAAACTTCATGAAATTTTCAGGGTTGTTTCTGTATGCTGTCAGAATTATATTAGCAGATTATTGGTTTCATTGATCCAATACAGGGCTTGAAACAATCAATAATTCGAATTACCCTGTTTTGCACATTCAGGCATGCAAGACAAAATGATTTATTTCTTGGATATTCTGGTAGTTAATATTAGATAGATAGTAGATCAAAATTCTAGAACAACCTGCGATAACTTTTTGATCTAATTGTGATTTAATCCTATGCCATTACATGTTGCCTACCCTCAGTTCGAGATTCATTCACTCGGCCTCAGATGAAGAAGGTTCAGTGGGATAAATTCAATCATTTACTGCTATTCCTAGAGTATTAATGATGTCCAAATATTCGTAGGTAATTACTAAACTAATTCAAATGGTAAATTGAACCGTGGAAATTAGGTGCAAACTGTTTGTGAACAATTTGAACACCACGGTCAACTATGACCCGCACCGCTGAAGTGCTAAAACTGGTGCTGTGGATGGGTCCGTATTTGGAAAACGGGTTTGCCTATCTATAATGATAATTACTATGCTTGTCCATATTCGGAAGCCCTATTTCATCCCTGGCTTCATGAATCCACAAAGGGAGGGCAGATCGTTTGAATGTACCCTGGCATAGAGTAGTACGGTGTGCTGACAGCTATCTGTTCTACATCAAATACAACTTTAAATCAACTAATTGAGTTATATACTATCGCAGAATACTCTATTGCATCGATTATGGGGAGTTTTGACTCGATCTAAAATTTTCGGGTTTAGTTTCCTGCCTTATTGGGCACGGTAGTACTCTATGCCAGGGTACATTCAAACGATCTGCCTCTCCCTTTGTGGAATCATGAAGCCAGGGATGAAATAAGGCTGCTGGAGGTTGAAAATCCTATTCTCTATCATTATAGATAGACAAAACCGTTTTCCAAAAACGAAACCCTGCACAACACCTCTTTTAGCACTTCTGCGGTGCCGGCCAAAGTTGAACGCGGTGATCAAAGTGCGAACAAATAGTTAGCACCTAATTTCCACAGTTCAATTAACCATTTGAATTAGTTTAGTAATTAATTACAAATATTTGGATATCATTAATACTTTGGGAATAGCAGTAAATGATTGAATTTATCCCGCTGAACCTTCTTCATCTGAGGCCGAGTGAATGAATCTCGAACTGAAGGTAGGCAATATCTAATGGCATAGGATTAAATCACAATTAGATCAAAAAGTTACGCTGGGATATTCTAGAA
This sequence comes from Allodiplogaster sudhausi, assembly GCA_945643635.1. Classification (NCBI taxonomy): domain Eukaryota; kingdom Metazoa; phylum Nematoda; class Chromadorea; order Rhabditida; family Diplogasteridae; genus Allodiplogaster; species Allodiplogaster sudhausi. The sequence goes on along the minus strand of CALZFC010000259.1, from coordinate 2,817,986 downwards.
TTTAGATCTACTATCTATCCAATATTAATTACCACAATATCCAAGAAATAAATCATTTTGTTTTGAATGCCTGAATGTGCAAAACTGGGTAATTCGAATTATTCATTTTTTCTACCCCTGCATTGGATCAATGACACCAATAATCTGCAACCGTAATTCTGACATCATACAGAAACAACCCTGAAAATTTCATGAAGTTTCGTCAACGTTGAAGGAAAATATAGCAAAATATCATGGTGTTCGTATATTTTTGCACGGTACTCTATACCGGTAAGCCATCGCTTCGATTCAATTAAAATTGTGCAAGTATTTAAGAGCTAGATAGATATAATTATTAGTTTAATTCTCACCTTTCTCTAAAGAGTCTTCGGCCGTGGTCTCCGTGGTTCGGCAGAAGGACCCGCGACAAGAGGCTGAAATCCTTGATATTAATTTCCCTTCTCATCCTGTTCTTTCTCTGCCTCCGAGCATGGCGGTTGGTTTTTTTCCTTAATCACATTTCCTCGCTTTCTCCCTTCTTTTTCTCTCTCAATCACTTTTTCTGCTCTCTTCCTCATTTATCTCTCTCTCTCGCTCTCTCTTTCTTTCACTCGATACACACTCTGCGTGCCACCTGCAGGCAGCCCCACCCAGATCAGTCATCGGATCAATCTCCATTTTCGGGACGCTTTCCGCCTGAGCTCGACCCGAATGCGGGCGCTGCTATTATTGTCATTACTCCGACGTACAAACGGCCCGAGCGGTTGGCGGATTTGACGAGGTGAGGAGAGAGTAAATTAAAAGCGAGAGAGTGAGAATGAGAGAAACAAAAGTAGGAACACATAGTAGAGACAGGCAGAATACGAAAAGGTAGAGAGAGGATTGTGACCGTGAAAAAAGAAGACAAAATACATTGTGAAGACAACTGGGTGCAAAAGAGTGTTAAATGAAATGTCCAGATAAAGGCCTTTAATTGAATTGAATTAGTAAGAGATTAATTGTATCACTGGTGTTAAAGATTATTTATTTATTTATTTATTTACATATGTATACCGAATTGAATCTACTTCTGTATAATTAAATTTTACCGCTAGCATTTCAAATTAAGGAAGGGAAAGTACATATAAGCTGCTTAAATTCATTAACAGTAGTGAAAACGAATAAAGAAACAGTTCTCCGCTTGAGAGGACCGCCTTCGTCTTATACTATGAAGGTCAACGAAGGAAACGCGACCGTTTCGATGTTTAGAAACATGGAATTTAATACTCATCAGTTCTACAAGTAGCTTATTTGTATCAGAGTAAGGTGGAGACTAGGATCAGAGTAAGATTGATAAGTCCCTGAACAGAGATTGGAATAGTTTTGGGAGTGAGATTGGAGTTTTCAAAAGTCTACTCTTTTCAGATTCTCTCAAACCCTCTCTCACGTCCGCAATCTGCATTGGATAGTTGTTGAAGACGCAAACGCCATTGTGCCTGCAGTGGAGAGAGTCCTGCAGAGGACGGGCCTTCCTTATGTCTACTTCCATTCCATCTCAGACCCAGGAATGCCAAGTTAGTGATGGGTGGGAATGGGGAGAATAAATATTAGAGAACGAACAAGGGTATGAAAGAGAGAGAGAGCATAGAAAGACACACTTCGTACTCTCTTCTAGAGCGTGGTTGGACCCATCGTAACCGTGCTCTTGCATTCATTCGTTCCAGCTACGCGAACTACAAGGGAGAAGCTGTGGTCGGTAACGGAACGCTTCTTTCCTTACTGCACTTTCCCTTATTATTCATAGCCAAGTGCCATTCCATTCCCATTCCGTTCCAAGTCATTTATAGTCAAGTCAGTCTCCCCTCGTTGGCTCTTCGTGAGCGGTTGCCTCTCTCATGTTGGCCTGGTGTTGGCCGGTTCCCGAAGATAAGCCTGCGAATAGCCGATCCCTCCCTTTGTCTTCTGCATCGAAAGGAATAGAATTGGACTATAATAACAGCGTCTTGTTATTACAGGTCTACTTTGCTGACGATGACAACGCCTACGATGTCCGCCTCTTCAACAACTACATCCGTAATGTCAAGCGGCTCGGCTTCTGGGCTGTTGGTGGGGTCCTTTATGAACATATTTGAATCTTCTTTTCATACACCTTTCAACAGTTAGTCTCTCATTTATTCCTTACAATCTGTATTCTATTGCCAAACAACTCTTATGTTAGGACTCTCGGGGACGGGACTGGTCGAGGCGCCGCACGTGGAGAACAACACGATTGTCGCGTGGGACACGTGGTACTCGCCGAAGAGAGCATTCGCCACGGACATGGCAGGCTTCGCACTCAATCTCAAGGAGGTGCTCAGAGCCAGCAAGTCAGTCTCACTCTTCTCTCTTTTCTCTCTCTCTCTTTCTCTCTCTCTCTCTTTTTCTCTCGCTCGCATCACATTCTTTCTCATTCACTCTCTTTCTCTCCTTATGTCTACTATCTCTTCACCCCTTCCTCTCTTCGTTCAGTGCCTTTTTCGACATGAAATGTACGAGTGATCCTGAGCCTTGCTTCATCGACCAGTTCGGCATCAAAAAAGAGGAGGTATTCCCTCGTCTTCCTGAAAGATCGCCTAATCTATTTTAACAGCGTAATGTAATTTGCACTGATATATTGCACTCATAATGTAATTTATAGATACAGTACCATCAAAAAGTCTATGAACTTTTGGTTTTTCATTCATATTTTCCTTCAATCAATGAAACCAATATTCTGCTACTGAAGACCTATTAGTAAAAAGAAGCAACCCTGAAAATTTCATTAACTTTCATACACTTTGAAGGAAAATATGAATGAAAAACCAAAAGTTCATAGACTTTTTGACGGTACAGTATGTATATCATTAGAATACCGAGTCCAACCGATTCAGATTCTAGCTTAGAATTCATCGTATGTACATAAAGTTAAGAGAGCCTCTCAGTAAGGCTCCAGTTGGCCCTGCCCTAGATGCAAGATGACGGATTCATACATTGAGAATGTGGTCAGGCATGACCAAGGACCTCTCCATTAACTTTTTGGGAAAATTTAATTTTTATAAAAATTTTCTCTCCAGGAATACCTTAAAGTGTGCTAAAATTTTTAAAATTCATATCGGGCTTTAAAGTCAACATTTTTCACTATTCTTTTTTTATTCGATTTCTCGTCGAATACTTAATAAAAGTATCTCAAGACTTCCTTCGAAAAGTTTCATTTTTGATGTTAAATTTTGTCATGAATTTGTTTTGTCATGAATTTTCGCTCGTTGAATACCTAAACCTCATTTGCGCGTGGGATTTTTATTTCAGATTAAAGAGCATGAAAAACTGTACAAGAAACGGTCCAGGTTCAGTAAAATCTCTTTCCCAGAAGCCTCGAAAAAGTAACCCGAATAGGAGCAACTCTCACCTGAACGAATATGGTAATATGGTTACAACTTGCCAAATTTGACAAGCTCACAGAAGCTAAGCAGACAGTTTAATTCAGCATCTTATTCTCTACAAAAAGGTGTCCATGACATTCTCATAAAACGCGCGTTTTAGTGATAAAAACTAGAAAATTCAATTTTCAAACATTTTGGAAAATAGCTGAAAACCTATTTCATGAAGTATAGTGTGTAAGAGCTTGCTGAAAACAATATCTCCGTAGCTCTATCTTGTAGAGCAGAAAATTCTACACAACATATATTCTCAGCGCATTATCTTGATTTCCCAATTGATCCGAAAAGTTGATTTCAAATTTGCTGTTCGAGCTAAATTTGGCTTCGGGTGTAGTTTATAAATGAGTTAACTTTAGAAATCGATGTTTTCCTACAAAATAACAATCTTTTTCGTGTTCCTGGTATCGAACAACCCCTCTAGGGCAAATTTGGGGGAAATTTTTTTTCCGATCCTACTCTGCCCATTTCGAAATTTTTTTTCGACTTTTGACCGCCCATGGCGAAATGGAGGTCAAAAGTCGGGAAAAAAATATTTCCCCCAAATTTACCCAAGAGGGGTTGTTCGATACCAGGAACACGAAAAAGATTGTTATTTTGTACGAAAACATCGATTTCTAAAGTTAACTCATTTATAAACGACACCCGAAGCCAAATTTAGTTCGAACAGCGAATTTGAAATCAACTTTTCGGATCAAGTGGGAAATCAAGATAATGCGCTGAGAATATATGTTGTGTAGAATTTTCTGCTCTACACGATAGAGCTACGGAGATATTGTTTTCAACAAGCTCTTACACACTATACTTCGTGAAATAGGTTTTCAGCTATTTTCCAAAATGTTTGAAAATTGAATTTTCAAGTTTTTATCACTAAAACGCGCGTTTTATGAGAATGTCATGGACACCTTTTTGTAGAGAATAAGATGCTGAATAAAACTGTCTGCTTAGCTTCTGTGAGCTTGTCAAATTTGGCAAGTTGTGGTTACCATATTACCATATTCGTTCAGGTGAGAGTTGCTTCTATTCGGGTTACTTTTTCGAGGCTTCTGGGAAAGAGATTTCACTAAACCTGGACCGTTTCTTGTACAGTTTTTCATGCTCTTTAATCTGAAATAAAAATCCCAAATGAGGTTTAGGTATTCAACGAGCGAAAATTCATGACAAAAAAAATTCATGACAAAATTTAACATCAAAAATGAAACTTTTCGAAGGAAGTCTTGAGATACTTTTATTAAGTATTCGACGAGAAATCGAATAAAAAAAAGAATAGTGAAAAATGTTGACTTTAAAGCCCGATATGAATTTTAAAAATTTTAGCACACTTTAAGGTATTCATGGAGAGAAAATTTTTATAAAAATAAAATTTTCCCAAAAAGTTAATGGAGAGGTCCTTGGTCATGCCTGACCACATTCTCAATGTATGGATCCGTCATCTTGCATCTAGGGCAGGCCTGTATGGACCTCTCCTTGAGTCTTACAGAGAGGCTCTCTTAATCATTATCTATTTGTCTTTACAACTTGTTTTCTTTAGGCAGAGCCCTTCGGCTACAACGATGATCCGAAGGAGATTCTTGTCTGGCATGTGAAGACGACGAATATTGGCACCGCAGGAGAACGGCATGGATACGTCATCGAATGACTTGAGGGATGGAGTGAGAGTGGGGAGAGAATAATAGGAAAACTTGTGTATTGAGGATGTCCCGTAATGAACAGTATTAACAATTATTCTAGGTTAGGCATTGAATTTGTTTGTTTCTTGAAGTATTAAAGGTATCAGTAATGTCACATTATTATTAATGTATTGAATAAATAAATAAATAAATAAATGTTTCTTGTATGGCAGCATAAGGAATGTTGAGCACAAGAGAAAGCACACTGTATAGTAATGACGAGGTGTGACCTTTATACTTACATATGTATGTACATATATGTAGAGCTGGAGAGTATGTATAGTGCAGCTGGTGCAGGTATGATAAGCTTCTGACGTGATATATAGCCATATACACGACGCTTTCCGAAGTACGAACAAATGTATCCTCAACTTCATAGAGTTCGACAGAAGTCTACTTCTCTGTACAACAGAACCCCCAGAACGAGGAGGAATTTCGAAGCTATGCTTCTACGTCTCCCTGACAGCAAACTATGACAGAGTTCGGACACTTCAACATCTCTGGAACAGATCTCTGGGACGACGACGGAAATATCTTGTGTTCGCAAGCAGGAGGTTCGAGGGTATGCAACTAATGCCGACCGCAGAGCATAAAAAGGGGGTCGTACTTCTATGTATATACGTCTCCCTTTTTATCCACTGCGGTCGCCAGGAGTTAGTCTTCTACGCTAGTCCTTCAATGTCGTTTATAAACTGCTGTTGATGGGTTATTGGCCTCCCCGACAACGTAGATGAATTCTATTCATGAACCATTACGACGGCGGAGACTAACGTGAAGTTCAGCTTAGTCAGACCCATACGTTTCGCACACGAACCCCGAGTTCATGTAACTACCTGCTGTTGACCTCGAGCTCAGCCATTCCCTGCGACATACGAGAGTCGATTAAGAATCCTAGGCGATACCACACGCCATTCGTCCACTGCAACGACTTACTACTTGGAAAGAGCTGTCTATCAGCCTATTCATAGCTCCAACCGCCAACCGAAATCTTCTTCCATCCGATGGAATCGGGTTCACAAGTTCGGACTTCCGGCCGAAGTCGATGTGGAGGTTCGACTTTCTTTCTTGACGGCTGCGCTCAATTTCTGGATATAAGCGGTTTTTTTCTCGTTTCTATACATATACTTTGTTAATCGTACCAACCGAGTGAGCGCGAATTTCTTTTTTTTTATTCACTCATGCGCCAAGCAGAAGATGTGTGCAATTTCGACTACTTGTGGATGAAATTCTTTTCACGTATATTTTTGGAGACTCGAGTGGAGCATGTGTGGATGAGATACGGATGAGATCTCGGCCCTACACTTTCTTAATTCTTCTGAACTTCCTCACAATCAGGCTAGAAAGGTAATCTTCATTGTGAGTGTTCAATTTATTCCAACAATGTAATTTTTTAATTAACAAAGTAGTCGATTCGATAATTTCTGTATTGGACTGCTAGACGATCGCAAGCTAAGGTACGCACACACAATTTCGGCAAATGGCAGGACTCAACCGTCAATGATGGACCGACACTGTGTCACCAAAACGTAGACATAGACTGACGTAACTGCCCCATTCAGACAGCCTAGGCCAGCGACGGACACGAGGAAGCTGGAGGAATACAACGTTGAAAAGAAGTGAGGAATAGAAGGATGTTAGGAGGCATTATTGCCAGGCCTACCTCTATTCTGCCGGACAATTCGAATCTCATACGTCTGCTGAGCAAGTGAACGAACGATTCTACACTCTTTGCAGAACTTCGCGACATGTGGGTGCTGTGTGAGTAGAGAACACACAAGCCATTTTTTCATTGGCTATTCTATAGTTGTTACCACTCTCACTCTTGTATGTCTCTCTCTCTCTCCCGCTTTCAATCTCATTCTCACTCCTTCTCTTTCGCTCTTTCCCTCTCTCGGTCTCACTTATCCTCTTTCTTTCTCTCCCTCTTTCTCTTCTCTTTCTCTCTCTCTTCTACCTCTCCGTTTACTCTGCTGCTCTCTCTCTATCTCTCTCTCTCTTCCTCTTCCTCATCAATTCTCACCCTGTGACAAGAACACACGGTAATGAGTAACATGAGAACTTTGAAGATCTGCTCGAGCACAAACAAATTTTGCAAAAATTTAGATCCAATTAATCTTCATTTAATTCTTCTTCTTTGCTTCTAGAAATTTTGACAGGTCTTTTTCTTTGATTGACTTTCATACATACGTTCTTCTGGGATCCGCAAAGCCGAGGGCTGGAGTCTAAGCGATTTCTCGTTATTCGTAGCAGTTGTTTTCTTCATGCTGCTACCTGAAGCAATTTAATTGTCATTTGGCAGAATGCGATGGCGATGAGGCTTTTGCTGACACAAGTTGGTGGTTTTTGTTTTCGATATATATTGTATGTTGCTATTTTTTTTTAGGAAATCAGGAAGTCCAAGAGCAATTTTGATCTTCCTTGCTAACACGTTCCCAGGCCTCTCTCCTGCTGCAGGACTTCAAGTACTCAAAGGAAAGATTTTGCGAGATTAAGTGGGGGAGGGATAGTTTGATGTGAAAATGATTTTTAGGCACGTGTATATATATTACCCTCACAATCAATCGCACCGGCTGCTTTTCACTGCTGCGACAATCGTGTTTGTTTGTCTCTTCCGGGTCCATAGATCGTGAATGAGGGAGAGCGAGAAAGAAATATTGTGGGGTGCGAGATAAAGGAGGGATGCAATCTAGAGGATGAGAGAAAGAGAGAAAGTTCTAGAGAGCAAACAAGGTGGCCAGGATATTTGGCGCTTCTGAGTGAGAGATGCAAGAAATGACGAAAAGAGTGAGAGAGAGTGAGAGTGAGAAAAGAAAGAGAGAATGGAATGAAAGAGAAGGAAAGAATGAAAGAGAAGAAAGAAGAGTGATGCGGAAATGATCTCGACTTCTTTTTGAATGCCAACGAAGACAAAGAATATCGAAAGCATGAGGCTTCTCTCACCTTGTTCCGTCACAACTTTGCATTCTCTCTATTCTAGACATTTAGACCTCACAAGCGGCCAACAGCTGTTTCTCACACTTGTTCATCAACTTCCAAGACATCGTTGCTCCTACTACTTCTTGCTTGACCGGTTGGTGAAACTTTGTATTTGACGTAAAAAAAACCTGAATTGTTGTAAGTTAGTTAACTATTTCTTAAAAAATAGTAATTAAATAATTTATTGATTTTAAAATATATTTATTCATTTAGCACTTCGTTTTTTGAAGAAGGCTACCTGATCAGGCTGTTTCTGCTCTGATCAAGTCTCATCTAGCCCTCGATGGGAGCACGTAAGCGGCGTGGCCTTTCGCTGCTCTTCCTTCTTTTGATGTGCCTTGATGCGAGCGATGCGGCAAGCATTCGGACGAGTCGCGTGCGTGACGCGTTGCGTACGAGTGAAATGGAAAGTGCCTCAACGACAATTAACATGAGCGCCACGTCGTCCCCGAGCCCGTTTCGCCTTCTACGGCGAACCCGATTGCCTGTTCTGTCGACAAGCCGCGCTCAAACTGATCCATCCGTCCGAATACAAGCGACGACAACGAGAGGTACATTCCATGTTTTCAACATTATTTAGTAAAAAAAGATAATTGTCTTCTATTATACAATATAAATAAATAAATAAAATAAAAAGAAAAAGAAAAAATTCATCGCCTTCTTCAGGCGGCGACCCCTACTTTTCAATGACGGCCATTCCGATGAATCTGGAAGAAGGGGGAACGCAGAAGAAGAATCAAACGACATGCACGACGACCTCGCCGCTTGCTTCCTCATCTGGTGTCAGCGAGAAGAGGGCTTGCACGTAGCCTCAACCAGAAGTCAAAAAAAGTCCAGGAGGAGCCAGCAACGGATGAAGACGCTCGTGACAAACGATGTTGCCAATGTGTCGTGAGTTTTTTTTTGCTTCTCATTTTTCAATTCCTTCCAAAAGTGGAGCCCGCCAAAATCGGGCTTTCACAAAGTTGCGCCTTATGAAATAGGAGAGCTTTTCTGACCTACCGTAGTCAATTATTTACTAGTATATAAGTTTTCAAGTTACTATTGCTAAGAATGTAACTTCCTATAGGCTCCGTCCATCAAGCCTAACGGATTCTTTGTCTCTGTGTGTACCATACATGTAGAATTGTTTCCACAACGAAAAAAATACTTATTACATCTTGAGCCTTGCCGTCCAGCCGGGGTATGCCCAGCAGGCTACAGTGGCTATGGCTTCTGCCGCCGTGGCTGCAGTCGCTGCAGCACGGACGAAAGCAGCTTCTTCTACAAGAAGGTCGTCATCGTTAAGCGTGTCCTCTGTCTCGCGCGGCGACAGACGTACGGTGGCATACTCTGCTCATATTAAAGAAGCAGAAACTTAATCTCTTTACAATGTTCCTGACCATTTTATCTCTTAATCACATGAGATCTCTTGCCCTTTTTTCTGGCAAAAAGGCGAAAACTCTAGATTGAGTTTTGTGGTTCCTTTAAAATAAGTAGGATTGTAACAAGAAAAAGTTATTTGAAGTCTTCAACACATTATCACTAGGATAACTGGAATTTTAAAAACTTTAGAAGAAAAAAAATTAGAAAAAAAAGTAAACAATCAAAGTTCTTTTTAGCTATAACTGCTGTAATAATTGCTGCAACAACTGCTGCTGCTGCCGGCCGTGTTGCTGTAGTCGCTGCTGTCGACCATGTTGTTGCTGTTGTGGAGGTGGCAGTTGCGGCGGGTGCGGCGGACGGAGACGGATTAGAAAGCGGATGAGGAGGAAGGCCGAGTGTTCGCTTTTCGAGTTCCGTCACGCATGTTAGAGAGGATGAAAGAGGCTGAGGAGTCTTATCATAGAAATATTTTAAAAAATATAAGCTTATAGGAAAGTTGGTGACGCTTCAAATCTCTGAGGATAGATCTTCTTCAAATAGCGTGCATATACGCTATTTGAGATATTTTTTATTATTTCCTCAAGGTGGAATTTAAAATAAAACAATTTCAGAGAAAATCCAAGGACGATGAGTCGTTAAGATTCATAAGGAATTCCACACAGCTTTATATGGCGCGCACCATGTGATTCATGGAATATTAATAATATTTAAATTAATTGTTTGTTCTTCACAGTTTGTTGAATTAATTGTACATATTTGGATAAATTATGATCGTGAGAAAAATCTTGATGAAATAACCGTGTAGATCAGATAAATGCGAGATCGAGGACCCGTAATTATACACCAAAGATAAAATGCCTACTGCGGAAATGTAAAATGCATGAAATAATATGTAGGTGAAAGATGCACAAGTCAATCTCTGCCTCATCTGCGGTCATGAACGGTACGATTCTTATATGCATCGTGAGAAGCAAACTCGCCAGACGTCGAATGTGCACTCATTGTTGTTGCTATATTTGATCACGATCTGGGGTAAACTTCGCAGACTAAAAGTAGGAATGGAATTGTAGCGTAGTAATCAATCAAACAATAACTTTACCTGAGAAATATTGCTCACACTCCTCACTTGTTATCGGATCAGATGCATCTGAAAAAATACGATTAACATAAGTATAATTCTTTATGAAATTCTTCTGATCACTTTTTCATCAAATACCTTCGAATAACATAAAAAAAAGAGTGAATAACAACATACCCAGCATGTTATTGATGACGCATGCAATTGAGTGGCCGCTTAAATCCTCTAGAATGACGTCATCAAGTGAACATGTAGCATTGGCAGCTGTCATGCTTGTGCCTAATATTGCCTTTTTTGTTAGGGACAAAATTGCGACGAAACTATTTAAAATTACAAGAAAAGTCTACACTGAATGATTACGGAAGTATACGAAACAAGTTTTAATTTATGAAATGAGCAGTTTTGTATCATAATTTAAGAGACATTGAATATAAGTTCCCGAAAACTTTATTAACCATCACCTAATTCCATGGGAGTCATGAAAACAGTGAACAAACTTAAAAAAATCGTCACGTTAAATTTTCTCCTTCTAGTCTTAATCTCACACATTATTATCTAACCATTGATACCAATCCCTAAGCTGTTGAGTGAAAGCTTTCGAAGATCGAGTTCATCTGAATCGTTTCTGAAAATGAAAAAAAAAATTAATATATAATAAAATTATTGTTTATTAAGCTTACTCGGCGTAGTAGATGAGGAGAAATTTGAATTCCGAATCGCGCGCTGTTTCCAACTCTTGTTGCAGACTACAATTAAATTTCTTCAAAATAATAATCTGATGAATTGGTTACCTCATGGCGTTCTTATCGAATGGTCCTGAGAGAATGCAGTCTATATTGGATTTTGATATCGCTTCCTTGAAGCGAGAAGTAGCGAAAGGAATTCCCGAATCTCCGTCGAAGCCCCAGTAGGCTGCCGGATGTTGAAGATTCTCGTAAACGGCTTCGGCGTGCTTGCCTTGAGCTTCCCCAATTGGGCATCGATAGGTAGTCTGGAAAGCGACACAAAGCTTGGATAAAACAGCCCGAGCCTGAAATCGTTGGCTCGGCTCGGGCCGGTTTTTAAGTATAACCCAACTTCCAGAAATATTTTACTTTATCTGAGCGGCACAATGGCAATAGCATCCTTTAGTTAACATTTAATTTGTTAAAAATAAATATGCATTTTTTTCAATGTGATGTGATAAAACAATACTCGAATAAAACACTTTAAAAAGGATCACGAATTAATACAGCTTACCGATGGGTCTTGCATTGTGTAATCGGCAACAAAAAGAATGGCACGTTGATCAGGATTGCTTGTGCTTGTTTGCATATCGGTTGTAGGGCTTGATGAACTGCCAGATGAACCCTGTGATGTTTCCGATGTTTCTTCAGATGTTGAAGACGACGTGCTAGTCTCGGTTGAAGAAGATAAATCTGTTTCCGATGAAGAGGCAGGCGATGTGCTCTCAGATGATGTTGTCGAAGCAGCTTCAGATGTTGAGGACGACGAACTGGTCTCGGTTGACGAGGATGAAGGTGTTTCCGTCGAAGTGGAGGATGTGCTCTCAGCTGATGTTGTCGAATCAGCTTCAGATGTTGTGGATTGCGAGCCGGTCTCAGTTGACAAAGTTGACACCGTTTCCGATGAAGAAACAGGTGATGTGCTCTCAGATGATGTTGTCAAAGCAGCTATAGATGTTTTGGTTTGCGAGGTGGTCTCAGTTGACAAAGTTGACACCGTTTCCGATGAAGAAACAGGTGATGTGCTCTCAGATGATGTTGTCAAAGCAGCTACAGATGTTTTGGTTTGCGAGGTGGTCTCAGTTGACAAAGTTGACACCGTTTCCGATGAAGAAACAGGTAATGTGCTCTCAGATGACGACGCTGAAGCAGCTTCTGATGTGGAGGATGTCGAGCTTATCTCAGTTGATAATGATGAAACAGTTTCCGAAGAAGAGGCGGGTGATGAGCTCTCAGATGATGTTGTCAAAGCGGCTACAGATGTTGTGGATTGCGATCCTATCTCAGTTGACAAAGTTGACACTGTTTCCGATGAAGAAACAAGTGATGTGCTCTCAGATGATGTTGTCGAATCTGTTTCAGATGTTGTGGATTGCGAGCCGGTCTCAGTTGACAAAGTTAACACCGTTTCAGATGAAGAAACAGGTGATGTGCTCTCAGATAATGTTGTCAAAGCAGCTACAGATGTTTTGGTTTGCGAGGTGATCTCAGTTGACAAAGTTGACACCGTTTCCGATGAAGAAACAGGTGATGTGCTCTCAGATGACGACGCTGAAGCAGCTTCTGATGTGGAGGATGTCGAGCTTATCTCAGTTGATAATGATGAAACAGTTTCCGATGAAGAGGCGGGTGATGAGCTCTCATATGATGTTGACAAAGCGGCTACAGATGTTGTGGATTGCGATCCGGTCTCAGTTGACAAAGTTGACACCGTTTCCGATGAAGAAACAAGTGCTGTGCTCTCAGATGATGTTGTCGAATCAGCTTCAGATGTTGTGGATTGCGAGCCGGTCTCAGTTGACAAAGTTGACAAAGTTTCCGATGAAGAAACAGGTGATGTGCTCTCAGATGATGTTGTCAAAGCGGCTGCAGATGTTGTGGATTGCGATCCGGTCTCAGTTGACAAATTTGACACCGTTTCCGATGAAGAAACAAGTGATGTGCTCTCAGATGATGTTGTCGAATCAGCTTCAGATGTTGTGGATTGCGAGCCGGTCTCAGTTGACAAAGTTGACACCGTTTCCGATGAAGAAACAGGTGATGTGCTCTCAGATGATGTTGTCAAAGCGGCTACAGATGTTGTGGATTGCGATCCGGTCTCAGTTGACAAAGTTGACACCGTTTCCGATGAAGAAACAGGTGATGTGCTCTCAGATGATGTTGTCAAAGCAGCTACAGATGTTTTTGTTTGCGAGGTGGTCTCAGTTGACAAAGTTGACACCGTTTCCGATGAAGAAACAGGTGATGTGCTCTCAGATGACGACGATGAAGCAGCTTCTGATGTGGAGGATGTCGAGCTTATCTCAGTTGATAATGATGAAACAGTTTCCGATGAAGAGGCGGGTGATGAGCTCTCAGATGATGTTGTCGAATCAGTTTCAGATGTTGTGAATTGCGAGCCGGTCTCAGTTGACAAAGTTGACACCGTTTCCGATGAAGAAGCAGGTGATGTGCTCTCAGATAATGTTGTCAAAGCAGCTACAGATGTTTTGGTTTGCGAGGTGATCTCAGTTGACAAAGTTGACACCGTTTCCGATGAAGAAACAGGTGATGTGCTCTCAGATGACGACGCTGAAGCAGCTTCTGATGTGGAGGATGTCGAGCTTATCTCAGTTGATAATGATGAAACAGTTTCCGATGAAGAGGCGGGTGATGAGCTCTCAAATGATGTTGACAAAGCGGCTACAGATGTTGTGGATTGCGATCCGGTCTCAGTTGACAAAGTTGACACCGTTTCCGATGAAGAAACAGGTGATGTGCTCTCAGATGATGTTGTCAAAGCGGCTGCAGATGTTGTGGATTGCGATCCGGTCTCAGTTGACAAAGTTGACACCGTTTCCGATGAAGAAACAAGTGATGTGCTCTCAGATGATGTTGTCAAAGCGGCTACAGATGTTGTGGATTGCGATCCGGTCTCAGTTGACAAAGTTGACACCGTTTCCAATGAAGAAACAGGTGATGAGCTCTCAGATGATGATGGTGAAGCAGCTGGAGATGTTGAGGACGACGAGCTGGTCTCAGTTGATAATGATGAAACCGTTTCCGGTGAAGAGGCGGGTGATGAGCTCTCAGATGATGTTGTCAAAGCGGCTACAGATGTTGTGGATTGCGATCCTATCTCAGTTGACAAAGTTGACACCGTTTCCGATGAAGAAACAGGAGATGTCCTCTCAGATGTTGATGCGGAAGCAGCCTCAGATGTGGAGGACGTCGAGCTTATCTCAGTTGATAATGATGAAACTGTTTCCGATGAAGAGGCAGGTGATGAGCTCGCAGATGATGCTGTCCAAGCAGCTTCAGATGTTGTGGTTTGCGAGGTGGTCTCAGTTGACAAAGTTGACACAGTTTCCGATGAAGAAACCGGAGATGTGCTCTCAGATGATGTTGGTGAAGGAGCTTCAGATGTTGAGGACGACGAGCTGGTCTCAGTTGACAAAGTTGACACCGTTTCCGATGAAGAAACAGGTGATGTGCTCTCAGATGACGACGCTGAAGCAGCTTCTGATGTGGAGGATGTCGAGCTTATCTCAGTTGATAATGATGAAACAGTTTCCGATGAAGAGGCGGGTGATGAGCTCTCAGATGATGTTGGTGAACCAGCTTCAGATGTTGAGGACGACGAGCTGGTCTCAGTTGACAAAGTTGACACCGTTCCCGATGAAGAAACAGGTGATGTTCTCTCAGATGACGACGCTGAAGCAGCTTCTGAGGTTGTGGATTGCGAGCCGGTCTCAGTTGAAAAAGTTGACACCGTTTCCGATGAAGAAACAGGAGATGTGCTCTCAGATGTTGATGCGGAAGCAGACTCAGATGTGGAGGATGTCGAGCTTATCTCAGTTGATAATGATGAAACCGTTTCCGGTGAAGAGGCGGGTGATGAGCTCTCAGATGATGTTGTCAAAGCAGCTACAGATGTTGTGGTTTGCGAGGTGGTCACAGTTGACAAAGTTGACACAGTTTCCGATGAAGAAACAGATGATGTGCTCTCAGTTGATGTTGGTGAACCAGCTTCAGATGTTGAGGACGACGAGCTGGTCTCAGTTAACAAACTTGATACCGATTCCGAAGAAGAAACAGATGATGTGCTCTCAGATGATGTTGGTGAACCAGCTTCAGATATTGAGGACGACGAGCTGGTCTCAGTTGACAAAGTTGAAACCGTTTCGGAAGAAGAAACAGGTGATGTGCTCTCAGATGTTGATGCGGAAGCGGCCTCAGATGTGGAGGATGTCGAGCTTATCTCAGTTGGTAATGATGAAACAGTTTCCGATGAAGAAACAGGTGATGTGCTCTCAGATGATGTTGGTGAACCAGCTTCAGATGTTGAGGACGACGAGCTGGTCTCAGTTGACAAAGTTGACACCGTTCCCGATGAAGAAACAGGTGATGTGCTCTCAGATGACGACGCTGAAGGAGCTTCTGATCTGGAGGACGACGAGCTGGTCTCAGTTGATAATGATGAAACTGTTTCCGATGAAGAGGCAGGTGATGAGCTCACAGATGATGCTGTCCAAGCAGCTTCAGATGTTGTGGTTTGCGAGGTGGTCTCAGTTGACAAAGTTGACACCGTTTCCGATGAAGCAGATGATGAGCTCTCAGATGTTGATGCGGAAGCGGCCTCAGATGTGGAGGATGTCGAGCTTATCTCAGTTGGTAATGATGAAACAGTTTCCGATGAAGAAACTGGAGATGTGCTCTCAGATGAAGTTGGTGAAGGAGCTTCAGATGTTGAGGACGGCGAGCTGGTCTCAGTTGACAAAGTTGACACCGTTTCCGATGAAGAAACAGGAGATGTGCTCTCAGATGTTGATGCGGAAGAAGACACAGATGTAGAGGATGTCGAGCTTATCTCTGTTGATAATGATGAAACAGTTTCCGATGAAGGGGCGGGTGATGAGCTCTCAGATGATGTTGTCGAAGCAGCTTCAGATGTTGTGGATTTCGAGCCGGTCTCAGTTGACAAAGTTGACACCGTTTCCGATGAGGAAACAGGAGATGTGCTCTCAGATGATGTTGGTGAAGGAGCTTCAGATGTTGAGGACGACGAGCTGGTCTCAGTTGACAAAGTTGATACCGTTTCCGATGAAGAGGCAGGTGATGTGCTCTCAGATGTTGATGCGGAAGCAGCTTCTGATCTGAAGGACGTCGAGCTTATCTCAGTTGATAATGATGAAACTGTTTCCGATGAAGAGGCAGGTGATGAGCTCTCAGATGATGCTGTCCAAGCAGCTTCAGATGTTGTGGTTTGCGAGGTGGTCTCAGTTGACAAAGTTGACACCGTTTCCGATGAAGAAGCAGATGATGAGCTCTCAGATGATGTTGTCGAAGCAGCTTCAGATTTTGTGGATTGCGAACCGGTCTCAGTTGACAAAGTTGACACCGTTTCCGATGAAGAAACAGGAGATGTGCTCTCAGATGATGTTGGTGAAGGAGCTTCAGATGTTGAGGACGACGAGCTGGTCTCAGTTGACAAAGTTGACACCGTTTCCGATGAAGAAACAGGAGATGTGCTCTCAGATGTTGATGCGGAAGCAGCCTCAGATGTGGAGGATGTCGAGCTTATCTCAGTTGATAATGATGAAATCGTTTCCGATGAAGAAACAGGAGATGTGCTCTCAGATGTTGATGCGGAAGAAGACTCAGATGTAGAGGATGTCGAGCTTATCTCTATTGATAATGATGAAACAGTTTCCGATGAAGAGGTTGGTGATGAGCTCTCAGGTGATGTTGTCAAAGCAGCTACAGATGTTGTGGTTTGCGAGGTGGTCACAGTTGACAAAGTTGAAACCGTTTCCGAAGGAGAAACAGGTGATGTGCTCTCAGATGTTGATGCGGAAGCAGGCTCAGATGTGGAGGACGTCGAGCTTATCTCAGTTGATAATGATGAAACAGTTTCCGATGAAGAGGCGGGTGATGAGCTCTCAGATGATGATGGTGAAGCAGCTTGAGATGTTGAGGACGACGAACTGGTTTCAGTTGATAATGATGAAACCGTTTCCGGTGAAGAGGCGGGTGATGAGCTCTCCGATGATGTTGTCAAAGCAGTTACAGATGTTGTGGTTTGCGAGGTGGTCTCAGTTGACAAAGTTGACACCGTTTCCGATGAAGAAACAGATGATGTGCTCTCAGTTGATGTTGGTGAACCAGCTTCAGATGTTGAGGACGACCAGCTGGTCTCAGTTGACAAAGTTGATACCGATTCCGAAGAAGAAACAGGTGATGTGCTCTCAGATGATGTTGGTGAACCAGCTTCAGATGTTGAGGACGACGAGCTGGTCTCAGTTGACAAAGTTGACACCGTTTCCGATGAAGAAACAGGAGATGTCCTCTCAGATGTTGATGCGGAAGCAGCCTCAGATGTGGAGGACGTCGAGCTTATCTCAGTTGATAATGATGAAACCGTTTCCGAAGAAGAAACAGGAGATGTGCTCTCAGATGTTGATGCGGAAGAAGCCTCAGATGTGGAGGATGTCGAGCTTATCTCAGTTGATAATGATGAAACAGTTTCCGATGAAGAGGCGGGTGATGAGCTCTCAGATGATGTTGTCAAAGCAGCTACAGATGTTGTGGTTTGCGAGGTGGTCACAGTTGACATAGTTGAAACCGTTTCCGAAGGAGAAACAGGTGATGTGCTCTCAGATGTTGATGCGGAAGCAGACTCAGATGTGGAGGACGTCGAGCTTATCTCAGTTGATAATGATGAAACCGTTTCCGAAGAAGAAACAGGAGATGTGCTCTCAGATGTTGATGCGGAAGAAGCCTCAGATGTGGAGGATGTCGAGCTTATCTCAGTTGATAATGATGAAACCGTTTCCGATGAAGAGGCGGGTGATGAGCTCTCAGATGATGCTGTCGAAGCAGCTTCAGATGTTGTGGATTGCGAGCCGGTCTCAGTTGACAAAGTTGACACCGTTTCCGATGAAGAAACAGGAGATGTGCTCTCAGATGATGTTGGTGAAGGAGCTTCAGATGTTGAGGACGACGAGCTGGTCTCAGTTGACAAAGTTGACACCGTTTCCGATGAAGAAACAGGAGATGTGCTCTCAGATGTTGATGCGGAAGCAGCCTCAGATGTGGAGGATGTCGAGCTTATCTCAGTTGATAATGATGAAACCGTTTCCGATGAAGAAACAGGAGATGTGCTCTCAGATGATGTTGGTGAACCAGCTTCAGATGTTGAGGACGACGAGCTGGTCTCAGTTGACAAAGTTGACACCGTTTCCGATGAAGAAACAGGAGATGTCCTCTCAGATGTTGATGCGGAAGAAGCCTCAGATGTGGAGGATGTCGAGCTTATCTCAGTTGATAATGATGAAACCGTTTCCGAAGAAGAAACAGGAGATGTGCTCTGAGATGTTGATGCGGAAGAAGCCTCAGATGTGGAGGATGTCGAGCTTATCTCAGTTGATAATGATGAAACCGTTTCGGATGAAGAGGCGGGTGATGAGCTCTCAGATGATGTTGTCAAAGCAGTTACAGATGTTGTGGTTTGCGAGGTGGTCTCAGTTGACAAAGTTGACACCGTTTCCGATGAAGAAACAGATGATGTGCTCTCAGTTGATGTTGGTGAACCAGCTTCAGATGTTGAGGACGACCAGCTGGTCTCAGTTGACAAAGTTGATACCGATTCCGAAGAAGAAACAGGTGATGTGCTCTCAGATGATGTTGGTGAACCAGCTTCAGATGTTGAGGACGACGAGCTGGTCTCAGTTGACAAAGTTGACACCGTTTCCGATGAAGAAACAGGAGATGTCCTCTCAGATGTTGATGCGGAAGCAGCCTCAGATGTGGAGGACGTCGAGCTTATCTCAGTTGATAATGATGAAACCGTTTCCGAAGAAGAAACAGGAGATGTGCTCTGAGATGTTGATGCGGAAGAAGCCTCAGATGTGGAGGATGTCGAGCTTATCTCAGTTGATAATGATGAAACCGTTTCGGATGAAGAGGCGGGTGATGAGCTCTCAGATGATGTTGTCGAAGCAGCTTCAGATGTTGTGGATTGCGAGCCGGTCTCAGTTGACAAAGTTGACACCGTTTCCGATGAAGAAACAGGTGATGTGCTCTCAGATGATGTTGGTGAACCAGCTTCAGATGTTGAGGACGAAGAGCTGGTCTCAGTTGACAAAGTTGAAACCATTTCCGATGAAGAAACAGGTGATGTGCTCTCAGATGATGTTGGTGAACCAGATTCAGATGTTGAGGACGACGAGCTGATATCAGTTAACAAAGTTGATACCGTTTCCGAAGAAGAAGCAGGTGATCTGCTCTCAGATGATGTTGGTGAAGCAGCTTCAGATGTTGAGGACGACGAGCTGGTCTCAGTTGACAAAGTTGATACTGTTTCCGATGAAGAGGCCGGTGATGTGCTATCAGATGATAACGCGGAAGCAGCTTCAGATGTGAAAGATGTCGTGCTAATCTCAGTTGATAATGATGAAACTGTTTCCGATGAAGAGGCGGGTGATGAGCTCTCAGATGATGTTGTCGAAGTGGCTTCAGGTGTTGTGGATGACAAGCTCGTCTCGGTTGACGAAGACGAAACTGTTTCCAAAGATGAGGTAGGAGATGTGCTCTGAAGTGATGACGCGGAAGCAGCTTCAGATGTGAAGGATGTCGTGCTAATCTCAGTTGATGATGATGAAACTGTTTCCGATGAAGAGGCAGGTGATGTATTCTCAGATGACCTTGTCGAAGCAGCTTCCGATACTGTGGATGGCGAGCTGGACTTAGTTGTCGAAGATGAAACTGTTTCCGATGAAGAGGTAGGAGATGTGCTCTCAAATGAAATCGTCGAAGAAACTTCTGGTGTTGTGGAATGCGAGCTTGTTTCAGTTGACGAAGATGAAACTGTTTCCGATGATGAGGTAGGAGATGTGATAACAGACGATAACATTGACGCAGCTTCAGATGTTAAGGTATTCCCAGAGGTTGAGGTTGGAGATGTAGATGAAAATAACGTTGTTACTTCTGATGTTGAAGAAGGAGTGATGCTCTAAAAAGATAAATTCGATGAGAATTACGACGCTGAAATCGATGATATGCTCACCGGTACTAGAGTTTTTGAGGCATATGTGGTGCTTGACATTTTCGAATCAGCTTGCGATGTTGTTGCGACAGAAGTCGTTTTCTCAGAAGGAAACTTCGAATGTGTTGTAGAAGTAGCTTAACATTTGTATTCAAACAAGAAGATTGGTATTTTTTAAGATACGATTTACTTTGAATATATGTACATATGTGATTTCTCTAACAATGTTTTGCTATCTCTAACAGTAGAAACGTTTTTGGCAATGTGCGACAAGTAGATCACTTTATATGGTTTTGTTACCTGACCGTTTTCACCGACAATGTCATTGAAGAAGTCATGCAGGTCGTCGTTTCCGACAACATCAACATCTCCACCAGTATCATTGCCAAGTTTGAATCTCTTTCGAATCTCCTCCTTACTGTAGCGTGCTGATGCAAGGACAACGCGCTTCTCGTTCTCCTTTGATAGAATAGTGAGAATTGCGGCTGATTCATCCATATCGTTTTCGCTGTTCCTTTAAAAATCTGTCAATTTTATAATGCAATTGTAATTTTAGGAATTCCAAATAAAATTATGAAGAACTTACGGATAATCCAGGGAACAAGGCAAGAAGTGAATGAGTTGCTCCTTAATCGATATCTTCTCGTCTTGAAACATTTGCAGACAACTTCATGAAATTTTTAAACTAAGCTCTTTATTTTTGCTAAAAGTATCTAAAAATGTAGTGGGATGTAATTAGCTAAAATAAACATAAACTTTAAGTGTGCATACGTAGATGTGTTCATCCAACCTTTGCTGTCTTGGGATTCCAGATTTCGTTCGAACAGAACTGATGAATTGAGCGATTGCTGTATCTATGGACATGACCTCGGATATCTCGGAAGTGTCGGAGTATTGAATGAAGCGAACGTTGTAATCGAATCCTTTACTTCTATATGTTGAGAGTAGTGTGGATATGTTCGACTTATCCTGAAATTTCTTATTATTGTTCTTTTCGTTAATATCTGTGCTGTCACATTTTTCCCGAGAATCAGACAGAAATCTTGCTTACAATCTCGAGCCATTTCGAGCATGCTTGTCTTGAGTCGCGTCGAGTTCGTCTAATTGAGGATTTTGAGAAGAAGTCGCCAGTATAGAAGGATATGGTGATCTGATTGCCTGACAATAAAGGAGGACGATCATCGAGGATTTCTCTGAACGTATAAAATTCTTGAATGGAAAACCCTTTTAATCAAATAATGCAGCGGGCGAATCTCACGATTAACTGTTACATCTGTCTAATCCACCTGGATCTGCACTTCGGAATATTTAAGAGGAAACAATTATCAGACCTTGTTGAGCTTTCTAATGATTTAAATCATTATAATGATATTGAAAATACATGATATCAAGTAATAACATTTCCAAATAATAATAAAAAATCCTGTAATAAGGGTGAATCGCAGTAATGGATTCATTTATACATACTTCTTATATTCATATAAAATTATAAATATTTAAAAATCAGTGTGCACTGATAAATTATAAAATAAGAAAGAAAAAAGGAAAAAAACTGAAAATCCAACTTACTACCATCGCCGTTGGATTGGCGAACGCGTGAGGTCAAGACGACTGCGATTACAACGGCCACTATTGCGGCCAAGGCGAGTGTGACAAAGAAGACGATGTGTAGCTTGCGTACGGCCGCCATAGTTTTCTTCCAATCAGCCAATGCTGGCCCAGTGGGCAGTAGATGTCCCGCAGCACGTAGCCAGACTTACTCCTTAATGAATTATACGAGACATTGATTAGCGAACGCACACATATCTTGCATACATACAAATGTGCATGAGCTTGAACGTTCTGAAAGGAAAAGGGGAGCGGCCCCCTTCAAGTCGTGATAACCAAGGTGATAGCAAGCGAGAGATAGGGAGAAAGAAGGAAAGGAAGTTTAAAAGATGCGAAGGTGATGGAGAGAAAGATAACAGCGAAATGGCGTTCATAAAAGGCATGCATTAGAGAGAGCTATTAAATGAAAGAATTTACAATACAGCACTTTATAACGATCATTTGATTGCATACATTAGTATGTCCTTTATTGTACGGTAAATTTAAAGATAACAACAATATTACTATTTAAAAGCACCTTGTACATATTAACATATTGACATATTCCATATCACTATGCGGAAAAATTAGCATTTACATATGTGCGAACGTGTATAAAATGTTAACAAAACGAGATATAAAGAGGGCAGACTCACAGCCTGTTATTGCAGTTTTGTTTAGTTTTAAATCCTTAGCTTATTGCGTTAAAAACGATTATTCAATCAGCTGTTTTCGACTCTCTTCGATTCTAATTATCGCTTTGTAATTTTATGCTACTTGGCCGCCTAACATTGTGACCATCAAAATTTTAGAGTTTCCTTGATCACTTTCCCATCATTTCCTGGGCGCATGCTCATTTGCTGCCGGCCAACGCCATATGACGCGATTTGCGAGAGAATCAAAATGAAGCTTAGCGTCCGGGGACCCGGCCAAAATCGACCAGCTTGGATTTTCTTCAAACGTTCCTTATAGGGGTTTTCTGATATGAGGAATCGATTGGAAGTGGTCTAAGGATCGGAAAATGCTGTTTTCATTTGCAATGAAGGCTTGAAATATGGAGCTCGCCGCGCAGGGGGGCGAGTTGGATGCACGTCAAGGGTCATTGCGTCGCACTTTGTGGAGATATATAGACGAAAATTTACAGCTCAATAGCCAAGATATTGCTCTAAACAATAAAAAAATATAAATAAAAAAATTGAAAATTTCCAAGTCGAATGTTTTTATAGACGTTGAAGTTTGAGAGAGCGTAGACAACTTATTTCTCATTTTACCAGAACCAAACCTATACAGTTGTATAGAGCATGAAAATAGCTTTCGAATGCACTATATGATTTAGAAAAATTAGGAAGTCTTTGATGTTTCCTGCTTGATTATTCCGGTGCGGCAGTGCTAATCAGCCATTCAGTATCATCTCCGCAAGTCCAACCATATACCATAAGAAAGAGCGTGAAATTTGCTACAAGCTGAAATCCTTTCAATAAAGTTTCAGATCTACGATGATTTGTTATCAGCCATAAGGGCCGGTAGTGCCACGAGCATTCCGCCCAATAATTAATTTTTAGATATATATATATATATATATATATATATATATATATATATATATGCATGTAATCTATGTATGTATGTATCTATTTATGTATGTGTGTGTATAGCAAACAAATCGTGAAAGAGAGAGAGTAATAGAAAACATCATAGCATAAAAACAATATTCACGGAACCTTTGTTAACGCCTTTGGCGGTTGGTAGAAAGCAACAAAGATATGTCTATTGTAGCAACATAGACATTTCTTTGTTGCTTTCTGCCAACCGCCAAAGACGCAGAGAATGATCTAAAGAAGCCATAAACTCAAACCCCCTTTTTACCTGAGAGTATAGGGGCAAGAGAGCACATGTGATTTATAGAGACAATTGTCGAAAGTTTTTACATATTCCAGTTGTGTTTCCTGTGTTCCTTTAAGCTCCCATCCACCGACATCGTGCAGAGGCTATATTAACTTCAAATAAAAAAAACTTATTTCTTACACATGTACGTATTTGATGGAACAATTTTGCAGTTATGTAAATAAACACAGACAACAACACGTGTGATCATACATAAAGAATTAAATCAAAATTAAAAAAAAATCGAATTATCACAATAAGGCATTACAAGTATTTTAATTTTGGGACTTTCATCATACTAACTGCACAAGAATCAATTAGCCTTGGTGGATTCATATTAGTATGTGAGGCATCACAACTCTGCAACCCTTTCAAATATTTTTTATGAATATCGTAGAGGACGTAGATCCGAAACATTCGATGAACTCTGGGAAGAATTTGGCGAGGTTGCTGGTACTATTGTGGTTTCGAGAGGAGTGCTCGTCAAGTCGCCTGGAGCAAGAGTGGACTCGGTGTCGGGCGCGCGAGGAGTGCTCGTCAAGTCGCCAGGAGCAAGAGTTGACTCGGTGTCGGGCGCGCGAGGAGTGCTCGTCAAGTCGCCTGGGGCAAGAGTTGACTCGGTGTCGGGCGCGCGAGGAGTGCTCGTAAAGTGGCCTGGAGCAAGAGTTGACTCGGTGTCGGGCGCGCGAGGAGTGCTCGTCAAGTCGCCTGGAGCAAGAGTTGACTCGGTGTCGGGCGCGCGAGGAGTGCTCGTCAAGTCGCCAGGAGCAAGTGTGGACTCGGTGTCGGGCGCGCGAGGAGTGCTCGTCAAGTCGCCTGGAGCAAGAGTTGACTCGGTGTCGGGCGCGCCAGGAGTGCTCGTCAAGTCGCCAGGAGCAAGAGTTGACTCGGTGTCGGGCGCGCGAGGAGTGCTCGTCAAGTCGCCTGGAGCAAGAGTTGACTCGGTGTCAGGCGCGCGAGGAGTGCTCGTCAAGTCGCCTGGAGCAAGCGTGGACTCGGTGTAGGGCGCGCGAGGAGTGCTCGTCAAGTCGCCAGGAGCAAGTGTGGACTCGGTGTCGGGCGCGCGAGGAGTGCTCGTCAAGTCGCCTGGAGCAAGAGTGGACTCGGTGTCGGGCGCGCGAGGAGTGCTCGTCAAGTCGCCTGGAGCAAGAGTTGACTCGGTGTCGGGCGCGCGAGGAGTGCTCGTCAAGTCGCCTGGAGCAAGAGTTGACTCGGTGTCGGGCGCGCGAGGAGTGCTCGTCAAGTCGCCTGGAGCAAGAGTGGACTCGGTGTCGGGCGCGCGAGGAGTGCTCGTCAAGTCGCTTGGAGCAAGAGTGGACTCGGTGTCGGGCGCGCGAGGAGTGCTCGTCAAGTCGCCTGGAGCAAGAGTGGACTCGGTATCGGGCGCGCGAGGAGTGCTCGTCAAGTCACCTGGAGCATGAGTCGGAACACTTTTGGTCGGGATGCTGCTACCGTCTGTCCTTCCTTCTGTTGAAAAATAAGGTGAAACACTTGTGAGTGAAACTGTGCTTAAGATCACAGATGTGCTTGTAAAACTCGACGTAGTGCGTTGTGTCGTGGTTGTACCTAAAAGCTCATTATTATAACTATTTCTGTTTTCTTTTTTACCTCACCATTTTCTCCGACAATGTCGTTAAAGAAGTCGTTGTCGTCATCTCCGACGACATTCAAGTCTCCGCCTGTGTCGTTACTAAGGTTGAATTTATCCTTAATCTCTTGCTTGCTGTACCGCGTGGATGCGAGTACTATTCTTTTCTCGTTCTCCTTTGCCAGCGTCGTAAGAATTGCAGATGATGCTTCCAGGTCGTCTCCGCTGTTTTTTATAACAGGATTATTTAGATGACTGCTCGAAATGATCTCTGCGAACTCTGTGGTTTTGTTTGCTCCGAAATGCCTGAGAGGTCAGTGATATCTGTGATCACAATCTACTAGGAATGAGCATGTTTCTTTTTGCTTTACATGGAGCGTAGCGGTGCACACGAGTTACACAAAAATGTTTTTCGGCAGCGTCCTCTGTCATTGGCAATTGAATTCTTCTTCAATTACCATGGAATTCGTTGAACTCCTCTGACAAGAGTACGGCACATTCAACTGCAGATGACAAATGATGCCGCAGAATGCAACCGCCAATTTCACTAATTGAAAGCCACCATGCTAAAATTAGATCGTAATCATGAACGGCTAATTTAAGACTACGTCTCAATAAAAAATGCCCATAATAAAGCTTTCTTCTTCATATGTTAAGCAGTTTATGCACCATCATTCGCTAGCATCAATTCGCGTGCAGAAATAAGGATTGCATCGTTGTCACATTAAATTGTGTTAAATTGAGATTATAATGGTTGATTATGGTTAACTCCGAGTCCCGAATCTAAATATGCAAACCGAATCTATGTGTCTTCATCGAGAAACGAACAATAATGTGATCGACTTTTTGGAACTTGTTGTTGGATGGGATAGTATGTGTATATGTATGTACATTCTAACATTATCCATATTAAATTTAGAAGAATTATAAGAATAATAAAATTTTCATATTTTGCCAATTTTTATAAATAAAATCTGTTTTTGAACTCTTAATGTTATAAATCGGATAGTTAAATGATGATGCAAACATAACATATGGCAAATGTTTGAAATTAGTAGTAAAGATCCGCGATTGTCTGCAGAGATTTCATTTAAAAAAGCCTTCTAATCAATTCATATTAAAGTTATTCAATTATACAATCCGGAATGTGTGGAAGAAATAAGCTAACGGATAGTCGAGGGAGCAGGGCAGGAAGTGAATAAGCTGCTCCTTTGATGACTTCTTTTCGTCTTTAAATATTTGTAGACTGCTGAAATCTTTATACGTTCCAAAAACATCACAGATCCAACGAATACCCAAGTTGAATCTACCTTCTTTGCTGAGGATTTCCCTCCTTCTGTCGAACTTCGCCGATGAATTGATTGATGGCTGTATCAATACTCATCAGTTCGGACATCTCGGCAGAGTCCGAATATTGAATGAAGCGAACATCGTAAAGAAATCCTTTGCTTCTGTACGTTGAGAGAAGTGTCGTGATATTCGATTTATCCTGTAATAAATATTTTTTACTGTGACTTTAAAGAATACTTCCGTGTAAATGTAATATGATCTCTCATCTTCTAATGTTTTACTGTTATATTATCCTTTCAACACGCGTGCTTACCTTATGTACACCGTAATAAATCAATCAATCAATTAATCTTATACAGAGCCATACATATTTTTTAATTATGATCTTATAAATAATGGACACTTACGTTATGTGAGGAGTTGATGCCAATTTTTTTAATTTGAGAAAAGTTAGGCATGCCACTGACATGTTCTATCCAATTGTCGCAAGACTGGGCCGCATCACGGCGCATGTGCCTCGCTGAAGCCTTTGAGAAGAAGTCGCCCGTGTAGAAGGAGATGGTGATCTGATTGCCTAAATATTTATTTCATAATAATTTTGATATTTACGCGATTTTGTATTTCACAATTGTCAATTAAAAATAGTCTAAATCAGAGCAATGATTGAAATGAAAATTTTCAAGAATTACAAACTTAAAAAAAGAATGTTTTAGTAGACATTTAAGCGATAATAATTTAAAAGAAATTATTCTCACTTCCATCATTACTGGCGTCGGGTGCGCGTGACGTGAGCACGACTGTTACGATGACGGCTGCTAAGACGGCGAAGATTAGCGAGCAGATGAAGGCGACATGCAATTTTCGAACCGCTGCCATTTAGGTGCGCGTCTCATGAAGCGTCTGCCGATCGGTTGAAGACTGCCTCAGAGCAAGGAAATTTTGCTCAGATTAAAGAAACAAGAATTCATTCTACTCCGGAGAGCGAACAAATACGTTAGCGGAGATATCAATTTTGCACTCATTGTCACGAGAAGTAGCAACTTGTCTCCACCCTTTCTGAACTCAGGCTGATAAGAGCAAAACGATCAGGTGCTTTAATTTACAAAAACAAAGCAAACGAGAAAGTCACGTAAAGAAGTTTATTGAAACGTCGCATATGAATGGAATTCTAATTTAATGTTTAAAAGAACTGCCCAAAAATGGTCTTGTGAACAAGTGCCAGTAGTTGCTCACGGGTTCGCAAGTATTGCGTCACTCATCATTTCTCACGCATGAAGTGGAGAGAGTCCAACAGTTTCTCTTTGCACACGCGCATTTTTACTTCTATCCTTGGTTTTCTTTTCCTATTTCTTTCTCGCGCTAAGCTCCTCTCTGCCGTGCGTACACTCTGTTTGTTCGCCATCTCCATGTTCCATCGCCTATCGCCAACACAATCCGATGGCGCCTTGGTCTACTGATAAGGAGGGACAACACCCTCCTGCAAGCAACTTCGAGTCACACGCCTTGTCTCTTCCATTAAACTGGCAATTATTCGTCAAAGGTAACATTCCTACAATGTTATACCGGAAATGTGGAACAGCTTCGGCGGAAATTTTTTTAGTACAGTATAAGTTTATATGTTTTCGTGACCAATCAAGATGATAAAATGCAATAAAGTAAATTAATATTAAGGGTTCATTGTAAGTATGCATATAATTCAATGTGCTTGATTAAAATTATTCCTAGCTTCATTTCTTCGCGACTCCTTCGCTTACAATGCAACAGACACGGGGTTCGCGGAGAACCGTATAAAATTTATAGAATTTTTTGCTTCTTTCTTTTCTACTTTTTACGTACCATCTGTGTATAGGTATATGCTTTAGCAACTTAACGATCGCTGATATTTTTTGGGCACTCAGGTTGTAAATTATTTTATGGCGTCACGGGTCTTCTATTGTATTACATCAACAAGTAGAAAAGCTCGATTAATGAGCAACTGGTTCCATAAATTGACACAAAAAAAGAATTTTATACTTAGAAAATTTGTCAATTAAACTGACTGAGTATGCATTTGTTAGATCGAACACTTTGATGATCGCAATGTATTTATGCACATTCATATTTATATGAGCATACGAAAACACCATTGATACTAATGCTATTATATTACATTTAAATCATCTTATATTGTTATAGTAAGGCTAGCAAATCGTGAGATCATGGGCCCGTAACAAAAAGGAGTTAAAATTAGCAAGAGACATAACAGCAAACCTCAGAATCAACACTTGAATTTTTAAAACAACTTTGTGATATTTCATTTATATTTTTTGCGAAAACAAACAAAATACCTTAAATGTTTCGTATTTTTTTTTATTACTTTTCGATGAAAAAATGAATATATGAATTTCCGGAAATCTAAAGTAAATTGTTTACTGGATTCGTTCATGCAGATCTTTCCTACTCGGTCAAAAATGAGGCCTTTTGCTTAGGTGTCGATGAGGTCTTAAAACCAATGGTGATGAGATATTGTGTGAGCTGTCTATTTCTAAGCCTTCTTTTAGAGTTGATATCTCTTCAGAAGGAGAATATAAAAGCGAGCTGCTCTCTCGCAAGGCAACAGCACTCGTCTTTCGGAAGTCGCACTCTTAAAGTGCAACAATTTGCTTAACAAACCAAAAAAAAAGAGATAAAATGTAACAATACAAATTTCAATATTACGTTGAAATCAAATTACGTTTTGAAGAAATATGATAACCACCAGAATGCGCATGATTTTAAAAACTACAAAACGAAGAAATTTAGAAGGGCGCCATACATACCTGAGTAAATCAAGTGGCAATCAAGAGTTTCGTCATCATATCGAGCACCTAAATTTGAATTTTAGTTCTTCACACAATGAACTAGTTTTGACTATCTGTGAAACAAGGCTGCGTTACCTTCAACTTGCAAGGAAGATATAACAAGAGGCAGAGTCAAACAAAATGAATACAATTCATTAAGTTACGAATTAACCCTTGTTTTTCTATAAATCTTATGAAATGATTTATAAATGTGGAACGGTAGTCGTCCTCGCAGCAAAAACATACCAACAGTATAAAAATTGGCTGCGAGTCGTTGTTGCCGCGAAAAAAATATCTAGGTCAAATTTCGGGGGGAGGCGTTGTTGCCGATTTGCCGACGCGGAAAAATATGTAGGTATATGTTTATTAAGTTCGATTGTGGAACAGAGGTGTCAATGGGCCGGCCCGGCCCGGCCGGCCCTCAAGGCCGGCCCGGCCCGGCCGGCCCAATTTTCCAAGGCCCCGGGCCGGGCCGGGCCGGGCCCAAGAAAAGTTGGGCCGGCCCGTAGGCCCGATTGGGCCCTCAAGTCAAAAATTCCTGGCAAATTGATGGTAAAAACATAAACTTGAAATTTTCGGAAGTATTAGAAATTGGTTTATATAGTGGCATGTTACTTAGGGGTGGGGGAAACATATTTTTACATTGTTAAACTCATGCAAACTCAAAAGAAACCCACAATTAACATAGCACCAATTTTTGGAAAAAAAAATTTTTTTGAATTTTAAAAATCGGGCCCACGGGCCGGGCCGGACCGGGCCGGGCCCAAACGGGCCCACGGGCCGGGCCGGGCCGGGCCGGGCCGGGCCCAAAATTACAAGGCCCGGAAATTTCCGGCCGGGCCGGGCCGAAACTTTGGGCCCCCAGGGCCGGGCTGGCCCAAATATTTTGGGCCCGTTGACACCTCTGTTGTGGAAAGAGTTATTATTATTCATTAAACTTGCACAACTGAATACATATTCACACTTGTTTATCTGTACGAGCACAAGTGCATTTCACTGGATTTGAGATGCTTTATTCATTTACAATGACTCCCCCTCCCATTTTCCAAATCAGCAACAACGACTCCCCCCCCTTTTCCAAATCGGCAACGACGACTTCCCCCCCCCCCTTTTCCAAATCGGCAACGACGACTCCCCCCCCCCTTTTCCAAATCGGCAACGACGACTCCCCCCCTTTTCCAAATCGGCAACGACGACTCCCCCCCCCTTTTCTAAATCGGCAACAACGACTCTTGCGGTCGATCGGCAACAACGACTCGCAGCTATAAAAATTTTTGTCGTATTGTTAATTTACATTATTAGGAGTTGTAAACGTTATAAAAGGGGGTTTAATAGAAATAATTACCGAGCATTCGTTTGATGATGCAAGCTGTTGCTTCGCTTGATAGATATCGTGGTGATGTATTATCGGCCAATTCGACATCATCGAGAGAGCATGTTGCTTTGGCATCGGTCATATTTGCTCCTAGGCTTATTTAGTTAGCAAGAGTTCTGTACCAATGCAGAGTAAACGCATAACATCGTTCTGTAATTGTTTTGTGAAAATACGACTTCAAAAGCATTTTCATGTTAATATTGAAAATATGTACTAAATGCTCTATAATTTAATTACTTGATTTCAATAATTTTTTGTTAGGAATAATTGATAGACAATTAAGCATCGACTTCTCTTCTAAGTCTAAGCTTGGTTGGTAACGAAAGTCCGACCATGAATACTTATTGTTAGAAAAACTTCGTTGACGGTATAATGGACGGCAGTATTAATTCTCAAAAAAATTAAACCTATGTATGTATGTAATGTAAGTCCAGGAATGAAAAATGAAGCATTTCGCAAAATGCAAGAGTTTTTAAATGGCAGCGTCAAATATGTATTTGACTAAGTAATCAAGAGAAAACCAACCGATGATTCCAATCCCAAGGCTTCTGAATGGCAGCAGGTCAAGCCTCAACTCGTTCGAATCATCTCTAAAAGTTTATTGTAAGCAGTGGTTAGCCTTAAGCTAAAGAATGTGTGAGAAAATTGGCGCTAACTCTGCATAATATATAAATAGT
The DNA here is from genome assembly GCA_945643635.1 of Allodiplogaster sudhausi. Taxonomy (NCBI): domain Eukaryota; kingdom Metazoa; phylum Nematoda; class Chromadorea; order Rhabditida; family Diplogasteridae; genus Allodiplogaster; species Allodiplogaster sudhausi. The sequence goes on along the minus strand of CALZFC010000259.1, from coordinate 2,786,517 downwards.
ATGTTTGGAGCTTCCTCCATCTTTTTCAAAGTATTGCTGAGCCTGAAGAGATTAAATTTATTATGAAAAATGCAGAACAAGTTAAACCAACTGACAACGCTCCGTTCTTCGTGTATGAGTCTCGAAGGTAACAATTAGTGTACGCAGCCTTGACCTTTACTACGAATAAATCATAATTAACATATTCATTGACGACATGTTCTTCTCCATAAAAATCGTTAAAGGAGTAAAGTTGTCTATCGAATTCACGAACAACATCTTCAGAGTATTTCCCTTGTACCTTACCAGGTTCGCAATAGTCTTCTGCCTGCGAAAGGTTCAAGTGAACATTTGACAATCATATAAGTTAAGTGAATAATGATGAACTATTACTCATGAAGTAGAAACGACTAACTTCGTCGTCGATCTTGTAATCGGCAACTACTAAAATTTTTCGTGAGACGGATGGAGGAGACGAAGATGAATATAATTCAGAGGAACTGGACGTGGCACTCTCACTTGACATTGTGGAGGGTCCTTCTGATCCAGACGTCGAAGTGGAGCTCTCACTTGACAGGGTGAACGGTCCTTCTGATCCAGAGGTTGATATGGTGCTCTCGCTCGACAGAGTGGACGGTTCTTCTGATCCAAAGGTAGATGTAGAGCTCTCACTGGACATGGTGGACGGCAATTCTGATCCAGACGTAGATGTGGTGATCTCACTTGACAGGGTGGACGGTCCTTCTGATCCAGAGGTCGAAGTGTAGCTCTCACTCGACAGGGTGGATGGTCCTTCCGATCCTGAAGTAGAAGTGGAACTCTCACTTGTCAAAGTGGACGGTCCTTCTGATCCCGAGGTAGAACTCGAGCTCTCACCTGACAGGGTGGACGGTCCTTCTGATCCAGAGGTCGAAGTGGAGCTCTCACTTGACAGGGTGGACGGTTCTTCTGATCCAGAAGTCGAAGTGGAGCTCTCACTCGACAGAGTGGACGGTCCTTCTGATCGAGACATCGAAGAGGAGCTCTCACTTGACATGGTGGACGGTCCTTCTGATCCAGAAGTGGATGTGGAGCTCTCACTGGACAGGGTGGACGATCCTTCTGATTCAGACGTAGAAGTGGAGCTCTCACTTGACAGGGTGGACGGTCCTCCTGATCCAGAGGTTGATGTGGTGCTCTCACTCGACGGGGTAGACGGTCCTTCTGATCCTGAAGTAGAAGTGGAACTCTCACTTGTCAAAGTGGACGGTCCTTCAGATCCCGAGGTGGAACTCGAGCTCTCACTTGACAGGGTGAACGGTCCTTCTGATCCAGAAGTAGATGTGGAGCTCTCACTGAACAGGGTGGACGATCCTTCTGATCCAGACATAGAAGTGGAGCTCTGACTTGACAGGGTGGACGGTCCTTCTGATCCAGAGGTCGAAGTGGAGCTTTTACTTGACAGGGTGGACGATCCTTCAGATCCAGAGGTCGAGGTGGAGCTCTCACTAGACAGGGTGGACGATCCTTCAGATCCAGAGGTCGAAGTGGAGCTCTCACTAGACAGGGTGGACGGTCCTTCTGATCCTGAGGTCGAAGTGGAGCTCTCACTTGTCAGGATGGATGGTCCTTCTGATCCAGAAGTCGAAGTGGAGCTCTCACTTGTCAGGGTGGACGGTCCTTCTGATCCAGAGGTCGAAGTGGAGCTCTCACTTGTCAGGGTGGACGGTCCTTCTGATCCAGAGGTCGAAGTGGAACTCTCACTTGACAGGGTGGACGGTCCTTCTGATCCTGAGGTTGATGTGGTGCTCTCGCTCGACGGAGTGGACGGTTCTTCTGATCCAAAGGTAGATGTAGAGCTCTCACTGGACAGGGTGGACGGTCCTTCTGATCCAGAAGTAGATGTGGAGCTCTCACTGGACAGGGTGGACGATCCTTCTGATTCAGACGTAGAAGTGGAGCTCTCACTTGACAGGGTGGACGGTCCTCCTGATCCAGAGGTTGATGTGGTGCTCTCACTCGACGGGGTAGACGGTCCTTCTGATCCTGAAGTAGAAGTGGAACTCTCACTTGTCAAAGTGGACGGTCCTTTAGATCCCGTGGTGGAACTCGAGCTCTCACCTGACAGGGTGGACGGTCCTTCTGATCCAGAGGTCGAAGTGTAGCTATCACTTGACAGGGTGGACGGTCCTTCTGAGCCAGAGGTCGAAGTGGGGCTTTCACTTGACATGGTGGACGGTCCTTCTGATCCAGAGGTCGAAGTGGGGCTCTCACTTGACAGGGTGGACGGTCCTTCAGATCCCGAGGTGGAACTCGAGCTCTCACTTGACAGAGTGGACGGTCCTTCTGATCCAGAAGTAGATGTGGAGCTCTCACTGAACAGGGTGGACGATCCTTCTGATCCAGAGGTCGAAGTGGGGCTCTCACTTGACAGGTTAGACGGTCCTTCTGATCCAAAGGTCGAAGTGGAGCTCTCACTTGGCAGGGTGGACGGTCCTTCTGATCCAGAGGTCGAAGTGGAGCTCTCACTTGACAGGGTGGACGGTCCTTTTGATCCAGAGGTTGATATGGTGCTCTCGCTCGACAGAGTGGACGGTTCTTCTGATCCAAAGGTAGATGTAGAGCTCTCACTGGACATGGTGGACGGCAATTCTGATCCAGACGTAGATGTGGAGCTCTCACTTGACAGGGTGGACGGTCCTTCTGATCCAGAGGTCGAAGTGGAGCTCTCACTTGACAGGATGGACGATCCTTCAGATCCAGAGGTCGAAGTGGAGCTCTCACTAGACAGGGTGGACGGTCCTTCTGATCCTGAGGTCGAAGTGGAGCTCTCACTTGTCAGGGTGGATGGTCCTTCTGATCCAGAGGTCGAAGTGGAGCTCTCACTTGTCAGGGTGGACGGTCCTTCTGATCCAGAGGTCGAAGTGGAGCTCTCACTTGACAGGGTGGACGGTCGTTCTGATCCAGAGGTTGATGTGGTGCTCTCACTTGACAGGGTGGACGGTCCTCCTGATCCAAAGGAAGATGTTGAACTCTCACTGGACAGGGTCGACGGTCCTCCTGATCCAAAGGAAGATGTAGAACTCTCACTGGACAGGGTCGACGGTCCTTCTGATCCAGAGGTCGAAGTGGAGCTCTCACTTGACAGGGTGGACGGTCCTTCTGATCCAGAGGTCGAAGTGGAGCTCTCACTTGACAGGGTGGACGGTCCTTCAGATCCAGAGGTCGAAGTGGAGCTCTCACTTGACAGGGTGGACGGTCCTTCTGATCCAAAGGTTGAATTGGCACTCTCTGTTGAGAATGTCGAGGGCCCTTCGGATCCAAAAGTTAAAGTGGAGCTCTCAATTGAAAATGGGGATGGCGCGTCTGTCCCAGATGTCGAGGTAATGCTCTCAGTTGGTTGCTCAGAAGTATAGTAAGAAAGTGTGCTAGATCCTGGTAAAGCCGTTGACGGACTCATGCGGTGCACGCCGCATTCTTAAAAAAAACCTACATTTAATTTTTTAATTGTTATGAACATTTGGAAATCAAGGATACTTTTAAATTTAAATTATTTCATTTTTCGATTAAAGATTAAATTTCAAAAGATTATTAACTGAAAACATAAATGAACGGCAAACCTGAATAAAACGACTGGAAATCTATTTTGTCCTCGTCATCTTCAGCGTCTTAAATTTTATTGATTTGTTAATAGGAACTTTCTCCTACGATGATAATAAACATTCACAGTATGTTCAAGGTGGCAATGATCATTCGTGAGTTACTTTGGCTCCATTTTTGGACGCAATATTTAAATGCTTAGAGGAGGGCGGTTTCCGAATTTTTTGTCGTGAGATTTCAATTTATCGCCGCTCTTCGCACTCTAATTCGCGCTTTCTATTTTCATGCTTCGCTGATTTTTGCGACCAGAGAAATGACAAGCTAGCATGAGAGTACCTATGCCGATTTCGAACTTTAATTAGATAAATAATTGTTCGGTGGTCGAACCCCTTTATAGTGGTAAAGTATTCCAATCGCAACTGCCTTAGTATATGCAGTTGTAAATAAATTTGTGTGTGCTTTGTAATTTAATAGTTTTGGTGCGAATACTTTGTTCAAAACTCAAACGCTACAAATGCACAAATTGTTTACCGAGCATTCGTTTGATGATGCAAGCTGTTGCTTCGCTTGTAACATATCGTGGTGATGTATTATCGAATATTTCGACATCATCCAGAGAGCACGTTGATCTGGCATCGGTCATGTTTGCTCCTAGGTATATGTGCTATGTAAGAGCTTTACGAATGCTTCGAAGAACAGCCATTTTGAGTAGATTCAATATTTTTTAAGGATCGGGTGTGCGACTAAAGAAACTAATAAACACTTAAAGTTTTAAGAGACCCTTCCAGCGGATGATCGATGATAACTCCATTTAATCAAAATAATAAAGAAATGTGAACTAAATTTTTTTCTATTTCTGTAGTTTCTTTTCAATCAGTTCGGCGTTATGTTTACCAAGAAGAGGTGATATTTTTTTTACAGGAATTAAAAAATATCTTAAAAATTACAGCTTTTTAGCAGGTAGCGTCTTATATGCATTTACAGTCGCACCCAAAAATCTCGGGATTTATTTTCAAAGAATATCTTTCTATTAGCCAACCTATGATTCCAATCCCAAGGCTTTTGAATGGCAGCAGGTCAAGCCTCAACTCATTCGAATCATCTCTAAAAGTTTATTGTAAACAGTGGTTAGTCTTAAGCTAAAGAATATGTGAAAAAATTGGCGCTAACTCTGCATAATATATAAGTAGTATGTTTGGAGCTTCCTCCATCTTTTTCAAAGCATTTTCATGTTAATATTGAAAATATGTACTAAATGCTCTATAATTTAATTGCTTGATTTCAATAATTTTTTTGTTAGGAATAATTGATAGACAATTAAGCATCGACTTCTCTTCTAAGTCTAAGCTTGGTTGGTAACGAAAGTCCGACCATGAATACTTATTGTTAGAAAAACTTCGTTGACGGTATAATGGACGGCAGTATTAATTCTCAAAAAAATTAAACCTATGTATGTATGTAATGTAAGTCCAGGAATGAAAAATGAAGCATTTCGCAAAATGCAAGAGTTTTTAAATGGCAGCGTCAAATATGTATTTGACTAAGTAATCAAGAGAAAACCAACCGATGATTCCAATCCCAAGGCTTCTGAATGGCAGCAGGTCAAGCCTCAACTCGTTCGAATCATCTCTAAAAGTTTATTGTAAGCAGTGGTTAGCCTTAAGCTAAAGAATGTGTGAGAAAATTGGCGCTAACTCTGCATAATATATAAATAGTATGTTTGGAGCTTCCTCCATCTTTTTCAAAGTATTGCTGAGCCTGAAGAGATTAAATTTATTATGAAAAATGCAGAACAAGTTAAACCAACTGACAACGCTCCGTTCTTCGTGTATGAGTCTCGAAGGTAACAATTAGTGTACGCAGCCTTGACCTTTACTACGAATAAATCATAATTAACATATTCATTGACGACATGTTCTTCTCCATAAAAATCGTTAAAGGAGTAAAGTTGTCCATCGAATTCACGAACAACATCTTCAGAGTATTTCCCTTGTACCTTACCAGGTTCGCAATAGTCTTCTGCCTGCGAAACGTTCAAGTGAACATTTGACAATCATATAAGTTAAGTGAATAATGATGAACTATTACTCATGAAGTAGAAACGACTAACTTCGTCGTCGATCTCTTGTTAAAAAAAACTCCCTGATCTACATCTCCCTTTGTCCGTCTCTCGTCCTGACATTGTTCTTATCACTGAAACTTGGTTAAATGAACGTATATCTGATGCTGAAATAGTGGCTGATTTTTCCTATCATATCTTTCGCTCTGATCGATTAGCCAAACGTGGCGGCGACGTGGCCATCCTTTGTTCTTTCATCATTGATGCCTACGCTATTCCATCATGTCATATCTCGAATTGTGATATTCTAGCTATTGATATAAACTCCCCAGAGGGCATACGAGACAGAGTGGCGGGGGCGAAACCCGAATTGGAAAGGCGAAAGGATGGAGTGCTCGTCGAGATAGCTAAACAACTTACGAGGGATGATGCGTTCCATAACTTTAGATAACGAACATGTGACAGATGATCTCAGAGTTGAATTCTTATATTATCTAGGCCACTGAATCTATGACGGGTGTGATGGCTTGGCTGAGCCTATTGTGCCAACACCTTACAATTAGCATAATTTCTTCGTTTTGTTTCTTTTTTATTTTCTTGTTTTTCCTTCTTTTTTACCCTCAACCCGCATCATCGAATTCACTATTTCCTGCATATTTCCCAATACTGTCTGCTTCTTAAACCGTTCAATGCGATAAACAAATTGAAATTGAATTGAGTATGTAAACTCATGTGCTAAAATCTCTACAGCTAGACGATTTGTCTTGATTTCTTTTAATTTTAAAGGAACGACGCCGTGGATTAAATCGTGTAAAAAGCACGCTCATTACCAGCTGCATTCGGTAGCTGTCACGTGTGGTAGAAGAGTTGGTATGTTGAAGTCAAGAGGGAATCATAAGGGATGCTCTTGGTGGCTTACGGTTTTCTAGTTACTATGAAAATGTAAAATGCTTATTCTTGCATTGCAAATACAGAAGGAAATGCAAGACAATCAGGAGGGAAATGGAAACATGAATGAGTTTTCTAAAGTTAGGATAGCGATTACTAAAATGGGAAAAAACAGATGTTGTAGCTGCTGAAAATGAATAACATTTCCATTGATTGAACTGCGAACTATTTTCGTGGCATGGTTAACCTGAAAGAAATCATAGCATCATATGTTTACTTTCTGATATCAAACGGCGATTGTGGAAAACTACCGAGTCTGAACTTCCAAAGTTTCTTCTGCGATCGTGCGTTTGCGGCTGAAAAGGATAGACGAAAAAGTGGAGTTTTTTTTTGCTAAGTTGATAAAATAGAATATAGCTTTAAGAGGATTATTTTGTATTTTCGGTCATTTGACCGTTCGTCTTTCTCAAACTTCCACCTTCAAGAAGGCTGGTCGAGAGGAAGCAGCAGAAGAAGAGCAAGAACATCATCAAGTCCCCCAAGATTCATTTACGGCATGAACACCATCTAGTTCCTCCTGTTTTTTAATCTCTTACTTAACATTATTGAAACATTTTTTTAAAGATTAATATTTAAAATAAACTAAAAATATGTTTACCTAGTTATTGAATTTTACTCCTCGTCAATTGCTCTTGCATACGTGTGATATTTACGTGCACTGTAGGCCTGATTTTCGAAGTGCTTTACATTGATCTTTTAATAGACTTCTTTTCCAAAGATTCACTTATCGCTTTTTCCTTTCCTTGTTGAGTTATTCTTTTACTATTACAAGTATTATTTGCTTGTAAAATTTGACCCAATCTTATCAGTTTTTTAACAAATAAACTCTTGTAACAGCCCGATGCTTGCATGACTCGGAACAGTAGCCAACAACTTAAGCGGAAGATGTTCATGGAAGAGAAAAGAAGATGGGGAAGTAAATTAGAGCGAGAGAGAGGGAGGCGGAGGGGAATGAGGAGGGGAGTTGTAGAGAGGGAGAAAGAGAGAGAGCGTAGAAAGAGAGGGGGAACAGGGTGAGGAGGGGAGCTGTAGAGAGAGGGAGAGAGAGAGAGCGGATGGAGAAAGAAAGAGAAGAGAGAGAGACAGAGAAGAGAGAAAGAGAGGGAGAGAGAGAAAGAGAAGAGAGAGAGCAAGAGATATAGAAATAGAGAGGAGAGTGAAAGAGAGAGAGAGAGAGAGAGAGAGAGAGAGAGAGAGAGAGAGCAACACACATAAATAGAGAGAATGTTTGCGCGAGTGACACTCAGAAAGAGAGAGAGAGAGAGAGAGAGAGAGAGAGAGAGAGAGAAAGTGAGGGTGACTCTGCAAGTCACTCACACTTGACGTACATGAATTCGAATATTCGAATGTTCGAATGTTCGAATATTCGAATAATTTAAAGTGCGGATAGAACGAACTTATGTCCTGCAAGTTCGGTTTCCGGCGGAAAGTTCGTTTCTGTCGGTTTTAAAGTACGTTTTCTACGAACTTAAAAACGAACTTTCCCGCCAGCCGGGCAAAGTATTATACTTTCTGCGCTGTGTGCAATCACGGCGTTAGTAATAGGTTTAGTTAAGTTCAGCCCGCGAGAAAATGAGATAAAAATGAGAAAAAAAATCCATCGCATTTTTTTTACTCTTTAAAATTATGTAGCAGAGTGGCCATAAGTCCTGTCCTATATCGCATGGTCGTAGGGGGTGTAGCTCAGTGGTAGAGCAGCCGACTCATGAGTAGGTGGTCCCGGGTTCGAAACCCGGTGGTTCGAGCCTCCAGCGATCCTTTGAGCCTTTCGATGGTACAAGATCGTTACATGGCGACCATGGCAGGATGTTGGTAGGAGGAGTCCTTAAGGTCTATGGTCGGCACTGTAGCCGGGTATAGACGCCAACAAGCGAACGGGGGTTGCAAGAGTTCCTGTGAAGATGTGCAAAGCTCCAAGTGAAGATGTGCAGAGAGCACCAAGTGAAGATGTGCAAAGCTCCAAGTGAAGATGTGCAGAGAGCACCAAGTGAAGATGCGCAAGCACCAAGTGAAGATGCGCAAGCACCAAGTGAAGATGTGCAGAGGGCACCAAGTGAAGATGTGCAGAGGACACCAAGTGAAGATGTGCAGAGAGCACCAAGTGAAGATGTGCAGAGCGCCGACAGAGGCAGTGCAGAGCGCCGACAGAGGCAGTGCAGAGCGCCGACAGAGGCAGTGCAGAGCGCCGACAGAGGCAGTGCAGAGCGCCGACAGAGGCAGCACAGAGCGCCGATGGAGGCAGCACAGAGCGCCGATGGAGGCAGCACCAGTTGTGTGGTGAGAGGAACGTGAGCAATCCGGACGAATGTACCAGAGAGAGGCTACCGTGTGATCGGTCAGCAGGGACGCTGACTTGTGGAAGGCGGGGGATGTAGCAGAGTGGCCATAAGTCCTGTCCTATATCGCATGGTCGTAGGGGGTGTAGCTCAGTGGTAGAGCAGCCGACTCATGAGTAGGTGGTCCCGGGTTCGAACCCCGGTGCCTCCAGTGATCCTTTGAGCCTTTCGATGGTACAAGATCGTTACAATTATAGGTATATTATATATAGCAACGTTTTTTTTGTATGTGAGTATATGAGAATTAATCAAATAGAAAAATAAAAAACAATCTTTCAGCTTGTTATACGATATAGGGATTTGTCATATTTGCAGAACCGACTCGACACCCCCTTCAAGGCTCCGCTTCTCACCGTCGCTGTTAAACACATGCAGGGCAACAACCGAGCCGATTCCAGGGTGATGGCTGCCTTGGACACGATGGTGGTTACCAAAGCGTCCATTGAGCGCACGCACAAGAAGGCCAACGAGTACACCAAGGTTGATAAGACTGCGCTTGTTGTCTTGTTTTCGTATGATCGCTTTTCATTTTGCCTAATCTCGCTGATTCTTTCTGCTTCTTCAATGTCTGTCCGTTAGAATGCGACTTTTCTTTGCCTTCTTTTCACATTATTTCTCTCTATCTCTCAATTTAATCGTTTCTTTCTCTCTCCGTGTTTCGGATTTTTTTTATTTCTTACTCCAACTCACGTTTCAGCCTTCTCCCTCTCAACACACCACTCACTTCTGCCCTTCCTTCTCTAATTTCCCATGCCTCCCTTTCTCTGCCTGTCTCGCGCCGTCTTTCACTCACCTGGATTTGACATTGATCTTTTGACACAATAAAATCTGAAAGAAATCCCGTTCCATCATGTTATTTTTCGGTTTATTTATTTATTAAATAATCGTGCATGAGTTTATATTTTCTTCGCATTTTACTTTAAAAAAGTACATTCCACTAAAACCTTTTTGTTGGAAAAGAAAAACTGTAGCTATTGTGTGATACGGCAAGGAAAGTTCTTTCTTCTTTTTATGCATCCTAATTTCGGTTTCGTTGTCTACACCAAAATCAAGAATAATACAATTTTTAACAAGAAATAACCTTTTTTATGCATGTCCGAACTTCATTCAGCATTCACTGCCTACGAAGAGTGAGCAATTAGAGCCAAACACCTATCTGCTCTTGTTGATCTGCATAAGGCGCTCCATCGGATCCATTAACACTTATTTCTCACGAGACAAATACTAGTCTGCATGCAATAATTTCCCTTAATCTTCGTAAATTTCTTTACTTGCCATTAGCATTATTAATATCTTGTTAAAGAATTCGCTTCAGCTGGCGCCAAATCACTCTTGCCAGAGCGTAATTCCCTTTTAATGGCGAGAGAATAATCATTTAAAGGGAAATATAGACGAGAAAGAGGAGAGCGATGAAGGAAACGACCGACCAGCAACGGAAGACAGCTGTGAAATGGCTGCAGCGGATGCTTTCTTGCCTTGTCGATTGCAAATTTCGCAATTTGTATTTTGATATTAAAATTAAAATAATTTGAAGAGAATTCGAACTTTTAAATTTTTCCCAAACTTAATTGTTGAACTTTATATCTTTCTTGAACGGCTTTTCCGCGGCATTCGTCTTCATTAAAGATTTACATGATAAACTGGAAGAAAAATGGCTTTCCAAATTCTTTTCGCTTGAAATACAAAAGAAATCACGTAATAATCATGTAATTTGCATGCACTATTTCTTCTCGAATCTTCTGAATTGGCTGCACTTTTCCTTCTGGACCCCATAAAAGACGAAGGAACTGCTGAAATACATTCACTCTTCACTCTCCTCATTGTGCTTCGCAGTCAGCGCTTCGACCCGGTCGACACATCAATTTCACCGTTGGCAGATTCTCTTCTACCCGTTAACTCCTCCTCACCCTCACAACGAAATATATTTTCATTAAAAAAGCGTTTTCCCCATGACATTCGCCTTTTCTTTGAAATATAAGAAATATTTTCTGGTCTAGAACGATTTCAATCAATTTGAAAGAACGAAAGAAGTTATTAGAAAGAAATACCTTTTGACCGTTTCATTGTCAACATGACAAAGTCTACACCTCAGAAGGCTGAAGGCAAGAAAGAAGAGAACAAGGAAGAGAAAAAGGAAGAAAAGAAGGAGGACAAGGGGGAAAAGAAAGAAGAAAAGGATGCCAAGAACTTGACAAAGAGTCTTTATATATATTTTTAATCCACTAAATAGCCGCTATTAACAGGGATGTGTTGATTTTCTTTTAAAATTTGTAATTTTAGACCCATGACTGCTTCGACTGGGACTACAATTCTATCTGTCATGAGAATTGCCCATTGAAATGGAAAACGTCATGCGAACACCGCATCCGGAGAAGTGGCATGCGTGCCATCACTTCTCAGAGATTCACAGGCTGAACCATTGGTCTATTTATATATTCTATTCTGTTTACTTTAAAAAATGCTACTAGTTTTACCTATTTAATTTTAGAACGGTATGAATCGGGAAGTGGACAGAAGCGCAGTGGCTAAAAGCTATTGGAAAGCAACAAATTCATAGACAAAGTATACATAATTCCTAGGTGTCAGATCGATTAGAACATTGGAAGCTACTCTCTGGACTTGACTTTGAATTCGTGCGCTGAGCTAGGCTAACTCTAGCTGACAGCTGTTGGGTTTTTGCCTGCCTTCCGATGAAGCCGACCTGTAAACTACATCCTCTCTTTCCAGTCTGGAAGAGACATTGTTTCTACGAAGTCGTGTGCTATTGCGGCGATTCAGACCGTCGCCCTGACTGCCCGTTGTATATGAGAAGGCACTCGGAAGCGATCGCAATCCTTGAAGCTTACTTCGGGCAGCAAATGATCGACAAAGTTGATGGACAGATCAAACTAAGTTTTAAAGAGGTCATAAGAGAATTCTATAGGCTTCCCAAAAGTAAAAGCACCCCTAATGACAATCCGGGAAACACCTAAATCGAGGTTCCCGTACTGCTACATGAATACTTTTCAATGCCCGATGTCTTGTTAAAAAACACTCCCTGATCTACATCTCCCTTTGTCCGTCTCTCGTCCTGACATTGTTCTTATCACTGAAACTTGGTTAAATGAACGTATATCTGATGCTGAAATAGTGGCTGATTTTCCTATCATGTCTTTCGCTCTGATCGATTAGCCAAACGTGGCGGCGACGTGGCCATCCTTTGTTCTTTCATCATTGATGCCTACGCTATTCCATCATGTCATATCTCGAATTGTGATATTCTAGCTATTGATATAAACTCCCCAGAGGGCATACGAGACAGAGTGGCGGGGGCGAAACCCGAATTGGAAAGGCGAAAGGATGGAGTGCTCGTCGAGATAGCTAAACAACTTACGAGGGATGATGCGTTCCATAACTTTAGATAACGAACATGTGACAGATGATCTCAGAGTTGAATTCTTATATTGTCTAGGCCACTTAATCTATGACGGGTGTGATGGCTTGGCTGAGCCTATTGTGCCAACACCTTACAATTAGCATAATTTCTTCGTTTTGTTTCTTTTTTGTTTTCTTGTTTTTCCTTCTTTTTTACCCTCAACCCGCCCCATCGAATTCACTATTTCCTGCATATTTCCCAATACTGTCTGCTTCTTAAACCGTTCAATGCGATAAACAAATTGAAATTGAATTGAGTATGTAAACTCATGTGCTAAAATCTCTACATCTAGACGATTTGTCTTGATTTCTTTTAATTTTAAAGGGATTAAATCGTGTAAAAAGCACGCTCATTACCAGCTGCATTCGGTAGATGTCACGTGTGGTAGAAGAGTTGGCATGTTGAAGTCAAGAGGGAATCATAAGGGATGCTCTTGGTGGCTTACGGTTTTCTAGTTACTATGAAAATGTAAAGTGCTTATTCTTGCATTGCAAATACCGAAGGAAATGCAAGACAATCAGGAGGGAAATGGAAACACGAATGAGTTTTCTAAAGTTAGGATAGCGATTACTAAAATGGGAAAAAACAGATGTTGTAGCTGCTGAAAATGAATAGCATTTCCATTGATTGAACTGCGAACTATTTTCGTGGCATGGTTAACCTGAAAGAAATCATAGCATCATATGTTTACTTTCTGATATCAAACGGCGATTGTGGAAAACCACCGAGTCTGAACTTCCAAAGTTTCTTCTGCGATCGTGCGTTTGCGGCTGAAAAGGATAGACGAAAAAGTGGAGTTTTTTTTGCAAAGTTGATAAAATAGAACATACAGTCCCGCTCAACATTGTTGGGTCCGGTATTAATAGTATTAATATAAATAATACAAACTGGAATAGCGCGCTGAATACGCATTTTCGTGTCATTTCGCGTTGGAGTTTACCTATTTCGACCATGGAGATTACGACTGTGAAGACCGTTTTCAAAAATATGCTGAAATGGCTGAGAACTCATAATATTGCATTTAATTTGGCCGCGTTTGGGTTCCAAACGGGCTGGCTCGAACTCCTGGACTACAATGTGCAAAATAATGTGAAATTTTCAGAGCACTTCTTACCTTTTTTTTAGTTTCTTGTTTTATTTCTCTTGAGTTTCTCATCTTGTTTATGTATAAACGACGAAAAAAAAACTTTAAAATAAATTTTTGTGCTTGCAAAAATCTGTTCTCAAAAGGTTATCGAACCGAGACCTAGCGCTTGCCGGTCAAAGACTTACCAATACTCTACAGACGGTACAAGCTGATCTGACGATACCTTTCTTTGGACAGCGTCGATTGCTCACAAAGGAAACGTTGATTCTGAACACTCTCTGTTTCCTACTTTAGTGGGAAACAGAGAGAGAGAGAGAGAGAGAGAGAGAGAGAGAGAGAGGCGAAAGAAGGTGCAGCGTCGACTACATCTACTCTGCGTCACCGTTTCAAGGCTGAAGCTACGGTATGTCGTTAGACCAACGATTTTTTTCTCATTGTCAGCTAACAGCACCTGCACCTTCTTTCACCTCTCTCTCTCTCGCCCTCTCTCTATCTCTTTCTCTCTCCCTCTCTATATTTCTTTCTCCACCGGTCTATCTTTCACTTTCTCCCTCTCTCCTTCTTTCTCGTTCTCTCGCATTCCCTCCTTCTCTCTCTCTCTCTCTCTCTCTCTCTCTCTGTTTCCCACTAAAGTAGGAAACAGAGAGTGTTCAGAATCAACGTTTCCTTTGTGAGCAATCGACGCTGTCCAAAGAAAGGTATCAACAGGTCTGTTTGTACTCTCTGTAGAGTATTGGTAAGTCTTTGACCGGTAATCTCGAGGTCTCGGTTCGATTTATGAACAGATTTTTGCAAGCACGAAAATTTTTTTTTGCTTTTTTTTCGTCGTTTGTACATAAACAAAATGAGAAACTCAAACGAAATAAAACAAGAAACTCAAAAAAGGCAAGAAGTGCTCTGAAAATTTCACGTTATTTTAAGCTTTGTAGTCCAGGAGTTGAAGCCAGCCCGTTTGGAACCCAAACACGGCCAAATTAAATGCAATATTATGCGATCTCAGCCATTTCAGCATATTTTTGAAAACGGTCTTCACAGTCGTAATCTCCATGGTCGAAATAGGTAAACTCCTACTCGAAATGGCACGAAAATGCGTATTCAGCGCGCTATTCCAGTTTGTATTATTTATATTAATACTATTAATACTATTAATACCGGACCCAACAATGTTGAGCGGGACTGTAGCTTTAAGAGGATTATTTTGTATTTTCGGTCATTTGGCCGTTCGTCTTTCTCAAACTTCCATAAAAATATGTGAAAGACTTTGAAATATCGGTGTAGTTCAATACATGACCAATCAGTTGTCTTTGATCTTCACACAACGAAAGAAAGTGGACATGGAATTTTGCTTGCGGAACGTATGTTTCATTTTGTTGTGAGTACTATCTGCTTCTCTCTCTCTCTGCCTTCTCTCTTAGACGCTCTCTCCTCGTTCTCTTCTTCCCATGCACACTTGCCTTGAATGTTTGCACAGCCTGAATCAGACAACGGAAAGTACTCTTGTCACTCTTGTCTATAAGAATGGAGTCAATGCGAGAAAGAACCGCAAACAGCAGCGCCAAAAGAATCTGAAGCGAATGACTCGTGCTTCTAAGCGAGTCATCGCAGTGGCGACTGCGCGAAAAATAGCCTTTGTACGTACACATTTGTATGTAAAAAAATTAAGCAAATAGAAATATAAACAATAACCATTTAGCTTGTTAATGCCATACGACACCGTACATTTGTCATAATTGTACAATCGATGCTGACCTGAAATCACTATTGCCATAGAGTAATTATCTTTTGTTCGCGCAATGCTTGCGAAATCCACCGGCGCATTGTCCATTGGTATATTTGTGATTTGTGCGAGAGAGAAAATCAAGGTTTTTATTCTGTCAGGTTTTTTAATTGTCTGGTAACTGTCTGGTAAATTTCTTTAATTACAAATTTAAAGGAGGTATCCGGGGAATAATTAACCTATGTTTTGTTTTATGTGGATATGTTTATCTTGGCGTAAAACATATAACCTGAAAGTTTGAGCGAATTTCTTTCACTACATTCTGAGCAATAGTAACTTGAAAACTGGCGGATAGAGAATTAACTACGGTAGGTCATAGCCGCCCTCCTATTTCACATGCTCTCTCGACCCAGCGACAGGCAACTTTATGAGCGCGCGCATTCAAACTGATTCTGTAGCGCTACTGTATAATTATTCGCCGGATACTTCCTTTAAGATAAGATATTTTGAAGTTTCACTTCATTCAATTTGTGGTGCTGTCAGGCGTCACAGAAGCTTGCGATATTCAGCGATGATAAAGGTGAAGCTGCGATTGGGTTGAGTTATGTCTTCGATCGAGGATCGATCGAAATTCTCCCAATGGACAGAGAGACAGGGAATGAAAAAGAAAAACGCAAAATTTGCCGCCATTTTTATAAATAATTCAAATCATGACTTCAAATAAAAAAAATATATAAATACCTCAAATAAATAAAAAAAACACGGCAACAATGAAATCGGTGACACGAATTTCCGTTTTATTATGATTGTCATGTTTTCAAAATATCCAGGTCTCCTTTCATTACGAAGAAATGAAGAAAATAGAACACAAAAAGGAATATGTTGCTCTTGTCTTTTATTTCACTCTTACAGTGCGAAACAAAAGACAAGACTGTCAAGAAGGAAGATTGGCAGAGCAGGAAACATCGAAAGCAGCCCCGGCCAGCCAACAAGAAGCCGATGAACTCTGCTTCGAAAAACGTCATCGCTGCGGCTGGCAAAATGGAAGGAAAGCTTGTAATAACATATACATAGGATAAATATTCTATGATATGTTTGCGCGAAGCATTTTTTTTTTCGAATGAATATATGTGTACATAATTGCAGGTATAGAAGACCGAGTATCGAGTGAATTTTGTACACTGCATATTTATATAACTTTTTCTCTTGCAAACCACCATGACACTAGGGCAATTCTCTGTCAGTTTCATTCAACTCGCTCCTATTGCTCGGCAAATAATTACGACATACCAGAGGTGGGAATGGGCCGGCCCGGCCGGCCCGCGGGCCGGGCCGGCCCAATTTACCAAGGGCCCGGGCCGGGCCGGGCCGGGCACAAGAAAAGTTGGGCCGGCCCGCAGGCCCGATTGGGCCCGATAAGCACACAATGTCGTCCAGTCAGGACGACTGGTGGCACTGATTAGTGCAAAGCTGTCTTCATTTGCCCATTTTCCCCCTAAAAGTCTTACTTCTATACATAAAAATGAATGCTATACATAAAAACGAGCATGAAAAATTCTGAATTTCAAAACACTTTGTAACTTGTTGGACTTTTTTCGCCAGATTTTTTTGAAAATCGGGCTCAAACGGGCCCACGGGCCGGGCCCAAAATTCCAGGGCCCGGAAATTTCCGGCCGGGCCGGGCCCATTCCCACCTCTGCCACATACAGAAAAGTATTTTTTCTCACAAAAACTTCGGCACTGCTTATGCGTACCCTTGGAACTACAGGAAACGCAATTATCAGCAGCACTTGATTGCTGTCACGCGTGATATAAAAAGTTGTCATGTAGATGTCAATAGGGAATCCTAATCTACCATCATCTGCACTGTTCTTCAAATGCATCACAACTATGCATATATTGGCTAATATGTATGTTTCTTGTGTTTTCCCGCGTAGGGAAACATGTTTTCCAAAAGTCCGAGGACAGGAGATTTCGTATTCAATAACGTCTCAAATAGTCCTCCTATCACTCCGATCTTTTTTTATTATCTCTACGACCTGCAGTGAGAATGTGTAATTGGAGGTCGCTCTCGACGTCTCGACAAGATGTTCTCATGGGTTCCGGACGACTGCTTGTGCGAGGTGACCACCGAGCGGACGGCCAAGTCATCGCAGTGGTAGAGGCAGTGATGGAGACGAAGGAAGATGTCGAGGAGAGGAACCACTTCATCATCGTTAGCAAGACTGCGCCTTTTTTCTTCGCTGTCTGTTTGTGGTCCTAGTATTTCTCTCTTTTTCTGTGTCGGCAAAAAAGATCGTCCTCGGAACGGCACATCCGGGGGACCAGTTGACTTATCACAATGGTTCTGCCCAAAAGCGCCTGTGCGCATATCCTACCAAGTCACTTGCTTTTTTTGTTGTTCAAGAATTTCTTTGATCTGACATTTTCAAGTGCAACTGCATTGCATACTTATATAAGGTTTAAAAAATTAATTAATATATTACAAAATTGCGATGAAATAGTTATTTACTTAAATGAATTATTTTGCTAAATTAAAATAAATAAATATATTATCAAATTAAATAATAAAATGGTAAATATTCTAAATTAACAAATTATTTTTCTTTTTTCCTTCTTTCTTTCTCTCTCTCTCTCTCTCCCTCTTTCTCTCTCTTTCTGTCTCTCTTTTTCACGACTATCCCGGAATACTTCAGATGAAGGCATCCGTCCACTCATCCTCATACGCGCTCCGTTCGATTACCCGAAATTCTTCGTCGTTTGAAAGCTCAACAGAAATATTGTCCTTTGATGCAATTGTATATCATAACTGTTATTTTTCGGCAAAATAATATCAAAACTGTGAAGAATTCGCGTGACTCAACACATGAACTATCAGCTGTTTCGACAGTGCATTATTGCCTACTTGTCTACCATGATGGATTTCAATGACGCGGAGGCTGAAGAAGACAAAGTATTTCGGGTCGTTCTGGTCAAAAGGAGGCGATGGCTCGACGACATTTCGTGTGTGCGATGACGACTTTCTTAAAGGAGCCAAAAACTCAAGTTTGAATTCGCGCCCAGACAGGAAATTGAAATGGAGTACGATTATTTTTCGTGTTTTGTTATGTTCAGGGGATATTCGTTTCGCTGGGCGAGTGTAGATCTCATTTTTGGCCTGGTACTTCGGAAGGTTTGTCATTGGGAAATTACTGGCATATTGCCAGTTGCCTGAATATTTGATTGATGAGTCACAGCGCGCAGAGAAAGCGTCTAAATCGCGAGGAAGAAGCTCCAGGTTGGCCAAAGAAAACAGTGCTGAATTTCACGTATTAAATAACAAAACCATATATTATATTCTAAGGAATATTTTTGGAAAAAGAACATAGTTACTATATTGTTTTACTAAAATAAATATTGAAATTATTATACGTTGAGAAATTATTTCATTGATGATACGAATGTAGAATGTGCCGGTGGATTTCGCAAGCATTTCGCGAACAAAAAAGAATTACGCCTTGGCTATTACGATGGCGTGCCGCAAGCTGCTCGGAATATATAAAAAGTTAAAAAATTATGCCAACGGAAAGAGGAACTAAATTGACGAAGATTAGGGGAAATTATATACCTATGTACATATGTCATGCATACTCGTATTTGTCTCGCGAGAAATCAGTATTGATTTTTCCGTTGGAGCGCCTTATGCACAAGAGCAGATATGTTTTGGGCTCTAATTGCTCACTCTTGGTAGGCAGTGAATGCAGAATTGTTTTGTGAACGTCTTCGAATTGCCGCGTGGACCGAGGGGATCTGGGAAAGAAACAAACAGTTGCAAGGTGGGCACGGTGTTCATCAAAGAAAATAGTCATAGCGTAAGCTGTTTACTATAAATTGCCTCACATCACGCCCTTATTTATTTCTAATTGCTGATGCGTATTTCTAAAAGAGAGTGCACTCAATACCTGATAAACGCTTTGAACATCGCGGGAATACGTTTATTGCAGTGATTGGGCACAAATGCGCTTTGCTTTCTTCTGTTGTTCTGAACGGTTCATGAATTTCTGGAATTACACGACTTTTAATTTATACTTTCCGTTGTCTGATTCAGGCCAACCCGATGAGAAATGACTCAAATTTGATAGAGTAAGTAATTTGATTCTCTCTCTCGCACATGTGCTGCAAATGAATCTAGTAATTTCGTAATAGAAAAAAGGGTGACACGCGTGATGGAAGAGTTGTCATGTAGAAGCCAAGAGGGAATCATAAGAAAAGCCGTGGGTGGTTTACGCTTTTCTTGTTACCATCGTAGCGATCGAGGCAGTGATGAAGACGAAGGAAGAGGTCGAGGAGGCGGTGGAGAAGAGGAACCACTTCATCGTCGTTAGCAAGATGCGCTTTTTTCTCGCTGCTTATGCTCGCACTTCTGCGCATGAGAGACGTGAGCGTGAAGGAAGTAGAGATAACATTCGCAATGATTAGTGACTGTAAAGTACTTATCTTTAAAAAACTATACATAATCAATTAAAAAATTTTACTCGCCTCCTTTGATGGGTCCTGGGCACAAACATTCAAGAACGACTCCATTCAGGTTCAAAGATATATTCCGGCTACGAAATAATGAACAATTATTTTAAAGAAATAAAAGTCAGGTAGGCCTGAATTAGACAACGGAAAATATAAATTAAACTTCGATATATTTTTTATATATGTTAACACTCTCCAATACCGCTTGTTCTTAAATCGGTCAATGCGATCAACAAATTCAGAATTCAGAATCTCTTCTTTTTTCTGTGCCCCTTTCAGTTAGAGGCCGGCCTTCAGCGATGGTCTTCACGATTGCGGCACTTCTCGCCGTCGATCTTCTTCAAGGTTAAAACTTATAATTTCTTTGTAAACTCGCAGTCGCGCGGCTCTGATCATTTCATTATTTCGCGCAAGCCCAATATCGTGCCGGTTGCTCTCAAATCCACCTGTCGCTTTTATCAGTCTCTAACAATAAATCTTTTTTTTCACTTTTTCGAATAACAGGCCTCTTTAACATTCAGGAAAAAACAGATGGAAAGTTAATTTCAGTGTTGAACCCCTTTTATCAGTTGTGCACGTTAAAAAATTATATAAATAACTAATTAATTAATTAAAATAATTACTATATGATAACAAATAATTATAAAATCTTAATAATAGTAAAAATAATTACAAAATCTTCACGGAGCGTCTACTCAATCGTATTCTACATATTTGACATGCTCTCTAAAACACACATGTGCTCTCTCGAACTAGTATCAGGCAAAAAGGCGCGAATTCAAACGCTAGTTTTTCCTTCCTTCAAGGCGCACTCGCCGCGACGTGGGGCTACGACGACAAGCACGGGCCGGCCACGTGGCCAGGGACATGCAAGGTGCACAAGGAGCAGAGGTGCAAAGTGGCCGGCAGGGCCGGCCGGCCCAACTTTCCAGGGCCCGGGGCCGGGCCATGCCGGGCCCAAAAAAAGTTGGGCCGGCCCGCAGGCCCGATTGGGCCCGATAAGCAGAGAATTTCGCCCAGTCAGGACGACTAGTGGCATCGTTAAAGGAGGTCTCCGGCGAATAATTAACATATCGTTTTTTTAAGCATGGATCAGTTAGTCTCATCGTAAAACTTAGATAGAGAAAGTTTGAATGAATTTCATCTTATCATCCCCAAATTATAGTCATTTTAAATCTCACGGGTAGAGAATTAGCTACTGTAGATATTAGCAGCCTCCTATTTTGCATCGCTCTATCACCTGCTCCAGCCATTTTGAAAAAAATTATGCATGTATAGCAGAACCGGTAAGAACAGAACGTTCTTGTTGGAAGTGTGGATATCGGAGAGCAACCGACAGTGGCCGGAGTTTTCTCAACAGGTCAGCACCCAATGAAACTTTTTGACCACAAATTTCTGTGGAGAGAGTGAAAGGGCAGCAGCACTGAAATGAGAGGATCACGGCCTTCCGAAAACGTGACGGGAAGAGAACTAGACATATTTTAGCCAGTGGCCGCTAGAGTCCCTTCCGTGCGGGATACTTCATGGTTCAAATCCCTATTTTGAATTTCTTGGCCAAACATTCGCCGGAGTCTTCCTTTAAGTGAAAAACTTTCTTCATTTGTTCATAGTCCCCTCCAAAAGTCTTTCTTCTATACATTAAAAGGAATGTTCGTAGCACGAGCATGAAAATTCTGAATTTCAAAACACTATAAGTACTCTTACTTTTTCCCCAGAAATTTTTTTGAAAATCGGGCTCTTACGGGCCCACGGGCCGGGCCGGGCCGGGCTGGGCCCAATATTCTAGGGTCGGAAATGGATCGGGCCGGGCTGGCCGAGTCCTTGGGCCCGACGGGCCGGGCCGGCCCAAACTGTTTGTACCTCTGGCAAGGAGACAGGCAACACAAACAGTGGCCATTTATGCTACTTTTCTATCTAGACTAATAAGTGCCATTGTGCGTAACAATTGTTAGTTGTTACGCACAATGATACTTATGTATATTATAATCAATCAAATAGCTATATTGTAATCATTGTGCATCACAATCAAATGGCTTTTTCGACATTTTTCAGTAGACTCATGTCAGAAAAAGACCAATGAACCATGCGCAAGCTTATATTTCAAAACGGGATCCCTAATTACGCCTGAAGTTTTCAGACATTTTTTGGTGAAAAGTGAGCCAAAATATAACCAAAATCTTTATTGAGACATATTTTGGCTACTACTCTTGCCGAATAGGTGGTTCTGCTCCCTTGTCGTCGCATTTTGTAGTTTAAAAACAGCACGAACGCTGTTTTGAACCTATATTCGTGTTCGTTTTCTATTAATTACATACTAAAGTAATTACTATCGTATCCTTTCTAATATTAGTGTTACCGTATCTTCACTAATATTAGTGTTAATGTATCATTTTAAAGATTAGACCTACCGTATCCCTGTTCTCTATTACAATTAGACTGCTACTCACCAATCGCCGATCGATATTCGCGCGGCTAACGTCGACTTCACGTTGATGCCCACCCTTCACTTTATCGGCTACGATCACGCCGGCGATGTGGAGGTGGCGAACAACGGACATAGCGGTCATCTCTTTCTCTCTCTCTCTCTCTCTCTCTCTCTCTCTCTCTCGTTCTCTCTCTCTTTCTCTCTCTCCCTCTTCCTCTCTCTCTTTTTCTTTCTTCTCTCTCTTTCTTCTCTCTCTCTCTCACTCCCTTTCTGTCTCTCTCTCTCTCTCTCTCTCTCTCTCGTTCCTTCCCTCTATGTCTCTCCCTTTCTCTGTCTCTCTTTTCTTTTCTATCTCTCACTTTCTGTCTTCGCGAATACTTTTCGTATATTTTAAGCAATAAATAAATAAATAAATTTGTTGTACTGTCGGTAACGATATGTACGAGTCAAGTTTTTTTGTTGCAAAAAGCTCCACTCGCTTTACACATATGTATGTACATGACACAGTCTTATTTTCTTGCCGGCTCTCTCTCTCCTCTCTCTCTCCTCTCTCTCTCTCTCTCTACACATGTATATACAACATACATATACACTAGCGTGCAATAACAGTGTATATTTTGGTTGTTCATGCATATTTTTCTTCGAAGTGAAATAAAGTTTATGAAATTTTTAGGATAGCTTCTGTATAGTGACACACTTAAATTAGTATAATATTGGTTTCATTGATCCACTATTGATCGAGAGAAAAATCAGTAACTCAAATTACCCGTTTTGCATACTTAGGCGTGCTGAACAAAATGATTTATTTCTTTGATCTTATTTGAGTTTTTATGGGTATTGCACGCTACTGTATGTATCTTGGAGGCATGGGATGCCCTCCCAATGTAATGATGGCAAATCCATAGTACCCTCCCTCCAACACAAAACCTCCCTCTAATAGTGCCCCTCCCCTGCAAGGGTATTGAAAAATAGAACCCCCTGGGGTACTAATAGAAAATAATACGGTATATAATAGTAATTTCTTCAAAAGAAACTCGTAAAATTTAACGATAGCCCTAAATATTATTTTTCAAGAACAAGTTTTTTCGTCAAAATATAAGAAAACAAATTGAATTTGCTATTCGGGGAGAAAGAGATTAAATAGATCTAGAATAACAAATCATTGATTAAAAAAATAATTTAGATAAAAAAAAATTTCCGCAACATTTTCTCGCAGACGAAAGCCGCGATTCGTATGCGGCTGCCTCAGCGCGGCTGCGGCGATGGCCAGCCGAGTTTATGGCCGCTGGGGGTGGCACACCTTTGATGTTCTCTGGCGGCATCTTTGATGTCGATTGGCGGCTTCTCTTTAATGTCGATTTTCGGCATCTCTTTGATGTCCACGTGGGACATCTGATGGCCCCTGTCGGCCCCTCTTGCACCCTTTTTCGTCTCCTTCTCGCTCTCTTCGAACAGCATCGTAACATGCATCGACAATGAAGTGACGTTTGCCTTGAATTATTTGTGTTTTTACTTTATTTTATTTTTATATGTTGTAATGCATTCAAGAATCATTTCAAAAAGGAAAAATTTTACCATCATAAAGCCGCTACTAATATCTTGACTTTGGCTGATGTACAGGAAAAATTTATGAAAACAAATTGATTGGTATATTATGGTTCATTTCTACTCAAGTTGTATGGGTCTTTGATTAATGGTAAGGTGAGTAAGTAATGGGGTACAAACTTTTAAAAAAGGTAAATTCAATTGAAAGTAAAATAAGGTAATTTAAATTGAGTTATCTTGTTCTCTCTCTCTCTCTCTCTCTCTCATTCTCGCTCTCTCTCGGTATTGAGCCCAGCCTGAAGAGCTGAACTGCATTGTATACTTATTTTAAGTATTTAAAAATTTAAAAAAATATTTAAAATTAACATAAGTGATAATATTAGATACACACAGAAAAGGGAGTTACGTGGAGAGTAACTTTCGACCTTCACTTATAAGCGGTTCTAATGCACCGGAACAAATTAAGTGGTTCTGGACGTAGCTTACAAAGTGCATACCCACAAGTTATGTGGGGCGTAACTTATGTGCATGAAAAAGTTACGTTCTCGCGTCGCCGACGGCAAATAAAATACCAAAGAACGAGTATTTTAACATCAGAAATTGGCCAAAAACACAAAAAGTCAATTTTAGGCCTTTAGACTAATTTCTTTTGCGAACAAAGTATATACTATTTTAAAGTGAATAAAAAATTACATCGAATGGACTATTCCGTTTTAAAATTGATGAAGTTTGAAACAAATTATGGTTTGCAGCCAAAGCCTAAATTTGCTCAGAAACCCATATTCAAATGCAGATTCCCAAAAAGTGTATCCGAGATTTTTCCTCGTAGACACGTATTATGTGTAGTTT
Source organism: Allodiplogaster sudhausi (assembly GCA_945643635.1). Classification (NCBI taxonomy): domain Eukaryota; kingdom Metazoa; phylum Nematoda; class Chromadorea; order Rhabditida; family Diplogasteridae; genus Allodiplogaster; species Allodiplogaster sudhausi. The sequence goes on along the minus strand of CALZFC010000259.1, from coordinate 2,762,075 downwards.
TTACTCCTCTTTCTTATGGAAGATTCGGTTTTTTGGACGGAATGGTAGAAAAAAAAGTTATTGCCCGAAAACCAGATTTGAAAATCTTTAATTGGATAAAACTCATAAAAATAAAAATGTTCGGAAATGGTCACCACGGACTTTTTTGTGTAGTATTGAACACGGAATCGAACACTGAAAAGATTTTCCAGAAATATTAAGTATAACGTTAGATATGGCCTTCCAAAATTTTTGATCATTTTTACTTATAACTAAGAGAAAAAATTTTTTTCAAACTTTTTGTCCACATTTTCTTCTTTATGAATAGTAGATGTATCCCTCATAATGTTTCCAAAGTAAAAGAAAACAAAAATTCCCCGGGGCAGGCGCCAATAGAAGCCTCCTTGAGTCTTACAGAGAGGCTCTCTTAAAGGAGGCAAAAACTCAATTTTTTTGCTATAAGGATGATTCTGTGAATATGTCCGGATTGAGCTTGCGAAAGCATCAGCAAAAATTAAATTTACTAAACTAAAAGTTAGAGGAGTAATTTGCATCTGAAAAGAGTCGCCTGATCATGAGGGAAATATTAGTGATTTATACAGAACTTTAGATTTAACATTAGTCCCCTGACCAAATTATGGCCAAATAGGATTGACGAGCATATCATGACCGAAAAGCGTGAAATTTCGTCGTTCGGCCGTAAAATATATGCCGGCATATTACGCAACGACTACGGTACTTGAATGAGTCGGCATTTCGTGTTAGGAGTTAACGACTTTCAAGCTCCTTTAACCAAGCTTCTCACCAAACCTGTGTATCGCAATGTAATGAATCTAAACCGTCACATGAATTTTTAATTTCTAAAAATAAATAAAATTCTAATCTGACACTTCGTGCAAGTCCGTAACGAAATTTTCACTCGACTTAAAAATTTATCACTTTCACGCAATTGTAAACCGCCTGGCCATATCTATTGAACATTTAATGCAAGGGACCTACGATATCGTGACGGTAAAAATGCAACGCATTTATTTCTTTAAACTAATTGTGTCTAATTTTATCGCCTTATTAGAAAAAGTTATCTTTGAACCAGAATGGAGTATTTATTCAATGTATGTAGGCGAGAAACATCTGATTCAACAGTTAATAAAATATTATAAAATTGAGTGGTAAAATAGTAATTAATATCCCCTCTCTCTTCTCTTATAACCCGGAACAGAGAGAAAGGTTTTTCTCTCTGTTCGGAATTTTTTTGTATTGCCCCCCTCGCTACCCGAGCGAGTGCGCCGTTCGATTCCCTGAAAGATCAATTTTGCCAGGGTCGAGCTCGGCAAGTGACCAGTCATTTGAGAGCAAAGCACAAATTGTCAAGAGTGAGAAATTGTTTTTGTTTTCATCATGTAAACTACCCAAGTGAATTATTTTCCACACTTTCTGGAGTTACCATGTTACAGGCAGAAATCGCTGCTTCCCGTGCTAAAATGACGCACCGACCTTGAAGAATCGATTAAAATAGATAGCATTCATAATCAATCGATAGTTGATCGAGCTAGTTTTCTCATGGCCAAAACTCATTCTGCCTTACTCTCGCATGATTCACTTGATTTGACAGTGAAGACCCGGTGGATTTGGACAGGAATGAGGAAATAAAATCTGACAAAGATAAGTTTTTACGATGTGCTGTTCGAAGCTCGCCGATAAATATTTATAACAAAACATACAGTTAACTTAGTAATTATTGATTTATTAAAGGCATTAATTATCGATTGATTTGCTTTCCTTTTGCGCAGTAATTGAAAGCGATTCTTTTCTTCGCTTCGACACGCATTCTTTAATATTTTTATTATTATTTCCTTGAAGAACTCGCGCGTCATCGACCAAGGCAGACGGACAACGGCAAACGGCAAACGGCTCAAGGCGGAATTTTCAGTGCTCAGCACGGTTACGGCAATCAACTCAAGGCGACTGAGGGTGAGGACGGGTGCAAGGGCGATCTACAGGGAGTGCAGGGTGAGAAAGCAAGAGAGAGAGAGAGAGAGGGAGAGAGAGAGAGAACACGGAGAGAGCGAGAGAGAGACAGAGAGATAACACAGAGAGAGCGTGATAGAGAGAGCGAGGCAGAGACAGAGAGAGAAAGAGAGTGAGATAAAGAGAGAGAGAGAGAGAGAGAGAGAGAGAGAGAATACGGAGAGAGCGTGATAGAGAGAGCGAGAGAGAGAGTGATAAGCGTAAGAGTAATCGAGCAATTTAATCCTTGCGACGTATCTTATTCTGATATTTTGGTCTCTTAGATCGGAGAAAATTTTTGTAAGCATTTTCTCATCATCCCACTTCATCTCTCTTACTTTGCCTCTCTCGCACTGTCAAATCTCGACCCGCTTGTTTTTACATTGTAGTAGATTTGGACATCACTGAGAAAATAAAATCTGGCAGAGATTACTTTCCCTGCTTTTAGCTTGGTCGAATTTCTACTGCAACTAAAAAAAAATAGATGTAAGTAGATAGAATGCGTATCTGCAGAATATTAACAGTAAAATATAAAAAAAGAACTCCCCGTTTCAGCCTTATAATAAGCATAATAATTGTCCATTGATGCATCCATCACAACTGTTATTTTTCGGCAAAATAATTTCAAAGCTGTGAAGAATTCGCATGACTCAACACATGTCGCCAAATATCACTGTTTATGTGGTTTGTTCACAATTGAGAGATGTTCCATCATGGAAATAACCGATTGATCCAGCGTTGATTTAAGCCCCGCCACCTATTGAAACAGGAAGGGCGGGCTGGAATAATCGCTGCGCCACGCCCCGTCCAACAAAGGTAGGGGCGGGGCATGAATCCCAATAAATATTCCGGTGGCGCTCTATCGCTGCTTATTAGGAAAGTAGTAAAACATTGCAATATTGCCTGTTAAGCTGCTCGAATTTCAGCTAAATTTCTCCTTTCCACTGCGTTGAAAATCAAATTTTCTGTTCTGAAGAACACCCGAAAACATGAAATTTTTTCTCTTATCAAATCTTTCTTACGAGAAAAAGCTAAAGAGGAGAGACCGGATTGAACCATTACAGCCAAACCCAATTTGTTTTCCCTTGATAGAGAAATCCACCGGAACTACTGTTTGAGGACAACATCGTTCTTCGCGAGACAAATACGAATTTGAATGAAATCTCATTTAATTTTTTTTTATTTGAGGTATTTATAAAAAATTTATTTGAAGTCATGATTTGAACCATTAATAAAAATGACGGTAAACTTTGCGTTTTTATTTCTCAAACCCTGTTTCTCTGTCCATTGGTAGAATCTCTATTGATCCCGATCGAAGACATAACTCAACTCAAACGCAGCTTCACCTCTATCATCGCTGAATATCGCAAGCTTCTGTGACGCCTGACAGCACCACAAAATGAATGAAGTGAAACTTCAAAATATCTTATCTTAAATTAGTAATTAAAGAATGCATTAGTTCTCCACCAGACAATTAAATAAATTGACAGAAGAAACTTTTCAGCCGCATACCGTACGATCGCAGAAGAAACTTTGGAAGTTCAGACTCGGTGGTTTTCCAAACTCGCCGTTTGATAAATTAACTTAAAGTAAACACATGATGCTAGAGCATTTCTTTTATTCCCTCTCGACTTAACATGCCAACTCTTCTATCACGCGGGACGGCTGCCGAATGCAGCTGATAATGAGCGTGATTTTTATACGATTTAATCACGATTTAATAAACGCCGTCGTTACTTTAAAATTAAAAGAAATCAAGCGAGTGACATGACGCTGCGAGAAACTTTTTTCTTTGAAAATGGGGCAATATAACTCAAAGAGAGCGCAGAGGAAGAGTGCTGGAAAATGTTATTAGTGGTGTGTGCATGGGAAAGAGAGAGAGAACGAGCTAAGAGACAGCGAGAGGAGAGAGAGAGAGAGAGAAAGAGGGAGCGAGAGCGAAAGAGAGAGAGAGACTTATATTTAATTCCCCAAAAACTGATAAGTCACTCAGAACGTTTTACCCGATGAGGATGTATGGCTGACGGTTTATGAGAATTTCTTCGTCGCCTTCTGCTTTAACCCACTCCAAAAAATTGCATATGATTGGCAGAGAGCGAGGATTTACCTCGTCAGCGGCGCGTCTGCCCCGGACGAAAGCTGTGTCCCCCCCCCCCCCCCCGTCGGACATTTCCCGCTGGGAAACGCCTGGGTTAAACGCCGTTATTAGCATACAAAAAAGGGTATTCGATTCAACCACGGAGGATTAAAATGTATGAATACACAGAGTAGCCGAAAATACTCTTTGACTGGAAATCAAGCGCAAATTCCACAAGCGAACAACAGTCCACACGTTGTACATTTTAAAAGATGGATAGAAATTACACTATTATAGGAAAGAATTTCTAAATAGTTTGTAAAGAAAATTAAAGAACCAATAAATTAGCCTGTCAGGAACAATTTATATTTAGAGAAAGATAGTGTGAGAGAGACTGAGAGAGAGAGAGAGAGAGAGTAACACAAGGTGAAGGGTCGCCCGCCATGTGTCTGCTACGATCTATCCTTTTCAGCCGCAAACCGCACGATCGCAGAAGAAACTTTGGAAGTTCAGACTCGGTGGTTTTCCACAATCGCCGTTTGATAAATTAACTTAAAGTAAACACATGATGATACTAGCTGGTTCAGCGAGAGACGAAAATAGTTTGCCCTGCGGTCAATGGAAATGATATTCATTTTCTGCAGCTACAACATCTGTTTTTCTCCCATTTTAGTAATCGCTATCCTAACTTTAGAAACATCATTCGTGTTTCCAATTATCTGCAGCAAAGTTTGAAATCGACTTAAAAATATATCACTTTCACGCTAATGTAAACCGCCTGGCCATATCTATTGAACATTTAATGCAATTTAATGCTACTTATTGTTAAATGTCATTCGATTCATTAATTCTCTGTTACTTTTATTTTAATTTAATGTGATATTACACGGACTTTCACTTGTTACTTGTATTATTTCATTTTTTACTGATTTTTTAAGGTTTGTAATCGAAGAAATTATTGATCTATATATATTTTTTTAATTCGTGGTACTAATTATCACATTAAGGTTTCGAATGATTAGGAATTTTGATATATCCCTCTTCATCTTCAATTTTCTCATTGTCCCGCTTTCACGCTGTGTGAATGTCAAGCGCTTGTGATAACAGTGATGAAACGGTTTATTTGGAATGCACTGAGCAAATAAAACCGGACAAAGAAGCATTTTCCTCCCCTCACGATATGGATGTGTTCAGTGGGACTAGTAAAAATTGCTATGAGGTGCAACATGATAACTATAAATTTGCATCTGATCCTCATCCAGTTCAATCACATCACACGATTGATTTGAGTCAACGACTGGCAATTCTCCTTATCCGAAATGGGTTTTCGAAAATCGAGATAATTTGCCCTGCACAAACGAACAAGATGTCCTGAATTTTGTTCAGCCTGCCTTGGCTTCGCGGACACTGTGCATAAAAACCAATTAATCCATTAATCAACTTAATTTCTATTAAAACGCGATAAAATATAGCCCCGTTCAAGCGAAGAATTCTTTAATACATAGAATCAACGAAAAGCAGTATAAGAAAGCACTAAATAAGCCGAAATTTTTCTCGATTTTCCCCGAGTCTTCCAAACGACGCAATAAAGACTAGCAAAATTTTCTCATATCACACCATGGACATGAGAGAGAAAGAAAAATTAAAAATCTTTTTAATTCGAACAAATTTTTATTCTTATTATTTAGTTGATAATGTATTTCTTTATTTTAATTTTTTTTAAATAAAAACTATTTCTATCACAATTTTATAATATTTTTATTTATTTTTTAAATCTAAAGATAAAAGTAAAGAGAGTACGAGAGAACAGATAAAGAGAGTACGAGAGAACGAGAGAAAGAGAAAAAGAGTAACGAAAATTAGACGTGCTAAAAAACGAGATGAAAATCTTACTCTTTCTCACTCTCTTTCTCTCTTTCTCTCTTTCTCTCTCAGTATTTCTATGTTTCTCTCAACCCTACTTTCACCCTCTAAGATGCCTCAACTGGAACGGCAAAAGCTGCAGGCACAAATCGCTGCTTCCCGTGCTGAAACAACTCGCCGACCTTGAAGAATCGATTAAAACAGATAACATTCATAATCAATCGATAGTCGATCGATCTATTTTTCTCTCAATTCCATTCAATTCCCGAAAGGAATCGCTACTCCGCGTGTGAATATTTTAAAGAAATAGTAAAACAAAGCATTTTTACCGCCACGATATCGAATTTCCCTTGCATTAAATGTTCAATAGATATGGCCAGGCGGTTTACATTAGCGTAAAAGTGATATATTTTTAAGTCGATTTCGAATTTTGCTTGAGATAAATGGAAACACGAATGATTTTTCTAAAGTTAGGATAGCGATTACTAAAATGGGAGAAAAACAGATGTTGTAGCTGCAGAAAATGAATATCATTTCCATTGACCGCAGGGCAAACTATTTTCGTCTCTCGCTGAACCAGCTAGTATCATCATGTGTTTACTTTAAGTTAATTTATCAAACGGCGATTGTGGAAAACCACCGAGTCTGAACTTCCAAAGTTTCTTCTGCGATCGTGCGGTTTGCGGCTGAAAAGGATAGATCGTAGCAGACACATGGCGGGCGACCCTTCACCTTGTGTTACTCTCTCTCTCTCTCTCTCTCTCTCTCTCTCTCTCTCTCAGTCTCTCTCACACTATCTTTCTCTAAAATTAAATTGTTTCTGACAGGCTAATTTTTTGGTTCTTTAATTTTCTTTACAAACTATTTAGAAATTCTTTCCTATAATAGTGTAATTTCTATCCATCTTTTAAAATGTACAACGTGTGGACTGTTGTTCGCTTGTATAATTTGCGCATGATTTCCAGTCAAAGAGTATTTTCGGCTACTCTGTGTATTCATACATTTTAATCCTCCGTGGTTGAATCGAATACCCTTTTTTGTATGCTAATAAGGGCGTTTAACCCAGGCGTTTCCCAGCGGGAAATGTCCGACGGGGGGGGGGGGGGGGACACAGCTTTCGTCCGGGGCAGACGCGCCGCTGACGAGGTAAATCCTCGCTCTCTGCCAATCATATGCAATTTTTTGGAGTGGGTTAAAGCAGAAGGCGACGAAGAAATTCTCATAAACCGTCAGCCATACATCCTCATCGGATAAAAGGTTCTGTGTGACTTATCAGTTTTTGGGGAATTAAATATAAGTCTCTGTCTGTCTTTCGCTCTCGCTCCCTCTTTCTCTCTCCTCGACTATCGGTACGATGAATTCGTACTAAAAGTATGTACATACAAAAAATTATACATATGTATGTACAAGTTTACCTTCATATTTCATGTGATTACAAGAAGACAAGAAGATCGAGCGGGTAAGAGGCTGTCGTAGCCTGATTCCTTGGTAATCGCCAAAGGAATCAGTAACATTAAAATGATGTAAATAACGCTTATCTCCTTAAAACAGGTATATGCTAAAGCTTGAATTTTCGAAGCGTGGCCAGAGGTTTTCGCCAATCCACTGAAAAAACTGCAGCTGTAGCCCTCCTCGGGTTGAAGTGAAACCCTTAAGTTAACTAAAATTAATTATAAGAGCATAGCAAAGTTTCATCCCATTTTCCAAGAGTTTATTTCCACATAGCTGTCCAAATCCACCGAGTCATTAACGTCAAAGCAAGCGAGTTACATTCACAGAGAGAAGTGGTACGACGAGAAAATTGCTCATTTAGAAGAGAATAAAAATTATGCTTTGCTAACTGTGTGTATTTAGAGGTCTTGAAAAAAATTCTTTATTGTCATGCAAACTATCCAAGTGTGTTATTTTGCAAAGTTTCTGCAATAATATGTACATATACCTAGACGAAACATTTCTAAATATTTGGTAACGAAATTTACAGAGCCAATAAATCAGCCTGTCGGGAACTCTTTTATTTTAGAGACAGATATTGAGAGAGAGAGTGAGAGAGAACGAGCCCCGGCAAGCCAACAAGAAGCCGATGAACTCTGCATCGAAAAGCGTCATCGCTGCTACTGGCAAAATGTTAATAAAATTTGTATGTATGTACATTTAAAATAAATATTCTATGACATGATTGCGTGAAACATTTTGCACTCCACATATAGTCATGTCTCTTCCTCAACTTCTCGTCTATCCCTACGATGAATTCGTACTAAAAGTATGTACATACAGAAAATTATACATATGTATGTATGTACATGTTGACCTTCATATTTCATGTGATCTCCGCATTTCGAACACGGCAGTGGAAGTGGGACAAAGAGAGAATAGCGAGACGAAAGAAAGATGGAAATTGAAGTGGAAATGAAGGACAAGGAGAGGGAAAAGGAGCGAGACAACCATGTTCAGATGTCATTCGAACAAAGTTGTGTAGAGCAGAATCTTCCTCGCATACGATCGTAGACAATTTTTTCATCTCGGCCCCTAACTATTTTTATTACAGAAGATGTTAGTTTCTTTTGTTCTGGCCTAAAGAGCAGGAATATTCAAGGAATAACGAAAATTGGGGAATGTATGTAGAGAGACGAAATAATGATATAGAAGAAATTTCATTGAAAATATTAAAAATGAACCTTTTATAAGCTAAAACTGGCGTCCATAGTACCAAGATCCTGGGCAGGACTGCATATCTTATTTATGCTATTTTGCCTTTTACGTAAAATAAGATGTGAGTAGCACAACGAGTAGTAATGGAATAATTTTTTAAAATAAAAATGTAAATACATATAGGTATGTACATACGTTACCGAACAAAAATTGTCATAAAAACTCGGTATTTCTTGCATCTTCGCTTCTGCTTCTTGCTTAAGTATGTATTGGAAGGTATTCGAAATTGTCTTATTCTCTCTAACTCTCTCTTTCTGTATTTCCCTGTTTATCTCTCTGTTTCTCTCTCTCTCTCTCTTTCCGGATTTCCTTGTTTCTCTCTCTGTGTCTCTCTCTCAATCTCTCTAGCTCTGTGTTTCCCCGTCTCTCTCTCGCTCTCTCTCTCTCTCTCTCTCTCTCTCTCTCTCTCTGTTTCTGTATTTCCCCATTTCTCTATTTCTTTCTTTATTTTCCTGTTTCTCAATCTCTCTCTATTTATCTCTTTCTGTAAAAATTAGAGAGATTTGAATATCATTCAGACTACGAAAAAAGTTTAGACAACAGGAAATAAATGTATGTATATCAAATAAAAGTCGTGAAGTCTCCCTCTCTCTATATCCATCCCATTTTCGCTCTCTCTTCTTTATTCTGGGATGCCTCAACTGGAACGGCGAATGCTACAGGCAGAAAAGCTGCTTCACGTGCTGAAACGACGCGCCGACCTTGAAGAATACAGTAAAATAGATAGCATTCATAATCAATCGATAGTCGATCGATCTCTTTTTTCTCTCAATTCGATTCAATTCCCGAAAGAAATCTCCTTGACTTCTCCGCGTGTGAATCCGATCGTTCTCGCCTTCAAACATTCAAGAACGACTCCATTCTGGTTCAAAGGTAACATTTTCTTTTCCGGCTACGAAATTATCAACAATTATTTTGAAGAAATAAAAGAAAAGCATTTTTACAGCCACAATATGGAAAGTCCGTTGCATTGAATGTTCAATAGATATGGTCAGGCGGTTTGCATTTGCTTAAAAGTGATAAATTTTTAAGTTGAGTAAAAATGTCGCTACGCTCCCGCTCTTACACTGACTGAATGTTCATCGGATTCTTGTTGGCTGGCTGCAGCTTGCGATGTTTCCTGCTCGGCCAATCTTCCTTCTTGACGTGCTTTGTCGTGATCGGGAAGATGAGGTCGGGAAGTCTCCGATTTTGTTAAAAGTTTTTGTAGGCAAAGCAGACAGTTTTTTTAATGTAGCGCGTAGTTACAATTAGTAGAGAAAATTTTTTTAATCCTACTTTTCATTCAGTTGTTTTTTAATAGTCCCACTTTCTCGCATTGCCATGCCGCACTTCCTTTTCTATTTCCCTCCCCATCTCCTCATTTCCTTCCTAAGTTAAGCATTTCTAAATCTTTCCTCAACTTTTAACTATTACTCTTTACCAAGGTGGGAGTCTTTTAAAAATGACTGAAATTGACTCTCCAAATGGCGTCACATTAATTTAATTCGATGTCGATAAATAGAATGTCACCCGTTTGATTTGACAACAGTGCAGACACACGGTGGAAATGGGGTGAATTGGGTAAATAAAATACTAACAAAGATATTCTGATTTTGAAGTGGGATGCTGACGAAACTAATAAAATAGCGTTCAGATGAAAAGATAAACTTTGTGCATACTTGCATATCATCCAAAGTTGTAAAAACTCTAGTTCGTTTTAGGTTATTCACTTGAATACTTTACACTACAAAAATATATAATGTTTTTTTTTCTCCTAAGTACTAATAGCTAGCAAAACCTAAAGGCGCATATTATTTTTATTTTATTTTAACAATAAATCTTTTTCGGCTCATTTGTTTCAGAAAAGTCTACACCATGGGTTAAAAGTGTGAGTAAAACATACTTCGAATATGTTTGTTTAATATATTTTCTTATTTTGTTATTTAAAAAAATCTTTAGCTTATCCTGTTTATAAATGGTTCGTATTTCTCGTTAAGCTAATTTTGTCATCATCCATAGGTCCTCTCCCACTATGTCTCTCTTAGACGGTGGATTTGGAGTGCGCGGAGGAAATAAAGACAAACAAAGATATTCTCACCGATTCATGCGCTGCCAGAGCAAATAAATAAATGGTAGTGATATGATGTGAGATATTTAAATCACTATTATTTATCATCCGCAGTGGTCAAAATTGCACAGAACGTTGTCTGATCAAAGAGTGAAATATATTAAGAAAAGAAGTTCTGGTTCGAGTCATTTGTCATCAGGTTGGCCTGGATTAGACAACGGAAAGTATAAATTAAAAGTCGTCTATTTCCAGAAAATGAGCAAAATCTCACTTGGCTACTTGACATGAAAAAAGAAACAATTTCTCACTCTTTACAATTTGTGCTTCGCTCTCAAATGACTCGTCACTCGCCGAGCTCGACCTTGGCAAAACAGATCTTTCAGGGAATCGAACGGCACACTCGCTCGTGTAGCGAGGGGGGACAGTATAATAATAATAATTTATTACACCATTGAATATATGATGCGACCACACGTGATATTTAAAACCGCGAAACCATTAGAAAAAAATCCTTGTAAGTTCAGAGAAAGAATTGTGCAGAGAGCAACACTACTGTGAAGCGAGATTAAAGCACTTGGAGGGAAGGGGAGGGGGGAAGGGATGACTACCACCGCCAACACTCCACTCCAGGGGGTGCCAAGACCTGGCCTCGTCTTGCCAGCAAAGACGGAATCAGTTGGAGCAGACTGATTTATACATACACTTGAGGTGAGAGTGCATGGGCAGAGCGAAGACGGCGTAGCCATGGGAAGAAAAATTAGGGGATAGAGAATAGATATCAAATACCAGATACACTTACAATACTAGGTAAAGCGAGTAAGTTAAGCTTACTTACACGACTCTTAGCAGATAATAGAGAAGGTGCAGAAACAAACTCAGCTGGGAGTGACATGTACCATCTAGCAGAACGAAAAGCAAACGAATGAAATACAGGGTCTCGTCTTGTCATTGGTATATAAAAGCTAAAAACAGATGTTCTACCAGAGCAAGGTCTAAAAACATAGAAGGCGGAAATAGGAATATCTACGAGCCGGTTCGTTATCTTAAAGCACATTAGAATGTCGATTGCTACCCGCCTTCGATAAAGAGAGAGAAGCGAGAATGACTGAAGCCTAGTCTGATAATCAGGAATACTAGAGAACGAGATAAAACCATTAGAACATCTAATAAAAAGAAGACGACTGAAAACCTTTTGTACACGTTCAACTGATCTAATAAAAGTAACCTTATATGGAGACCAAACAGAGCAACCAAATTCGACAATAGGTAAAACAAAGCATTTAAAGCATCTTAAATAAGGAGAAGAGGTGGAGCATTTTAAGATTCTGAACAAGGCATACACAACTTTAAGAGCCTTTTTAATCGTCATATCAATGTGAAACTTGAAAGAGAGACTTTGATCAACATACACACCTAAGTCACAGGGATGAAGAGGGGGAGACAGCGAGCGATAGAAGCAGGGACAGACATAGAGAGAGAAGTTAGAGAGAGGACAGAGAGAGAACGACACATAAACAGAGAAGGGGGTGAGAGAGAAAAAAAAATTTAAAATGTTTTAAATTCAAACTAATTCGTATTTTTATTACTTAATTTGATAAAATATTTCTTTATTTTAATATATAAAAAAAGAGATTTAAATTAACTACTATTTTTAAAACTAATCACAATATTTATTATTTAATTTGATTCTATAATTCTTTATATAAATATTTTTTGTAAGAAATTTAAATTAATTACTATTTTTATCACGTACTTTTATAATATTTTATGAATTGTTTAAAATCTTAAATTTGCATACAATTCACTTGCACTTGAAAATCGCTTCTTTCATCTCTCTGTTAGATCAAAGAAATTCATGAACAACTAAAGAGAGCAAATGACTTGACAGGATATGCGCACAGGCACTTTTGTGCGGAACCACTGTGATAAATCAACTGGTCCTCCGGATGTGTCGTTCCTCCGCGGATGATGTTGTTTAATATTGGCGTCTTTCAATACATGTTGTACTATCAGTTTGAACTTTCAAAAAATAATGTGAAATTCATGACACACATTTGTTTTAAATATATTGAATAAATATTCATTCAATTATACACTTTAAAAAAATATGTAATATCACTGCCTCTTTCTAGCTCTCGTTCTCGTCATCTCTGTCTCTCTCACTCTTTGTCTCTCTCACTCTCTGTCTGTCTCTCTGTCGCTCTCACACTGTTATAAGGTTAATTAATATTTTTTTTCTCACTGCTTTTTAATGTCTCATTTAGAATACCCAAAAATGTAAAATTTTCTTTTACTTTCAACCAAACTGTTTTCACCCAGTCTGTGAGCTTATTAGAAAGTCGAAAAAAAAGTGAGCGCGGTTTTGATACAAACATGGCGAGGATAGGTTAACAGCGACAATAAGATATGTGCAAATGTTAGTTTTTTTTCTTGTAATGACAATCAAATGATGATTGTTTTTTTTATATTTCCTTTGGTTGAGTCACATTCAAAAAAAACAATTAACAGAATTATGCATGGTACTGTATATATATAATTTTTAAATAGTTGCAACACATGTTTCCCCTTTTTCTTTCTCCCCCCCCCCCCTCTCACTCCACCCTGCTGCCCTCTGCGTCCTCTTGGTATTTCGGATTCAGCACCCCTCAAGTGCTGTGGGGTCCTGGCCCACCCCTCGGGAAGTCGCTCACCCCGCTCAATTCGGTCGCATCAGCATCCCTTATCCACTTTCCCCTTTCTATTACTATTCATTATTATTATTATTATTTCTGCAATGGAACGGTTTTACCATGTCACAAGTCACTGTAATGTTGTCACATCATTAATCTGATGTATGAAATAAATAAATAAATTCCAGTCTCTCCGTCCGTGACTGATTAATTGACTAATTAATTAGTATAAATCAGCTCTCTCTCCCTCTCTCTCGGCCGCCGCCTCTCCCTCGAGTGCGCGGTCGTGGAGGAAGAACTCATCGAGACGCTTCAATAAATAGTAAAAGATTTTTCGTGGAGACATGGCTTGCTGGAATGTCACAGCAACATTTTTGCCCGAAGTAGCCGTTGCTTAGAAATGTGTCACTGCTAACATACATAGGTAAGTTTGATGTCACTTGACCAAAAATGATTAGACCAAAAATCATGGACTCGTATGTTTGAGAGAGACTTTCTCATCTCGTAAAGGACGTACTGAATATTGAATCGCTCGGTCCTCATGCGTTACATCAATCATTCCATGGGGCGAGATTGAGGTTCGGGAGAGAGAGAGAGAGAGCGATTGACGAAGAAACAATTTCTCTTTATCATAGCAATACCAATTAAAGAATTTCTTTTACTGTCTCCATAAGCATACATAATGTTTTATACCACTTGAATGTCGTGGAAAAGTCACAGATTTGCTAACCCGCGGATGTTATGTAAGTTTTGAATGAAAAAAAGTATCTGTGATAAATTTATGTTAGTTGATTTGACCGTTTCAACAGATATGATATGGATAAGGTATGGATCAATAACGACGTTATCAGTTGTGAATTTGAATAGAGAAACGTCTCCTAAGACTGCCGCCCGTATGGAAAAAATATGTTGAGGTGGTCAATAATAATTTGTCAATCTTCCAATCAATATGAAAGTGGACGACTCTCGAAAACTTCAACAATGAAGTAGAATAAAATTTATTTCTCATTGACATAGTACTAAGTGGTTTAAGGAATTTCCTAAATTTCTGATATTTTCCTTGGTCATTCGTTATGTGTGATTTCATTTCCTTGTTCTTGCGTTATGCGTGATTTAATTTCGTTGCTGTGGCCTTATATGCGATTTCATCTCTTTCGTCTTATCTTCTAACAGTAGATAATTTTCCGAAATAACTTTTTACATATTTTACAACTGATAGTACATGTATTGAACGACGCCAATATTTAATAGGATGGAATTTTTTTCACAATTACTTCATCGAGTATGGCGACATCGAATGCATACAAATACTATGGCAGGCCAAGAAAACAATTCTTGCTCGATAATGTGCAAACCTTTACATTTGTTCATTCCGTCGGAAATTCGGTGGATACACACAGTCATAAATCAAAGGCATTTCTGCACTGATTCCGCCTTTAATTATCAGTTAAATGACAGAAAATAATAAATAAATCTCATTTGTTTCCAAGTTATATTCGACTAGATCAAAAGAGCAAGGATCAACAAAGCAAAGCGCAATTCTCTTTTGTTGGTGAAATGCTAGCGAAATGCACCGGTCCATTCGTGCTAGAAAGTAGAAGTGCGAGTCCTCCGTTATCGCGATCAGCGCATTTACATTTTACAGTCTGCTATGCTCTTATAATTAATTTCAGTTAGGCTAATGTTTTCACTGCAACTCGAGGAGGGCTCCGGCTGCAGTATGTTTTACAGTGGATTGCTGAAAAGCACTGGCCACGTTTTGCCACTGTGTCTGCCTGGACAGCTTGAGCCACCATTTGGCATTCTTCGAGATTCATCGATACAACGATAATGTTAGTCAATAATGGTTGACGTTGGGAGGTGTATTATTATTTCCAGCTGTATAATTAGATTGCTAAGCTTATTATTTTTATTTTTGTTCATTTTTGTGAAACTCGAAAGGAGTTCAAGATAATGTACACTGCACATTTATATAACTTTTTCTCCTGCAAATCACCGTGACACTAGGGCAATTCTCTCTCTCTACTCCTATTGCTCGGGAATAAATTTTTTTTTTGTTCAGGTATATAGAGCAGGAATTAGGAATTTTATGATTATTGAAGGAGAAAGCGAGAATTAAAAAAACACTCGAGTTTTCATCTTATTGCCTCTGAAATTTGGTTACTTGTCGTTGAATTGACGTGGTCATCGGAGCGAAGGCCGCACGAGATCGCCAGGTCGGAGGCGAGCTTCTCCTTCTTCTTCTCCTTCTTTCCCTTGCGACCCACGGTGTTCTTTGCTCTGCTAGCATACCTTTGGAAGGAATTGTTGTGCCGAGAGCAACATTTTATAGTTTCCATTTTCTACAAAAAATTTAAGAGTGGGCTGTTGGACCGACTACCAACAGCCCATGTGCGTTATAAGTAAAATAATGATTTTTTCGCCACATGTTTCCGTCCCTCTCGATTAGCGAATACATTTCTTCAGTATTTCAATATTGATAAATTTTTTGTTATTCTAGATCTACAGGACGCAAGCGACCGATCGTTGTGTAATGTGCATTGTATATTTATAAAACTGTTTCTCGCAGCAAACCGCCAAGCCACTAGTGCATGCGCAAAATGTTATAAACTCGGTCACATTGGTTAGCAAAGAATTGCCGTGCACTTGTTTTAGAAAGATGGGCGAGAAACTGTTTTAGTGGCAGCTTCTTGTGAATTCATGGAACATGGAACGCCTTTGTTCCTAGGAAGCGAACACGAATGAACTCCGTCCTTCCGAGCAAATACAGCGAGAGTTTCCTTAATGGAGCCAGAAACTCAATCTTCAATTCGCACCTTTTTACGTGACACGAGGGGCATAAATGGACAGGAAATTTTTTTATATATTACGTTTGATTTTCGTCCCCGTAATTCCGTTTGTAAAGGAATTTTGTGTTAACGAGCGGATGCTTATTCACCTTTTCTGACATGACCAGATTATCACTCGATATCTGAATTATTTTAATTTTTACTGATTGATTTAAGGTGTAGAATTAAAGAGCATATTGAGCAATACATTAAAAAAATTTTGTATTTATTTTACACATTTATTTCCCAAATTTTCTTGTATTTTCATCATTCTTTCATCGTCTATGATTATGCATTAAGTAAGCGATCAAATTGTGTTTTTTTTAATTCTTAAATATTTTGTTATTATTTCCATTACATAATTAGGTGGTCTGGAAGCACTCGCACGTCATCGACCAAGGCAGACGGACAACGACAAACGCGGACTTTTCAGTGCTCATCATGTTTAGGCCATCTACGCAAGAAGTGCAGAGTGAGAAAGCAAGAGAGAGAGAGAGAGAGAGAGAGAGAAACACAAGAGAGAGCGAAAAAGAGAGAGAGCGAGACAGAGACAGAGAAACACAAAGAGAGATCGAAATAGAGAGAGAGAGAGAGAGCGAGAGAGAGAGAGAGAGAATTTTGGCCTCTTAGATAGGAAAAATTGTTGTAAGCATTTTCGGATCAACCCACTTCATCTCTCTTACTCTGCCTCTCTCGCTCTGTCTCGTTCACTCTCGCACTGTCAAATCTCGATCGATTGTTTTAACGTTGATGGCACGGTAGATTTGGAGAGCACTGAGAAAATAAAATCTGATAGAGATTACTTTTCTCTGATTACTGGCGTGGTCCAATTTCTATTACAAACAAAATTGATGTAAAATTAGAGAAAATACGTATCTGCAGAATATCCACAGTAAAATATGAAAAAAAAGAATTCCTCCGCTCCAGCTTAACAATAAGCATAATAATTGTCCATTGATGCATCCTAACTGTCATTTTTCTTCAAAACTGTGAAGAATTCGCGTGACTCGCAACATGAACAATCAGCTGTCTGAACAGTGCGTTATTGCCTATTTATCTACCATGATAGATCTCAATGTCGCGGAGGCGGAAGAAAACAAAGTATTTCGGGTAGTTCTGGACAATGGCGTCTACGACATCTCATGTGTACGATGTCGATTTCCTTAAAGGAGACAAACACTCAAGTTTGAATTTGTGCCATTTTGCCTGACACAAATGGAATACGATTTAGTACTCCTTTATTATGTTGGGGTGGGTTTTTCGTTTCGGTAAGCGAGCGTAGATCGCAATTGTGGCCTGGTACTTGAAAATGATTGTCATTGGAAAATTACTGACACATTGCGAGTTGCCTGAGTATTTAGTCGATAAGTCACAGCGCGCAGAGAAGGCGTCTACATCGCGAGGAAGAAGCTCAAGGTCGGCCGAAGAAAACAGTGCTAAATTTCACGTATTAAATAGCAAAATCTCTCGCTTTCTCACTCCCTTTCTTTTTCTCGCGCTCTCTCTCTCCCTCAGAAAAACAAATTTACCTTAAAAAAAATTCCAAATCAGATGAAAAAATAGTTGATATATTTGGAAAATTTGAAAATCTATTCATACTCCAGTCCAAAGCAACGTGCATTCTTCTTTTCTCTTATAGCCTTTCTAATATACTAGAATGCACCAGGTATGCATGTCCATTGTCCAAAAAAAAAGAAAAAAAAAACAATTTTGTCACAGAAAAATAATTTTTATCTAGCAACATTTGCTTTCGAAAGCCTACACCTTTCAACACCCTTTCTTCCTTTACAGATAGTTCTTCTTCCAAGGCCATAAAATAGAGAGCCAGATGGTAGCTCTTCAAAATATTTTTCCTTATTTCTGACAATTACTATAAAATCACAATTACTATTTCTTTTTCACTAAAATCAATAAGAACCATTTTCTTATGACTAAAAACAGCATTATTTCCTCTCTGAACAGTGGGCTTCAACACGCGCATCGCGCTTCCACTCTTCGGAGCAAAACAGACCTTCAATAAAATATACAAGCTCTAAATGTTTTTTTGTCAAATAGAAACATGAAAAAAACTGTTCATTGTATATTTTATTTAAAAAATAAATAAATAATAAAAACTTTCAGTAACTGGCCGGCGGACGTCGGCAACAGTACGAAGTCTGCAATATAATGACTTGACTGGATATGAGTCCAGGCGCTTTTGTGTGGAATCACAGTGGTAAATGTATTCCCGCGAAGGCATTAGTGCTGCGTTGAAGTTTCCGCGATAAATTGATTCGTAATATAAGACAATTTATAATTAACAGAACAGCATGCCCAATGACGTTTTTTTTTCATTGATGAATAACTTGCGCACTTTGAACGCCAGGGCTGCCTATCTCGAGGACGTTAATGGACATTTCATTTTAACCTCAGTAAAATTTCAAAGAAATAACCCGTGAGCTTATTTAGCTCTTTTGAGACAATTTTTATTATACAATTTTTGCAGACTTTGCAATGGACCACTGGCTATCAGGTCAGGTCCAGTTGACATACTTTGAACATCAAGTTAAAAAAGCAGTTGAAAATTGGAATATTGTTTTTGCAAAGTTCATAAAATAAAAAGTAGCTTAAAGAGGATTATTTAGTATTTTCTGTCCTTTAACCGATCGTTATTGTAAAAAGATGTTAAAGACTTTGAAATCTTGGCGTCGTTCAATACATGACCAATCAGTTGTCTTTGATCTTCACACAATGAAAGAAAGCCGACATGGAATTTTGCTTGCGGAACGTGTGTTTCATTTCTTGTGAGTACTATCTGCTTCTCTCTCTCTCTCTCTCTCTCTGCCTTTCTCTCTTAGACGATCTCTCCTCATTCTCTTCCTCCCATGCACACTTGCCTTGAATGTTTGCCCAAGCACGTTTGCCTGAATCAGACAACGGAAAGTACATATAAATTAAAAGTCGTGTAATTTTTTTTTATATTGAACAGGATGTTGCGGTAAATCGTGGACTGCTTTACGTTTTACAATAGTACAGGACGAAAAAGTGTAGCGATCCGCCTTCGCCGTGTTCGATTTTGGCGTCTAGCTATGAACTTCCATGAGCAGAGAGAAGAAACCCCAAAGGTCAACGACTTATTTGTCTAATCGAAGATGAAAGAGGAAGTGAGTTTAAACAGATTGTCCATTAAGCTTGTGATCTACAGCACTTTAAAAAAAGCTTCCTCGGAAAAGCAAAAAGCAGATCGGGACACATGGGGACTCGCCGCCTTATTTCCACCACTGCGCCATCATTCCATTGTTTTTTTTACTCATACAGCTATGGAGGAATGAACATGATTCATTACATTTACCAAGACTTTATTTCCACATTGCTGTCCAAAATCAAACGTGTCATTATTGTCTATGCAAGCAAGTGACATTCACAGAGGGAAGTATTACGACGAGAAAAATTGCTCGTTGAGATATAAACCTTTTGTGTGCTCTATTGAAAGCATAAAATAAATATATATAAAAGATAATAAAAATTAAGCTTTACTAACTGTGCGTATTTAGAAGTCTTAAAAAAATTTTCTTTAAAACAAGTTACTTTATTGTCATGCAAACTATCCAAGTGTATTATTTTGCACAGTTTCTGCAATAACACGACTTTACATTACTTTAACTGATTCAGGGTACATGAGTTACATTATAATCGGATTAATTTTTTTATTTACAACATGCACCGAGCAGATAAATTTGAATCGTGCAATTTTGGCTACGGTGGCTGAATTCTCATTCGTTGTTCTACTATGTCTCTCTCTCGTTCTCTCTCTCTATCTCTCTCTCTCTTTTTTTTCTCTTTTTCTCTGTCGGTGATGAATGTGCATGCTGCTTCACAGCTCCTAAATCCGCTGTAATTGCTCCCTTTCCATATCGGCAATGCAATTTAACAACTTTATTAATCCCTTACATTAAATGTTTGGCAGGCGGTTTACATACCTTGCGTGAAAGTGATACATTTTTTTAGTCGATCGGTGAATTCACAGGCTTTCGGTTGCAATTCCAATTGCGAAAGTCTTGCAAACTCGACAACATTGCGGATGATAAATTACGTTGGCATTTTTGTTGCATTCTCAGTTTGCGCATAGTTTCCGTGGCTTTCTTATAAGTCTTGCCCCCCCCCCACTGAGTGTCGAATATTTCAGTCAGAATTACCGTTTTTTTTATATATGGCTTTCAATTTGAGGCTGCGAGTCGTTCTTGCCGCAAAAAAAATATGTAGGTCAAATTTCGGGGGGAGTCGTTCTTGCCGAATTGCAAAAGGGGGGAGTCGTTCTTGCCGAATTGGAAAACCGAGCGACAGGTAGGCTTGTGAGTGTAGGGGTGTATTTCAGCATGGATAGCCATAGGTAGATGAGCACGGCCTGGGCGTCCTAAGATATAAGTAGGGCCCTGGCTTCAGAAAGTGAGGCCGCAGTTTGCTCGGCCTCGGGATTTTGGGATGGTCAAAAGCCCTACACTTGAAAATATGATTTAGGGCCTTGAAATTTTATGTTTCGGAATGGAAAACTTAGCTGCTGCCATGCGTATATATATTTGAATCTTATTTCATGGTTCAAGGTCTTCTTTCGATCACAATCTTGTTTTTGGATGGTCGGCAACTTTGAAGAAGGGGCCGAGAGGTTGTGGGCAGTGAAAAGTAGGCGTACTGAGTTTTTATTTCATCTCTTTGTTTTTCCGTACTTCTCAACCTTGTCCTTAGGCTTGCTTCACAGGCTAGCCTGACATTTGGTTTTGCCTCACTGGCTACTGGCGATCCCAGTGAGCAGATTTGCACATCCGGTAGGCTCCTTCATCTGTATTTTAGCTACGGATGGTTGTGAGCGAGCATCTGAGAAACCCATAAAGTTGTTTTCCAATTCGGCAAGAATGACTCCCCCCCCTTTTCCAATTCGGCAAGAACGACTCCCCCCTTTTTCCAATTCGGCAAGAACGACTCCCCCCCCCTTTTCCAATTCGGCAAGAACGACTCCCCCCCCCTTTTCCAATTCGGCAAGAACGACTCCCCCCCCCTTTCCAATTCGGCAAGAACGACTCCCCCCCCCTTTTCCAATTCGGCAAGAACGACTCCCCCCCCCTTTTCCAATTCGGCAAGAACGACTCCCCCCCTTTTCCAATTCGGCAAGAACGACTCCCCCCCCCTTTTCCAATTCGGCAAGAACGACTCCCCCCCCCTTTCCAATTCGGCAAGAACGACTCCCCCCCTTTTCCAATTCGGCAAGAACGACTCCCCCCCCTTTTCCAATTCGGCAAGAACGACTCCCCCCCTTTTCCAATTCGGCAAGAACGACTCCCCCCCCCCCCTTTTCCAATTCGGCAAGAACGACTCCCCCCCTTTTCCAATTCGGCAAGAACGACTCCCCCCCCCCCTTTTCCAATTCGGCAAGAACGACTCCCCCCCTTTTCCAATTCGGCAAGAACGACTCCCCCCCCCCCCCTTTTCCAATTCGGCAAGAACGACTCCCCCCCTTTTCCAATTCGGCAAGAACGACTCCCCCCCTTTTCCAATTCGGCAAGAACGACTCCCCCCCCCCCTTTTCCAATTCGGCAAGAACGACTCCCCCCCCCCTTTTCCAATTCTGCAAGAACGACTCCCCCCCTTTTCCAATTCGGCAAGAACGACTCCCCCCCCCCCCTTTTCCAATTCTGCAAGAACGACTCCCCCCCTTTTCCAATTCGGCAAGAACGACTCCCCCCCTTTTCCAATTCGGCAAGAACGACTCCCCCCCTTTTCCAATTCGGCAAGAACGACTCCCCCCCCCCCCCTTTTCCAATTCGGCAAGAACGACTCCCCCCCCCCCTTTTCCAATTCTGCAAGAACGACTCCCCCCCTTTTCCAATTCGGCAAGAACGACTCCCCCCCCCCTTTTCCAATTCGGCAAGAACGACTCCCCCCCTTTTCCAATTCGGCAAGAACGACTCCCCCCCTTTTCCAATTCGGCAAGAACGACTCCCCCCCTTTTCCAATTCGGCAAGAACGACTCCCCCCCCCCCTTTTCCAATTCGGCAAGAACGACTCCCCCCCTTTTCCAATTCGGCAAGAACGACTCCCCCCCTTTTCCAATTCGGCAAGAACGACTCCCCCCCTTTTCCAATTCGGCAAGAACGACTCCCCCCCCCCTTTTCCAATTCGGCAAGAACGACTCCCCCCCTTTTCCAATTCGGCAAGAACGACTCCCCCCCTTTTCCAATTCGGCAAGAACGACTCCCCCCCCCCTTTTCCAATTCGGCAAGAACGACTCCCCCCCCCCTTTTCCAATTCTGCAAGAACGACTCCCCCCCTTTTCCAATTCGGCAAGAACGACTCCCCCCCCCTTTTCCAATTCTGCAAGAACGACTCCCCCCCTTTTCCAATTCGGCAAGAACGACTCCCCCCCTTTTCCAATTCGGCAAGAACGACTCCCCCCTTTTCCAATTCGGCAAGAACGACTCCCCCCCTTTTCCAATTCGGCAAGAACGACTCCCCCCCTTTTCCAATTCGGCAAGAACGACTCCCCCCCCCCTTTTCCAATTCGGCAAGAACGACTCCCCCCCCCCCCTTTTCCAATTCTGCAAGAACGACTCCCCCCCTTTTCCAATTCGGCAAGAACGACTCCCCCCCTTTTCCAATTCGGCAAGAACGACTCCCCCCCCCCCCTTTTCCAATTCGGCAAGAACGACTCCCCCCCTTTTCCAATTCGGCAAGAACGACTCCCCCCCTTTTCCAATTCGGCAAGAACGACTCCCCCCCTTTTCCAATTCGGCAAGAACGACTCCCCCCCCCCTTTTCCAATTCGGCAAGAACGACTCCCCCCCCCCTTTTTCAATTCTGCAAGAACGACTCCCCCCCTTTTCCAATTCGGCAAGAACGACTCCCCCCCTTTTCCAATTCGGCAAGAACGACTCCCCCCCCCCTTTTCCAATTCGGCAAGAACGACTCCCCCCCTTTTCCAATTCGGCAAGAACGACTCCCCCCCCCTTTTCCAATTCGGCAAGAACGACTCCCCCCCTTTTCCAATTCGGCAAGAACGACTCCCCCCCCCCTTTTCCAATTCGGCAAGAACGACTCCCCCCCCCTTTTCCAATTCTGCAAGAACGACTCCCCCCCTTTTCCAATTCGGCAAGAACGACTCCCCCCCTTTTCCAATTCGGCAAGAACGACTCCCCCCCCCCTTTTCCAATTCGGCAAGAACGACTCCCCCCCCCCTTTTCCAATTCTGCAAGAACGACTCCCCCCCTTTTCCAATTCGGCAAGAACGACTCCCCCCCCCTTTTCCAATTCGGCAAGAACGACTCCCCCCCCCCTTTTCCAATTCGGCAAGAACGACTCCCCCCCCCCCTTTTCCAATTCTGCAAGAACGACTCCCCCCCTTTTCCAATTCTGCAAGAACGACTCCCCCCCTTTTCCAATTCGGCAAGAACGACTCCCCCCCTTTTCCAATTCGGCAAGAACGACTCCCCCCCCCTTTTCCAATTCGGCAAGAACGACTCCCCCCCTTTTCCAATTCTGCAAGAACGACTCCCCCCCCTTTTCCAATTCGGCAAGAACGACTCCCCCCCCCCCTTTTCCAATTCTGCAAGAACGACTCCCCCCCCTTTTCCAATTCTGCAAGAACGACTCCCCCCCTTTTCCAATTCGGCAAGAACGACTCCCCCCCTTTTCCAATTCGGCAAGAACGACTCCCCCCCCCCTTTTCCAATTCGGCAAGAACGACTCCCCCCCCCCCCTTTTCCAATTCTGCAAGAACGACTCCCCCCCTTTTCCAATTCTGCAAGAACGACTCCCCCCCTTTTCCAATTCTGCAAGAACGACTCCCCCCCTTTTCCAATTCTGCAAGAACGACTCCCCCCCTTTTCCAATTCTGCAAGAACGACTCCCCCCCTTTTCCAATTCTGCAAGAACGACTCCCCCCCTTTTCCAATTCTGCAAGAACGACTCCCCCCCTTTTCCAATTCGGCAAGAACGACTCCCCCCCCCCTTTTCCAATTCGGCAAGAACGACTCCCCCCCCCCTTTTCCAATTCTGCAAGAACGACTCCCCCCCTTTTCCAATTCTGCAAGAACGACTCCCCCCCTTTTCCAATTCTGCAAGAACGACTCCCCCCCTTTTCCAATTCTGCAAGAACGACTCCCCCCCTTTTCCAATTCTGCAAGAACGACTCCCCCCCTTTTCCAATTCTGCAAGAACGACTCCCCCCCTTTTCCAATTCTGCAAGAACGACTCCCCCCCTTTTCCAATTCGGCAAGAACGACTCCCCCCCCCCTTTTCCAATTCGGCAAGAACGACTCCCCCCCCCCTTTTCCAATTCTGCAAGAACGACTCCCCCCCTTTTCCAATTCTGCAAGAACGACTCCCCCCCTTTTCCAATTCTGCAAGAACGACTCCCCCCCTTTTCCAATTCTGCAAGAACGACTCCCCCCCTTTTCCAATTCTGCAAGAACGACTCCCCCCCTTTTCCAATTCTGCAAGAACGACTCCCCCCCTTTTCCAATTCTGCAAGAACGACTCCCCCCCTTTTCCAATTCGGCAAGAACGACTCCCCCCCTTTTCCAATTCTGCAAGAACGACTCCCCCCCTTTTCCAATTCTGCAAGAACGACTCCCCCCCTTTTCCAATTCTGCAAGAACGACTCCCCCCCTTTTCCAATTCGGCAAGAACGACTCCCCCCCCCCTTTTCCAATTCGGCAAGAACGACTCCCCCCCCCCTTTTCCAATTCTGCAAGAACGACTCCCCCCCTTTTCCAATTCTGCAAGAACGACTCCCCCCCTTTTCCAATTCTGCAAGAACGACTCCCCCCCTTTTCCAATTCTGCAAGAACGACTCCCCCCCTTTTCCAATTCTGCAAGAACGACTCCCCCCCTTTTCCAATTCTGCAAGAACGACTCCCCCCCTTTTCCAATTCTGCAAGAACGACTCCCCCCCTTTTCCAATTCTGCAAGAACGACTCCCCCCCTTTTCCAATTCTGCAAGAACGACTCCCCCCCTTTTCCAATTCTGCAAGAACGACTCCCCCCCTTTTCCAATTCTGCAAGAACGACTCCCCCCCTTTTCCAATTCTGCAAGAACGACTCCCCCCCTTTTCCAATTCTGCAAGAACGACTCCCCCCCTTTTCCAATTCTGCAAGAACGACTCCCCCCCTTTTCCAATTCTGCAAGAACGACTCCCCCCCTTTTCCAATTCTGCAAGAACGACTCCCCCCCTTTTCCAATTCTGCAAGAACGACTCCCCCCCTTTTCCAATTCTGCAAGAACGACTCCCCCCCTTTTCCAATTCTGCAAGAACGACTCCCCCCCTTTTCCAATTCTGCAAGAACGACTCCCCCCCTTTTCCAATTCTGCAAGAACGACTCCCCCCCTTTTCCAATTCTGCAAGAACGACTCCCCCCCTTTTCCAATTCTGCAAGAACGACTCC
This sequence comes from Allodiplogaster sudhausi, assembly GCA_945643635.1. Classification (NCBI taxonomy): domain Eukaryota; kingdom Metazoa; phylum Nematoda; class Chromadorea; order Rhabditida; family Diplogasteridae; genus Allodiplogaster; species Allodiplogaster sudhausi. The sequence continues at coordinate 2,736,479 of CALZFC010000259.1, read as the reverse complement.
CCCCCTTTTCCAATTCTGCAAGAACGACTCCCCCCCTTTTCCAATTCGGCAAGGACGACTCGCAACCTCAATTTGATTAGCACCCGGTTATTTTCATTATGGGACATCTCTAAATTACGAACAAACAACTTAAACATTGATACTTGGCGATATGTGGTGCCACATTTTAGAAATATTCCGGAGTGAGGCATGCTATTCCGCATCCTAAGTTTGAGGTAAAAATTCGATCTAGCTCACCGAAAGGTGTGGCCTCCACCCTAAATTTTAGAAAGACTCTGCAGAATGGCAGAGAGAGAGAGAGAGAGAGATAGACACAAAGAGAGAAACAACGAAAGAGAGAGAGAGGGAGAGAGAGCGAGAGAGAGATAACAAGGTAACTAACAATTTAAATTACCTTGTTTTACTTACAGTTTGTACCAAATTACTTACTTTACAAGGGCGACCAACCAGCTGGATCAAAGACCCATAAAACTTGAGTAGAAATGAACTCTCCACGCGGCACTAAACCACCATATACCAATCAATTTGTTTTCATAAATTTTTCCTGTACATCAGCCAAAGTCAAGATATTAGTAGCGGCTTTATGATGGTAAAATTTTTTCCCTTTTGAAATGATTCTTGAATGAATTACAACATGTAAAAATAAAATAAAGTAAAAACACAAATAATTCAAGGCAAACGTCACTTCAATGTCGATGCTTGATTGACTGATTGCATGATACCATACTGTTCGAAGAGAGCGAGAAGAAGACGAAAAAGGGTGCAAGAGGGGCCGACAGGGGACATCAGACGGCCCCCGCGGACATCAAAGAGATGCCGCCAGAGGATATCAAAGGTATGCCACCCCAGCGGCCATCAACTCGGCTGGCCATCGCCGCAGCCGCGCCGAGGCAGCCGCACACGAATCGCGGCTCTCGTCTGCGAGAAAGTGTTGCGGGAATTTTTTTCTAAATTATATTTTTAATCAATGATTTGTTATTCTAGATCTTTTTAATTTCTTTCTCCCCGTATAGCAAATTTAATTTGTTTTCTTATATTTTGTCGAAAAAACTTGTTCTTGAAAAATAATATTTAGGGCTATCGTTAAACGAGTTTCTTTTGAAGAAATTACTATAATATTCCGTATTTTTTCTATTAGTACCCCCGGGTTCTACTTTTCAATTCCCTTGCAGGGGAGGGGCACTATTAGAGGGAGGGGTTCTACTGGTGGGAGGGGTACTATGGATTTGCCATCATTACATTGGGAGAGCATCCCATGCCTCCAAGACACATACAGTAGCGTGCAATAACCATAAAAACTCAAATAAGATCAAAGAAATGAATCATTTTGTTCAGCACACCTAAACATGCAAAACGGGTTATTTGAGTTATTGATTTTTCTCTCAATCAGTTGTGGATCAATGAAACCAATATTATACTAGTTTAAGTGTGCCACTATACAGAAGCGATCTTAAAAATTTCATAAACTTTCCTTCACTTTGAAGAAAAATATGCATGAAAAACCAAAACACTTTTATTGCACGCTACTGTATATGTATGTTTATACATGTGTAGAGAGAGAGAGAGAGAGAGAGAGAGAGAGAGAGAGATAGAAAGAGAGAGAGACGGCAAGGAAATAAGACTGTGTCATGTACATACATATGTGTAAAGCGAGTGGAGCTTTTTGCAACAAAAAAACTTGACTCGTACATATCGTTACCGACATAAAGAGAGTACAACAAATTTATTTATTGCTTAAAACATACGAGGACAAAAGCATTCGCGAAGACAGAAAGTGAGAGATAGAAAGAAAAGAGAGACAGAGAGAGGGAGAGACATAGAGGGAAGGAACGAGAGAGAGAGAGAGAGAGAGAGAGACAGAAAGGGAGTGAGAGAGAGAAGAAAGAGAGAGAGAAAGAAAAAGAGAGAGAGAGAGGAAGATGGGAGAGAGAAAAGGAGAGAGAACGAGAGAGAGAGAGAGAGAGAGAGAGAGAGATAATCATGCTGACCGCTCTGTCCGTTGCTCGCCACCTCCACATCGCCGGCGTGATCGTAGCCGATAAAGTGAAGGGTGGGCATCAACAAATAAAGTCGACGTCAGCCGCGCGAATATCGATCGTCGATTGGTGAGTACCAGTCTAATTGTAATAGAGAACAGGGATACGGTAGCTCTAATCTTTAAAATGATACATTTGCACTAATATTAGTGAAGATACGGTAGCACTAATAATAGAAAGGATACGATAGTAATTACTTTAGTATGTATGTAATTAATAGAAAACGAACTGGAATATAGGTGCAAAACAGCGTTCGTGCCGTTTTTAAACTACAAAATGCGATGACAAGGGAGCAGAACCACCTGTTCGGCAAGAGTAGTAGCCAAAATATGTCTCAATAAAGATTTTGGTTATATTTTGGCTCACTTTTCACCAAAAAATGTCTGAAAACTTCAGGCGTAATTAGGGATCCCGTTTTGAAATATAAGCTTACGCATGGTTGATTGGTCTTTCTCTGACATGAGCCTACTCCTTATTAGGGGTGGCCGGGGGCCGAAAATATCCGGCAATGGCCCCGGCCCCGGCCCCCAGGGTAGGCCCCGACCCCGGCCCCGGCCCCCGAGGTCGGCCCTGGCCCCGGCCCCCAAGGTCGGCTCCGGCCAAAACCCCAAAGATAAAAAATGTCTAATTGCCAGAGGTGCTAACGGGCCAAACATTTTGGGCCGGCCCGGCATGTCGGGCCCAAGGACTCGGCCAGCCCGGCCCGATCCATTTCCGGGCCCTAGTATATTGGGCCCGGCCCGGCCCGACCAGGCCCGGCCCGTGGGCCCGTAAGAGCCCGATTTTCAAAAAAATTTCTGGGGAAAAAGTAAGAGTACTTATAAAGTGTTTTGAAATTCAGAATTTTCATGCTCGTGCTACGAACATTCCTTTTAATGTATAGAAGAAAGACTTTTGGAGGGGACTATGAACAAATGAAGAAAGTTTTTCACTTAAAGGAAGACTCCGGCGAATGTTTGGCCAAGAAATTCAAAATAGGGATTTGAACCATGAAGTATCCCGCACGGAAGGGACTCTAGCGGCCACTGGCTAAAATATGTCTAGTTCTCTTCCCGTCACGTTTTCGGAAGGCCGTGATCTTCTCATTTCAGTGCTGCTGCCCTTTCACTCTCTCCACAGAAATTTGTGGTCAAAAAGTTTCATTGGGTGCTGACCTGTTGAGAAAACTCCGGCCACTGTCGGTTGCTCTCCGATATCCACACTTCCAACAAGACCGTTCTGTTCTTACCGGTTCTGCTATACATGCATAATTTTTTTCAAAATGGCTGGAGCAGGTGATAGAGCGATGCAAAATAGGAGGCTGCTAATATCTACAGTAGCTAATTCTCTACCCGTGAGATTTAAAATGACTATAATTTGGGGATGATAAGATGAAATTCATTCAAACTTTCTCTATCTAAGTTTTACGATGAGACTAACTGATCCATGCTTAAAAAACGATATGTTAATTATTCGCCGGAGACCTCCTTTAACGATGCCACTAGTCGTCCTGACTGGGCGAAATTCTCTGCTTATCGGGCCCAATCGGGCCTGCGGGCCGGCCCAACTTTTTTTGGGCCCGGCATGGCCCGGCCCCGGGCCCTGGAAAGTTGGGCCGGCCGGCCCTGCCGGCCACTTTGCACCTCTGCTCCTTGTGCACCTTGCATGTCCCTGGCCACGTGGCCGGCCCGTGCTTGTCGTCGTAGCCCCACGTCGCGGCGAGTGCGCCTTGAAGGAAGGAAAAACTAGCGTTTGAATTCGCGCCTTTTTGCCTGATACTAGTTCGAGAGAGCACATGTGTGTTTTAGAGAGCATGTCAAATATGTAGAATACGATTGAGTAGACGCTCCGTGAAGATTTTGTAATTATTTTTACTATTATTAAGATTTTATAATTATTTGTTATCATATAGTAATTATTTTAATTAATTAATTAGTTATTTATATATTTTTTTAACGTGCACAACTGATAAAAGGGGTTCAACACTGAAATTAACTTTCCATCTGTTTTTTCCTGAATGTTAAAGAGGCCTGTTATTCGAAAAAGTGAAAAAAAAGATTTATTGTTAGAGACTGATAAAAGCGACAGGTGGATTTGAGAGCAACCGGCACGATATTGGGCTTGCGCGAAATAACGAAATGATCAGAGCCGCGCGACTGCGAGTTTACAAAGAAATTATAAGTTTTAACCTTGAAGAAGATCGACGGCGAGAAGTGCCGCAATCGTGAAGACCATCGCTGAAGGCCGGCCTCTAACTGAAAGGGGCACAGAAAAAAGAAGAGATTCTGAATTCTGAATTTGTTGATCGCATTGACCGATTTAAGAACAAGCGGTATTGGAGAGTGTTAACATATATAATATCCAACGGGGCGTGTCAAGCAATTGGAGGTAAAAGAGAGAAACAAGAAACAAGTATTGGAACAAAAGGCCCGGAAAGATGAAAGCGAGCTGGTAGAAATAATTTGCTGCGGTGGAGAATTCCAGTGCCTAACAACCCGAAAGATTCGTTTTGAAATGTCAGAATCTAAAATGTTCACGCCATGCGGAATAGTGGAAAGAACAATTATGTACATATCTCTACGTGGACAATTACATACCACTGCTTAAACTTACATGTCATTTTAATTAATTAATTAATTAAAATATATATACATATTTGCATAATATTATATAGCTTGCATATAATACAAAACGAATGAAAAATTAATTACATATGGTGTTCCAAAATTGTAAATGAAAGACAAGTTAGTAAGCTGACAGAGAGAAGTATGCAGCGATAAAGACAGCCTATCTGTAAGGCTCGAGCAAGGAGCAATGCACTGCTGTACTAGGAAACTTTTGATTTTTGAAATTGCTGAAAAATTGATCATTTGTGAAATAGCCCACTTTTATTGTGCAATTTGTTTTACATTATTTCGTTCTAATTTAAGAATGACGCCGTCATCCGAAGAAGCAGAATTTGCAGAGTAAAAAAAATTGGAGAGAGATCCACAGTTTACCAACGTCGTCATGCCTAGAGAAGTTCATCGGCATTGTTTGAAAAACAGTTGTTTAGTATATACATATGTATTTTTAGACATATTTATTACCTTGCCGGCCTAATGATAAAGAGAGAGGGGATATTAATTACTATTTTACAACTCAATTTTATAATATTTTATTAACTGTTGAATCCGATCTTTCTCGCCTGCTTTCATTGAATAAATACTCCATTCTGGTTCAAATATAACCTTTTCTAATCCGGCTACGAAATTTAAAAAAAAAAAATTATTTTAATGAAATAAATGCGAAGCATTTTTATCGTCACGATATCGTAGGTCCCTTGCATTAAATGTTCAATAGAAATTGCCATGTGGTTTACAATTGCGTGAAAGTGATAAATTTTTTAAGTCGAGTGAAAATTTCGCAACGGAGGACTTGGCACAACGAGTCTAATTTTATTTATTTTTAGAGAGTAAAAATTCATGTGACGGCATTCATTACATTGCGATATAAGACTCAGGTTTGCTGAGAAGCTTATTTAATGCTATTGCGAATCTCCAAGGTAATTTTTCCACAATTGTCTCGCAATAAATTCGGGTTTTAATTCAGTGTCGGGAGTGATACTTGTGATTTATTGTTAGAGGGACGCGACTACAATTGTCAGGCTATTTATATGGATTAGAGTTGAGTTTCGTGTTCCATTGATGTGCTGATCATTTGCCTTTCTGGACTCTCTTTATTTAATTGTGACGATTTCATCCGGAGAAGCAGAAGTTGCAGACGAATCTTTTGATTCGAATGATTCAGCGTCACTTCGAGAAATGCACACCTTAATTTAAAATATCACAGTTTTTATCAGCCAATATATTTCGAATCATACTTAAATGTACTTGTTCACATGTAGTAAATACATTCATCGAACTAATAATTGAGAAAAATTAAGAAAAAATAGAAAAAGAATCATGGAAAAAAAATTAAGAAAAAATCTCACTTCATCAGAAATGTCTGTCAAACAGGATGAAAGCATCGAACTTTGCATCTCCTGCAATACAAAGAAAAAATAAATAAACCTTGGCAAAATGATAGATTAAAATGGACAGCCAATATTTGTGAAGAGCACAATACGTGAGAATCAGTTAGGAAATGATATCTTAAAAAATAATATATTTTATAGCTTTAAAATATATGGTCTTGTTCACCTCGTCAACTTCTTCGTTACCATCACGAAACGAGTGACTTTTCTCTGAAGACGTTTGCAGTTTCGACAAACGAATTAGTCGAGGGATTCGCGACCTGTATTTCGGGTTCGATAACATTATTCAGAGGACTAACCATAAGAATAGATTCTGAGGTAATTTAGAGCAAATCAATCAAAAAAAGAATGCTTTTCAGCACACTCCAATCAAAAAAAAGTGAAAAGTAAAAACAATTACGAACCTCTTTTGGAGAGGAGCTCCTACAGGCGTATCTGGGCTTCTAGCATGCGACCAAGAGGTGTCTGCAGATATTATTTCGAATAGATTACCTATTCTTTAATAATTACCTCATTTTTTTCAAGAGGAGCGGATTATATTAATAATTATATATAACTATTTCTAATAATCTCTGGGGAAACATATATCCGTACAAAATTAAAAAAATATGATTTTTAGATGTAAACGCTTGCCTTTGTTCGACGGGACAATTCCATCTTTGACGGATGAGTCATCGTCTGATGTGTCATTCACGTTGTTGTCTACAACAACAGCGACATCGCTGCTGCCGAGAGCAGCCAGTCTGAAGTTGTAAAGTAAAAAAATTTACTACAAAAATTTGGAAAAAATTTAAGTTATTAAATTAAACTGACTCTTCGTCCGATATTTGCATTGCCTTTGGGTTACCTAAATCAATAGACCAAAAAGACTAGTCATCATTGAGGTTATTTTTTTTTCAAAAACCACAATGATACATTTCTTGATTTGTTCAAATGTGGTTTGGATGATGAAAGAGAGATCGAAGAAGAAAAAGATAAAGAGAAGGCAGCAGCGAATTTATGAATCGAGTTGCATATATTCAATAATTTTTACTTTATATAAGAAACAAATGAATAAATAACTATATCAAATCAGCTTGATCAAGAGGGGAGTTTGGAATTGAGAAGAAGAAGAAAAGAGGTAAAGAGAAAAGAAGCATCAATCGGGTGGCGCATGCTATGATTGTGCATGTGGTTGTGTTTGCTTGTGACCTTTCAGCCGACTCCTCTCCTCGTCTTCTTTCTCTGTCTCTGCCGTCTCATCGTGCACTTTCTTTACCCATTCACAGAGAGAGAGAGAGAGAGAGAGTGAGAGAGAGAGGGAGAGAAAGAGAGAGAGAGAGTGAGAGAGAGAGAGGGACAGCGACAGAGACAGAGAAAGAGAGAGAGTGAGAGACAGAGAGAGACAGTGAGAGACAGAGAGAGAGAGGGTGAGAGAGAGAGAGAGAGAGAGAGAGAGATTGAAAGCTGGGGAGAACGAAAAGAACCAGGCATAGTAGAATTTTGCTTGCGGTACGTGTGTTTCTTTTTCTTACTTAGTACCATCTGCATCTCTCACATTCGCTCTCTCTCACTCTCTATCTTTCTCTCCCCCTCTCTCTCTCATTCTCTCTCTCGCACTCGCTCTCTTGGTCACTCTCTCCTCTCTCTCCAACCGTTTTCACCCACTCTCTCTCTCTCCCTACCATGCACCCCTTCCCACTCAAAACATCTTTCATCTCCTACGCCGTGCCCTCTCATTGAGCCAATTTTCTCATCGTCCCACTTTCTCGTACTGTCCATGTCTCTGGCGTGATTTGACAACAGTGATGAGTTGACATAGTGGATTTGGACAGCACTGAGGAAATGAAACCTTACTAAGATATGTATTACTGATAATTCATCAAAATAGCAGTGAGGTGAAATAATATACACATTGTCATCCACAGTAGGTAAGATGTCGCATGTTTGAGTGAAATATATTTTGTTTGTAAGAATTCCCGTTCCAGTCACATCGGGAAAGTAAATAATAAATAAAAATTCCAGAAATTGAGCTAGATCACTCACAGGGACCACTCATTACAAAAAAAGAAGCGAATTTTTTACAATACCTGAATACTCATAGTTAGAAAAAAAATTGAAACACAGTTGCAAAATAAGCCAAACACATTGTTTGTTTTTCTGCTTTATTTATGTTTGTAATAAAGCTACTTCATTCAGCTCATCTGGTTCAGAAAAGGCTACACCAAGGGTTACGAGTCCTTGGGTGCCATGCGTTATAAGTCACGGCTAATCATCGCCCGGTCTCATCATTTTCAGATTCAGGTCTGAATTGACCCTTACTGAAGACAAGGGAAAACTTTCTGCTCAGCTTCCCTATGAATGCAGCATCCTACACTTGGCGAGTTATCGACCTTAACCACGCAATAGTTACCAATTCGCCACAGCAGACGCTCCGCCGCTATTAGATAACCGCAACGCGTATGTCACGCGTTGCGTTCGCTATTCGCGCTCTCATCTCGTATACGAATGAGGCATTTTTTTTTAGCATTGTCAAGTCGTGGACCGGCTGTTTTAGCATTAACTTTTCTCATTTAAGATTGCTTGTTTCCTCTAATATCGTTCGACATATCGTTCGACAATCTTTCCTTGATTGTCGAACGATATTACATTCCTAATTCAACTCACTTTCACGGGAATATTCGGAGTTATCCACTTGTCGTCGTATTTTATCTTTCTGTTCTGGCTTCCCCGTTTTCTTCTGTTCCTTTGGAGCTGTGTCGTTCCAAAAGTTTTTCGTTTACTACGAGTTTTTCCATGAGTAGCATGGATTCATACTTTTCGTTCTTAATACGCCAGCGTTTTGCTTATTGCATCATTGTTAGTCTATTTTAATTTGTCGTGAGATTTTCGCCGGTTCTTTTTCTTTAATATTGCCTAACTTGAATGCGATTGGTACTGCTGCGTCCTTTCATTATAGTATTGCTCATCTCATGAGATTAAATTATTTAGCATTGGTTGGTCCTGATGGAAGAATTCCCACTTAGGTAAGGTGGTGCTATCCTAGCCATGTGCTTGAGGCTATCCTTTCCTTTTTTGCAGAGCATTCCTCCGCTCCAATGACGCGTAACCCACTGTGTACATGACCAAATCAGACCAAATTTGGTTAGATCCTTGAGCTTTCCTCTTTCCAGAGCGTGCTTCTCCCCGCTGCCTCGTCCAATGACGCGTAATCCCAACCCGAAGACAGCGGCGGCCACCCGTGCACGACTGGCCGGCCGTGCTGCCGCGGCCGCCAGCCGTGCAGCCGCCGCAGCCGATCATCAGCCCCAGTCGCCCCTCCTGCCCACTGACGACCTCGTCATCGGCCAGCTCTATGTCGTCAAGCGACAGAATGGCAAGGTCGAAGAGAAGTTCATCGCGTCGCTCATTGAGGTCCTTTCATTTTTTTATTTATTCATTATTATCAGGTGTTCATTTTGAGTCTTATCATTTTGTTTATCATTATTGTTTGGGCTACATTTTCTTCCTATCCATTTATTTATTTATTATTATTATTATTAGGCTTTTATTTCTTCCTATCCATTTATTTATTATTATTAATATTAGGTTTTTCTTTTTACCCTTGATTCAGTTTTGTTCGAAAATTGGACTCTTGACTTTTTAATCGCGCAAAAATACTTTTTCCTTTATAAGAAACTAGAATTTTCTTTTAGTGATATAATTTTGGGCATGATTTTTCTTATCCTTTATTATTGTTATTATTATTAGGATTCTTTTCGGCTACCCGTTTTACCTTTTGCTCCCTTGCACAGATCAAGGAAGTCTGCAAGCGAGACATCAAGAAGAATCGGCAGGAGAAGATGGAGCGCGATCAGAAGCAGGAGGACAAACAAGAGGAAGAGCCGCCGCCAAAGAAGCCCTGCTATGATGGAGAGCAGCCATGCACCTCTGCGGATACGGTAAGGTTTTCATTATTACATATGTTGGCTACGGTATATTATTTTTATTTATTTATTTTACTTTTTTTATTAGGTAGAGTACACATAAATATTTACCATTAGAGCAACTGTTTTTGTGTCACATTGAAGCGACTTCTTAAAAAATTTCGAGTTATTAAATAATTTTAGTTTTTTCCGATAATAATTATTATGCAATTATAATTCTGGCGAAAAGACGCGTTCTTTCCTTGCTCGGTGGTTCTGCCAGCCATATTTTTGCTATGTATCCTATTCATCTTTTACCGAGTGATCTGAACAACCCAGTATAGTTATTCTATTAAACTTATCCCGTTCGCGTGAATGAAAGAGTGCCGGATTCCCGCAACTCTCGCCCTTATTAGGTTGCCCCTGAAAAACCGTACGCTATATCTGGAGAACAGAAGTTGGTTTATTCGTAAAATGAATTAGAGGGGTGAGAACCTGTTTTTTTTTAAATACTACGCCACCCTTAATTTCGACCCCATTTTTCACCTACCCCACCCTGTTCTGGATCCGACAACTCTTTTGTTTCCTGTACCGTGCCACTTCTTTTCGACTGATACCAGGCCTCTTTCAGCAGAAAGAACATCCGGATCTGCTTCGAAAGGCGAGCGATGCTCAATCGGACTCGAGCCAGAACAAGGAAGACGGCAACAACACGAGCGGAGTGGTGGCACGTCAAGAGAGAACTGTAATTGATCTCAAATTTTCCTCTCTAATATATATACTTTTTTTCCACATGGAAAAGTTTGAATCTTTTTTTTTCTTTATCGATACATTCCAGACTTATTTTCCGATGTTCTTTCATTGGGTGCTTTCAATTAGTATCATACTTCAAAATGACTCGGATTATGTGCATTGTGTATTACGTTAAACAAATTTAATGTAAAAAAAAAATGTTATAATGTAAAAAAAACTTTGTTGTCACGAAAATTAATCTCTGATATCTCCAAAGAACTCATTGAATTTATTTGTATATTTCCAGACATTTAATGTACTCTACTTTAGACAATCTCACCGGAAGGCAGCGACAAATCTTCCAAGGACGACGACGACCCGGGCAGATACAAGCTCTTCTATATCCACTACGAAGGACTTGACAGGAGGTTAATAGTAAACTTGACGGGTTTTCTTCTTTGGGTCTGTAACAAACCATGTTATTTTGATATATATATGGTATATAATATGCATATTACATCCTTATTTGGAGGATATTTTTTTTTTCATTTTAGTGTACATCATTTTGGTTTTTTCCCCGAAAAAAAAACATTTGTGGTTTAAAAAATAATCATCTTTTCAGACTTGACGAATGGGTCGAGAGAGATCGATTTGTTGAGCGGACCGTGCCGGCTGCTTTGTGCTCACCAGCAATACTTCCGCCTGGTACTTTTTCGATCTCTGTTGAGTCCCAGAATTTTACTTTACTTTTCAATATTTTAATTTTGATAACTATAAAAACTCATTGTAACTTTACAGTCAAAAATGCGTCAATTTTAATTTATAAGATTCGAAAATCCTTTAATTTTAATTTATTGGAGTCGAAAATGCATCAATTTGTAATTTATGGGACTTTAGGAAATGTGATAAGAAGTATAATTTTTTTTGTTACTTTGTATGAATCGTATATGGTTGATTTTTTAGTTAGCATTAGTCGAAAATGAGTCAATTTATAATTAGCAGGAGTCGAAAATGAGTCAATTTATAATTAACAGGAGTCGAAAATGAGTCAATTTATAATTGACAGGAGTCGAAAATGAGTCAATGTTTAATATTGAGGAGTCGAAAATGCGTCGGTTCCATCGCAGAGCGGCGCGCTTACCCGGAGTCAGAAGCGAATACACGTCGAGTTCCATCACCAACAGACGAGCTACGACGACATGGACGCGACGACGGCGAAGCTCGAGAAGGAGCATGAGGAGGTTATTTTGTTTTATTTTAGTTGCTTATTGCTTATTTTGTTTACTTAGTTGTATATTTATCATTATTATTTGTTTAATCACTATTGCAATTTAATCTACTTTTTTTCTAATTTTAATAGGCCTTTTTTTTATTTTCATCATCAAAGAAGAGACTGACCGAGTTTAAATTGCAATAGTTTCTTCATTAATTCCTCATTAATTAATTTAGTGCGATCATGTGCTCGGTGGTTTTCTTCGCATCTAGGGCGAAATAAGAAATTGTAGCCACTAACATTTGTTCATTTCCATTCCTCTTGAAAGAACCTATATCAACTATCACCAGGAGGGGCTTTATTTCCGATTTGGACAATTTTTTTTCTTCTTCACTACCTCTAATTCTTTCCTATCTAATCTTCTCTCTCTCTCTCTCTCTCCAGCGTACGAAAGTGAAGAACATCGAGCTGGTGGTGCTGGGCTCCTTCGAGATCTCCACCTGGTACTTCTCTCCATACCCATTCCGCCTTGATCCACAAGAGAGACTCTACATCTGCGAGTTCTGCCTGCTATACGTGCGGAAGATGCAGCAATACGCATTACACAAGGTTGGCGTTAGATTTGAAAATTCAAAAATAAAGAGAAGAAGGTTTTTTTAATGCTTGCAGAAGTTGTTTATTTTATTTGCCAGTAGTTGCTATGATTAAACATAACCTCTCTCCCGGGCACAATATTTTCATCATATTGGGTTAATGTGATTTATAAAGAAATTTATGTAATAATTCATTTAGAAGCACTGCAAGCTCCGAACGCCGCCAGGAGTGAAAATTTATCGAAAGGACAACCTCGCCGTCTTTGAACTTGAGGGGAAAGCGAATAAGGTAGGCGAGCAGTTTCTTGTCCTGAATTATCTATCCTATGGCACGTCATCCACCAGATAAAGTTGTAGGTGAAAAATTAGCTATATTGGTGCTTATTTGAATTTCGAGCACATATGCTAGAGCGTTAATCATTATAAATTTTTTGCTTTTAACAGGATACAAAAGTCTGTCAAGGGTCCAACAAAGCAGGGAGGTAGGGGGTTTTTGGGCTGGGGAACAGAGGTAGGGTATGCCAAAAATGAATTTTTGTTTTTTCTACATTTTGCATTAAAAATTTGGTGGAATGCGGCCTCATAAAGGCCCCAAAACCGATCCGATGCTCCGTTTTTTTCCGGACCTGGCTTTTACTCTGGTGGTTCTCCGTACTCTATGCTCATTGTATATCATTTGAGCCGAAAAGCCATTGATTCTGAGAAATTCTTTAGTAGTTTGGTTCGCAACGATTTAATAAAAAAAATCACTTTGATGCAATTTGCGTGCTGACAATTTCATAGTCTATTGTAACTATGGTCAGTTACAGTCTAATTAGGAATTACTGCTGTAACTTGTAATTAGAGAGAGTATACTGTAATTTAGGGAGTATTCTGTGATTTGAGAGGATGTAAACTGATACTTGAGAGAGTATTCTGCAATTTCATTCCCGTTCATATCCAGGTGTACTGCCAGTGCTTGTGCTTGCTGTCCAAGCTCTTCCTCGACCACAAGACGCTCTACTTTGATGTCGACACGTTCATCTTCTACATCTTGTGCGAGGTTAGGGTGTGGGGAATACTGTAGAATCGGTTTTTGAGAACATTTCGGCATGTAGAATAAACATGAGGGAGACAAAATGGAGTAATTGTTATTCAATCATCTTTTTTTAAGATTTCGTCTTATTCTCTCTCTCTCTCTCTCTCTCTCTCTGTTTCACTGTCTCGTTATAAATATAGTACAATAAATAGTGATTTTCTTTGTGATGATAAGTGTATTGAAAAACAATGGGATCGTAAATAATTGAATAAAAAAATAAAATATAAAATCCTGTAAAAAAAATTAATAAAAACAGAAATTGACTCATGGTCAGAGGTATCTTTTTAACACTCTTTTTTCTCTCTCTATCTGTTTCTCTCCCTTTTTCTCTCTCTCCATCCCTCTTTTCGTCGTTTTCTCTCTCTCTTTCTCTTTCTCTCTCTCTCTTTCTTCTCTCTCTCTCTCTCTCTTTCTCTCTCTCTCTCTCTCTCTCTCTCTCTTTCTCTCTCTCTCTTTCAGAACTCATCGTTTCCTCTCTTTCAAGGTGGACCATCTCGGCGCGCACATTGTCGGCCACTTCTCGAAGGAGCTCCAATCGGAGAACAACCTCGCATGCATCATGGTGCTGCCGCCGTTCCAGCGAAAGGGCTACGGCAAACTGCTCATCCAACTGAGTCGGTGACCGTGATTTAGGAGGTCGTGATTTAGACGGGCCGTGATTTAGGAGTTCTAAAGTAATAAAAATATTATTTGTACAATTTTAATTTTTATGAGGACATTAAAGAAAAACGCGTACGGCTAGGAGGTTTTCATAGAATTTGATTTTTGAGATATTGTTGGTTCAGTCCTCATGTCGATCTATTAAATGCCCTGTAGGTCCTAAAAGTGCTACCTACAGGGCATTTAAACGTTATCACATAGGCTCTCTCTCCCCCCCCCCTCTCTCTCTCTTTCTCTCCCTCTCCTCTCTCTTCTCTCTCTCTCTCCTCTTTCTCTCTTTTTTTCTCTCTCTCTTTCTCTCTCTCTTTCTCTCTCTCTCTCTCTCTCTCTCTTTTGTAAGCAGGTTACGAATTGTCTGCTCGCGAGGGCTGGATCGGCACACCGGAAAAGCCGTTATCTGACATGGGCAAGGTTTGGGGAATTCGTTTTTATATTTTTTGTGTTAAAGAATATATTTTCTCTCTCGCATATTACCTTATTATTATCTTATTTTATTTCTATTCTTCTATGTGTCTCTGATTTCTGATTCGAAGACATTTCATTGAAAATTTCCTTTTTCTATCCACCTTCAACAATAAGCGTAGGTAAAGAAAATGCATTTCTTTCTCCCTCCCTCTCCCTCTCTCTCTCTCTCCCCCCTCTCCTCTCTCTCTCTCTCGCTCTCTCTCTCGCTCTCTCCCTCTCTCCCACTTAGGTCTCCTACCGCAGCTACTGGCGCTGGCGCCTGATCAGCGTGATGGAGCAGCAAGGTCTCGGCAACATCACCGTGAGCGAGTTGTCTCGTATCTCCGGAGTCGTGCCCGATGACATCGTGTCGACCCTCCAGACAATGGGCATGGTCAAGTACTGGAAGGGTCAGCGAGGATTTATTATTAGTAGTAACTTAATTAATTAATTGACTAATCAATTAATTTTGTTTAAACAGTCAAGTACTGGAACGGTCAGCTAGGATTTATTATTAGTAGTAATTTAATTAATTAGTTTTGCTTTAAACAGTCAAGTACTGGATGGGTCAGTGAGCATTTATTATTTGTAGTTACTTAATATATTTATTTATTTATTTTGCTTTATTGTTAGACGGCCAAGTACTGGAAGGGTCAGCGGGGATTTTTTTATCAGTAGTTGCTTAATTAATTAAGTAATTAATTTTGTTTTAAACAGTCAAGTACTGGAAGGGTCAGCGGGGATTTATTATCAGTAGTTAATTAATTAATTGACTAATTAATTAATTTTGCTTTAAACAGTCAAGTACTGGAAGGGTCAGCGAGTATTTCTTATTAGTAGTAATTTAATTAATTAATTGACTAAATAATTAATTTGTTTAAACAGTCAATTACTGGAAGGGTCAGTTCGGGGTCTTATTATTATTATTATTAGTATTTTAATGAAAACAAATTTGGTCAAGTACTCGACGGGTTATCGATCATTTCTTATTCGTATAGTATTTTATTTATTTATTGTCATCAAATTATAATTAAAATCGTAGTGTTTTTATTAGTAGTATGCTTATTTGTTTATTTATTTATATTCAACAAACTACGATGTAAACTACTAGTAGGGTCAGTAATCTTATTAGTACTTTTTTTTTATTGAAAAAAGCTAGTTATTATCTTTTAGTCGACGAAGTTCTCTTTTCTCTCACTAATTTGCGCTATCTTTTTGCGGCAGGTGGATTTAAGGTGGATAGATTTAACAAATGTTTCTAAAATAGAGTTAGAACTGATCGGCCGCTGCTTTGTGTCTTTGTTAATATTACTGCTACATTCACTCATGTCTAATCTCGTTCACTAAACATTGCATTGTCTGCGTATCTGTTCACTCTTTCCACTTACCTCGAATATCAATCTTTCTCTCTCTCCCTCTTTTCTCTCCCTCCTTCCTCCTCTCTCTCTCTCCCTCTCTCTCTCTCTCTCTTTGCAGGTGACCACGTGGTCCGGACGAATCGTCGTGTCATAGAGCACTGCATCGCGCAGAACTTCTGCCGTCCTCCCCGCCTTCTGCTGGACCGCGCCGCTCTTCGATGGACACCGCAAGAGGTGCGCGGACCACCCCGAACCAACATTGAGGTCTAAGGGGGTCTAAGACATTAGGGGTACAAGATCTAAGGGGTTTAAGAGCTTATGCATTTAAGATCTAAGGGGTCTAAGACCTAAGGGGTACAAGACCCAAGGATTAGGTCTAAGAGCTTAATATACAACATAAGCACTAATTAGTTATAGGATGGTCTCATTGTCATTCGTAATATTAATCCGGTTTTGTCCAAGGTAGAAACCGTTAAGTCTGATCCACACAACTGTATTCCTTGCGTAGTCACCTAGAAATGGTATCAATGATTCTGCAGAATAGAACTGTACCTCAGCAAGAGCGTTTTTCTTTTTCGTATAACTTTGCTTTCTTTTATGTCCTACATTGGCGCTATGTTTTCCTTTTTTTAAATTTTTCCTGAATAATATAACTCGGCAGGGTGCCCAATTTATGCATGTTTTATCTTAAATTGTGCCTTGCAATGAGCTTCTTTAGGGTTAATCATAAAAATATTTTGCTCCCTCCCCTCTAATGATAATATGGCTATTCGATGAATCATTGCTATTTCATTTTTTTATTTGTTTTGTATTTTTTTTTAAATTTACTGTTGTGTGTCTTTTTCTGCCGTTATTAAGATTTAGTCTGTGTGTGTGTGTAGATTTAGGATGATTTCATGGTTTACGTTGTTCCTCTTTTAACAATTGTATTATAGCTCTCGTTTTTTTTAATATGATTAATTTACTACTTCTCTCTCTTGTTTCTCGACCTCAACTTGACGCTGCGTGTTAATTTTACGTATGTTGTCGTTATACGTAAGTATAGACACCTCCTTTCAGAAGAAGAAAAACAATTGCTCTCACTATTGAACTGTGCCTGATCTCGCGACTGTTTTTCCGTCAATATTATTAGTTTTTTTTGTTTAGCGACTGTTTTAATTGCTTTATAATATATGCTGAGAAGGTGGAGCAAACTGAAACTTTTAATGAAATAAAAGAGATCTCGCGGCATTGTAGGAATCTCAAGTTCTTTTTATTTATGGCGTCAGAAACGCGAAGATATTTTATCTGAAGAGCATTTGTTTTCGAGTCACAGTGTTCGCTCGATCACTCCCTGTCTCTCTCTCTCTCTCTCTCTCTTTCTTTCTTTCTTTCTTTCTTTCTTTCTTTCTTTCTTTCTTTCTTTCTTTCTTTCGTTCTTTCTTTCTTTCTTTCTTTCTCTTTCTCTCTCATTCTCTCTCTCTTTCTCTCTTTCTCCCTCTCTCTCTCTTGTTCTCTCTCTCTCTCTGCTTTCTCTGTCTTTATTTCATCTTTTCTCTCTCTCTATTCCTCTTCTCGTCCCAGCTTACTTTATCTTGTTAGCAGGCCACGGCAGTTTGGTCTCTGATCTCTGATTGATCAGAAACAGAGGGGAAGATGGGACGAGATCGCAGCAGAAGTCGCAGCCCGGACAGACGACGACGCGAGAGAAGCAGAGACAGGGAGAGAGAGCGCGAGAGGGACAGAGACCGAGAGGACAGACGGTTAGAGAGGTTTTTACAATATTTTTTTTTAAATAAATTTATTTATCGTACTGTAGGATACGATTCGTGCATGACATAGGAGTTTTTTTTTCGAGTTTTTGATATATGATATTTTATCATACATGAAATAAGGTATTTTAATATAGCAGCCTTCATATTTCATTCGCACTTCCTCGTCCCCTCTATCTCTGTTTCTTATTTATTTATTTATTCAATACATCAATATGATGTGACAACATTTAGAAATATTGATCGAGGAGGATTACCAGAAGTAAAAGCTGTGAAGGAAATGCAAATTCAATCTCTGTCTCTCGCTCTCTCGCTCTCTCTCTCTCTCTCTCTCTCTCTCTCTCTCTTTCAGTTCACGCAAATCTAAGCGTCGTCATCGCAGCAGTAGCAGTTCGGCTGGTGAGGAGAGTCACAAGTTGGGCAGCATTCTCCGCAGCAATAAGAAGGAGAGGTAAGAGAAGAGAGAGAGAAAGAGAGAGAGAGAGCTCATCAGGGTTTTGTTTAATTATTTATTTTAACGTTTTATTGATTTCTAAAAATTTAATTTCATTTAGAAAGAGAAACCTTTTCCTCCACCATTAACATATTCTAATCTTGGAATAGTAGGTAGCAAAAATACTTTATGTTGTGTCTTTGCAATCAAAATATATATAGAGTAGTGTATGAATAATTAATCGTTAAATTATGAGTGAGATGGAAAAGAATACGTGGAGATGATAATCACGTGGTTTTCCAAATGCATACTCATTTATAAGGTTATGACAATGCTATTCGAATGATGCCTTATTGTTGGCAATAACCAATGAAATTAAATAAATTATAAGTATGAGAAAGTTGGAAAAGGTAATAACTAAATGCTTGCTTTCTCTTTTTGTTTACTTTTCATATGCTAAAAGAACTATGCATGCACAATTTTTTTTCCTTCTTTAAATTAGCCAAAAAGCCAATATTTAAATTCGCGCCTTTTTCCCTGATTCAGGTAGAATTTAAATAGATTACGGCTGAATTTAGCAGCCGTCGCTCTCCATCGAAAGCGTCTTCCGTGCCACGTGAAGTGGCGCGTGAGCTGGAGTCATCGACATTCGACTCGAGTCAACTCTCGGAAGCAGCTTCCAGCTGGATCGAACAGAGAATCGCTGAACAGGTTGGTCACCTTTTTTTATTTTCATTATTATTATTTTTTAATTATCTAAATTATGTATTTTTTACATAATTATTTTAATTATATGATTATTCTATTATATAAGTAAAAGTGAGCACGCGATTTTTTATAGTGACATTATTAGTTTCTTCATTCATTCATCAGATCCGTTCGTTGTCTCAGAAGACTCTTGGGTTAGAAATATATATTCATTTAAAAGTAAAAATACATATCGGTATGTATTTTTTATAATATAATTATGATTTTATTTATATGTTTATTTAAGTTATAATTTTCCTTGTGCCCAGGTGACGTCACGGGTCGGCCAGCTGGAGGCGGCCATGGCTGAGAGAATAGCATCTGCACGCACTGAGATGGAGGCAAGGATGAGGGCGCAGATCGAGCAGGAGATGCAGCACGAGATGGCAGAGTGCACCAAGAGAGAGGTCAGCAAGGAGGAGTTGGCTCTCCCTCTCTCTCCCTCTCTCTCACTCGCTCTCTCTTTTTCTCAGAGAGAGAGAGCGAGAGAGAGATTAAACTTTTAGCCTTTATGTACTTTTTATTCTCTCTCAACTCCTAGTGCTAGAGTACAGAATGAAAATACGCAATTTCATATTCTCTCCATCTCTCTCTCTCTCTCTCTCTCTCTCTCTCTCTCTCTCTCTCTCGCTCTCGTCTCTTTCTCTCTCGTGTAATATTGCTCTCAAATGCGCGATCTTAGCAGTTGTATAATTCACTGCACTGATAGGGAAAAATGTATACTAACATTCCTTCATTCTTTCTCTATTTATTTCGCGTAGGCTTTCCTTTGTAATCTCGATTTCCCTCCTCTTAACAAAAATGCACCTCTGCTTTTAGCTCTTGTAAGATTTCTATTCCTCTCTCTCTCTCTCTCTCTCCCTCTCTCTCTCTGTCGCTCTCTCTCTCTGTCACTCTCTCTCTGTCGCTCTCTCTCTCTCTCTGTCGCTCTCTCTCCCTCTATTTCATTTCTTTCGCTCTCTCAATCTTGTTTCCATCTCTCTCTTTGCAGCCTTCGCTCAATGCAAGCTTTTTAACTTCTGTTTCATCTCTGCTAATCAGAACCTTCCTTTGTTTGCCAGCTTTTGCACATTTCCTAGATTTCAATATCATTTCAAGAGGATCTTGCCGATCTATCTTGAAATATATTACAAAATTGTCAGCTATGCAAGGGCTTATTGTTAGAGCAAAGACCAAAGCATTACTACCACTTACTTGGTCATAATAACGAGCTGATCTTTATGTAAGCTCCTTAATTTCATTTTGTGCTAGCCAAAATTTTAAGCATGCCATATCTCTTACTCTCTCTCTCTCTCTCTCTCTCTCTCTCTCTCTCTCTCTCTCTTTTACTCTCTACCCCGAGTTAATTTAGCTTCAACTCTTCAACATTTTATGGTGTTATAGGATGGTCTCATTGTCATTCGTAATATTAATCCGGTTTTGTCCAAGGTAGAAACCGTTAAGTCTGATCCACACAACTGTATTCCTTGCGTAGTCACCTAGAAATGGTATCAATGATTCTGCAGAATAGAACTGTACCTCAGCAAGAGCGTTTTTCTTTTTCGTATAACTTTGCTTTCTTTTATGTCCTACATTGGCGCTATGTTTTCCTTTTTTTAAATTTTTCCTGAATAATATAACTCGGCAGGGTGCCCAATTTATGCATGTTTTATCTTAAATTGTGCCTTGCAATGAGCTTCTTTAGGGTTAATCATAAAAATATTTTGCTCCCTCCCCTCTAATGATAATATGGCTATTCGATGAATCATTGCTATTTCATTTTTTTATTTGTTTTGTATTTTTTTTTAAATTTACTGTTGTGTGTCTTTTTCTGCCGTTATTAAGATTTAGTCTGTGTGTGTGTGTAGATTTAGGATGATTTCATGGTTTACGTTGTTCCTCTTTTAACAATTGTATTATAGCTCTCGTTTTTTTTAATATGATTAATTTACTACTTCTCTCTCTTGTTTCTCGACCTCAACTTGACGCTGCGTGTTAATTTTACGTATGTTGTCGTTATACGTAAGTATAGACACCTCCTTTCAGAAGAAGAAAAACAATTGCTCTCACTATTGAACTGTGCCTGATCTCGCGACTGTTTTTCCGTCAATATTATTAGTTTTTTTTGTTTAGCGACTGTTTTAATTGCTTTATAATATATGCTGAGAAGGTGGAGCAAACTGAAACTTTTAATGAAATAAAAGAGATCTCGCGGCATTGTAGGAATCTCAAGTTCTTTTTATTTATGGCGTCAGAAACGCGAAGATATTTTATCTGAAGAGCATTTGTTTTCGAGTCACAGTGTTCGCTCGATCACTCCCTGTCTCTCTCTCTCTCTCTCTCTTTCTTTCTTTCTTTCTTTCTTTCTTTCTTTCTTTTCTTTCTTTCTTTCTTTCGTTCTTTCTTTCTTTCTTTCTCTTTCTCTCTCATTCTCTCTCTCTTTCTCTCTTTCTCCCTCTCTCTCTCTTGTTCTCTCTCTCTCTCTGCTTTCTCTGTCTTTATTTCATCTTTTCTCTCTCTCTATTCCTCTTCTCGTCCCAGCTTACTTTATCTTGTTAGCAGGCCACGGCAGTTTGGTCTCTGATCTCTGATTGATCAGAAACAGAGGGGAAGATGGGACGAGATCGCAGCAGAAGTCGCAGCCCGGACAGACGACGACGCGAGAGAAGCAGAGACAGGGAGAGAGAGCGCGAGAGGGACAGAGACCGAGAGGACAGACGGTTAGAGAGGTTTTTACAATATTTTTTTTTAAATAAATTTATTTATCGTACTGTAGGATACGATTCGTGCATGACATAGGAGTTTTTTTTTCGAGTTTTTGATATATGATATTTTATCATACATGAAATAAGGTATTTTAATATAGCAGCCTTCATATTTCATTCGCACTTCCTCGTCCCCTCTATCTCTGTTTCTTATTTATTTATTTATTCAATACATCAATATGATGTGACAACATTTAGAAATATTGATCGAGGAGGATTACCAGAAGTAAAAGCTGTGAAGGAAATGCAAATTCAATCTCTGTCTCTCGCTCTCTCGCTCTCTCTCTCTCTCTCTCTCTCTCTCTCTCTCTCTTTCAGTTCACGCAAATCTAAGCGTCGTCATCGCAGCAGTAGCAGTTCGGCTGGTGAGGAGAGTCACAAGTTGGGCAGCATTCTCCGCAGCAATAAGAAGGAGAGGTAAGAGAAGAGAGAGAGAAAGAGAGAGAGAGAGCTCATCAGGGTTTTGTTTAATTATTTATTTTAACGTTTTATTGATTTCTAAAAATTTAATTTCATTTAGAAAGAGAAACCTTTTCCTCCACCATTAACATATTCTAATCTTGGAATAGTAGGTAGCAAAAATACTTTATGTTGTGTCTTTGCAATCAAAATATATATAGAGTAGTGTATGAATAATTAATCGTTAAATTATGAGTGAGATGGAAA
Source organism: Allodiplogaster sudhausi (assembly GCA_945643635.1). Classification (NCBI taxonomy): domain Eukaryota; kingdom Metazoa; phylum Nematoda; class Chromadorea; order Rhabditida; family Diplogasteridae; genus Allodiplogaster; species Allodiplogaster sudhausi. Next base: position 2,714,146 of record CALZFC010000259.1, on the reverse strand, counting down.
AGAATACGTGGAGATGATAATCACGTGGTTTTCCAAATGCATACTCATTTATAAGGTTATGACAATGCTATTCGAATGATGCCTTATTGTTGGCAATAACCAATGAAATTAAATAAATTATAAGTATGAGAAAGTTGGAAAAGGTAATAACTAAATGCTTGCTTTCTCTTTTTGTTTACTTTTCATATGCTAAAAGAACTATGCATGCACAATTTTTTTTCCTTCTTTAAATTAGCCAAAAAGCCAATATTTAAATTCGCGCCTTTTTCCCTGATTCAGGTAGAATTTAAATAGATTACGGCTGAATTTAGCAGCCGTCGCTCTCCATCGAAAGCGTCTTCCGTGCCACGTGAAGTGGCGCGTGAGCTGGAGTCATCGACATTCGACTCGAGTCAACTCTCGGAAGCAGCTTCCAGCTGGATCGAACAGAGAATCGCTGAACAGGTTGGTCACCTTTTTTTATTTTCATTATTATTATTTTTTAATTATCTAAATTATGTATTTTTTACATAATTATTTTAATTATATGATTATTCTATTATATAAGTAAAAGTGAGCACGCGATTTTTTATAGTGACATTATTAGTTTCTTCATTCATTCATCAGATCCGTTCGTTGTCTCAGAAGACTCTTGGGTTAGAAATATATATTCATTTAAAAGTAAAAATACATATCGGTATGTATTTTTTATAATATAATTATGATTTTATTTATATGTTTATTTAAGTTATAATTTTCCTTGTGCCCAGGTGACGTCACGGGTCGGCCAGCTGGAGGCGGCCATGGCTGAGAGAATAGCATCTGCACGCACTGAGATGGAGGCAAGGATGAGGGCGCAGATCGAGCAGGAGATGCAGCACGAGATGGCAGAGTGCACCAAGAGAGAGGTCAGCAAGGAGGAGTTGGCTCTCCCTCTCTCTCCCTCTCTCTCACTCGCTCTCTCTTTTTCTCAGAGAGAGAGAGCGAGAGAGAGATTAAACTTTTAGCCTTTATGTACTTTTTATTCTCTCTCAACTCCTAGTGCTAGAGTACAGAATGAAAATACGCAATTTCATATTCTCTCCATCTCTCTCTCTCTCTCTCTCTCTCTCTCTCTCTCTCTCGCTCTCGTCTCTTTCTCTCTCGTGTAATATTGCTCTCAAATGCGCGATCTTAGCAGTTGTATAATTCACTGCACTGATAGGGAAAAATGTATACTAACATTCCTTCATTCTTTCTCTATTTATTTCGCGTAGGCTTTCCTTTGTAATCTCGATTTCCCTCCTCTTAACAAAAATGCACCTCTGCTTTTAGCTCTTGTAAGATTTCTATTCCTCTCTCTCTCTCTCTCTCCCTCTCTCTCTCTGTCGCTCTCTCTCTCTGTCACTCTCTCTCTGTCGCTCTCTCTCTCTCTCTGTCGCTCTCTCTCCCTCTATTTCATTTCTTTCGCTCTCTCAATCTTGTTTCCATCTCTCTCTTTGCAGCCTTCGCTCAATGCAAGCTTTTTAACTTCTGTTTCATCTCTGCTAATCAGAACCTTCCTTTGTTTGCCAGCTTTTGCACATTTCCTAGATTTCAATATCATTTCAAGAGGATCTTGCCGATCTATCTTGAAATATATTACAAAATTGTCAGCTATGCAAGGGCTTATTGTTAGAGCAAAGACCAAAGCATTACTACCACTTACTTGGTCATAATAACGAGCTGATCTTTATGTAAGCTCCTTAATTTCATTTTGTGCTAGCCAAAATTTTAAGCATGCCATATCTCTTACTCTCTCTCTCTCTCTCTCTCTCTCTCTCTCTCTCTCTCTCTCTCTTTTACTCTCTACCCCGAGTTAATTTAGCTTCAACTCTTCAACATTTTATGGTGTAATCGGACAATTGGAAACAATATTTTCCTTATATTTCAGGAAGATTCCAAGAAGCGCTGCCTAGAGTTGGAGAGTGAACTACAGGAGAAAGTTCGCCAGGCAGAAGAGAGTGAACGCAAATTTGTCAGTTATCGATCGGAGACGATATCGATTTTTGAGTTACTATTTTATGAATGCTGTATTCAAGGTTCACAGTTAAAGAAGTGTTATGTTGAGATATCATATCGTTGTTTAAAAAGGTAAAGTAAGCAAAAAAAATTGAATTTTCAACATGACTTTCCGAAATTGTTGAGTCTTGATTGCTGTATTCATGGTTCATGATATACAAATGTTATAAATGTATTACTGTATACGAATGGATTACTGTACTTGCAAAAGCGTGGTGAAAAGCGCGTGCAAACGACTCTGAGATGGAAGCTACTACTTCAACTCGGAAGAAGATCACTTCTCTCTTCTCTGCTTCCTTCCAAGCTCTCTTTCTCTGTCTCTCCTCCCGAAAGGAGAGAGAGAGTGTGGTATTGTTGGGAGGGATACGGTATTTGTGTGATTTGAGATCTCTCTCTATCTATCGTATTGCTACAATTCAATGCAGCGCGCTTACTCTATATTCTCGCACGTGGCAGGTTTGCCCTCCTCCTCCTCCTTGTATACAGCTTGAGGTCCCATCGCCTTAAGAATGTACTCCACCTAGATTCAAGTAGTTATATCAGATTTGAGAAATGGTCAATTCCCCGTGTAGGTGGTCATTGGAACCCTACAGTTTGTGTTTACCACCCCTCAAAGATAATTAATTACTCTGTTCATTGGTGCAATTCTAATATCCGTTACGGCCCCAGCTTTCCAATCAATGGTTCATTCTCCATGCGGTCAATCAATGTGTGGAGTGTCGAGAAACATTGATTCTGAGAGCAGGGCCGTAATGTAGAAAAAGAAAGATTTGAATTTCTGTCTTTTTCCAGAATGAAGAACGCCTCGCAATGCTGGCGCAGAAGTCGCAACTTGAGCGTGAGCGGAGCGAATTAGCAAAGGAGCGCGCGGCGCTCAATCGGTCAGAGCAGCAGACCATCCTCAACAAGGGCGGAGGGTCACGTGCACCGATCAAGTTCAAATTTGGCAAGTAGCCACGAGTTTTAAGCCAAGCCCACTTTTTGGCAAGAAGCCAAGACCGTTAGGCCACGCCCCCCACTTTCCCACTTCCTGCTCCTCTCCCTCACCGTTTCTAAACGATATTAACGGAAACTATGTTTTTGTTTAGTGTTCATTTAACCCAAAAACTCCCCCAATGATTCCATTCTCAGGTCGTTTGTTATTCAAATGGGAATGCCTATCGTTATCGATCAATTGTTGTATTGATTCGTATTAAGCCGTAAGCGTACTAGGTTACTGTGTAGTATTAAAACACGGTCGCCACAAGCCATAGTTTTGGTTCGGCGGTCGCGATTTTGTATTCAACTTAATTATCGATTACTTCCGTTCTACTTTATAATCAACGTTTCTCATTTGCCGCCTCAACGAAATATAAGATTGTTTTGTGTGCTTACAGCTGTAATTTGTTCGTTCTTTCGTTATGCGATAAATTAATGGAAAGAAAATGCTGTCTCATGGAAGATGTGTTAGAGGTCACGAGTGATATCTGATGACTGTGCGTGCCCGCCTATTTTTCTTTCGTTATTTTATTATAATAAAAGTACAATCCGAATTTTGATATTTGATTATCATTATTTAGTATACAACTTTTTGTTATGATTAGTAAACGGATATTTATAATAGGAGACGCCTCTAATAGGATTCTCCTTTTTTTCTCTTCTCACATAAATCTTTGTGAGAAGAGAAAAGAAAGACGTGTAAACGAATGCTCGCCCGTCTGGCCCGCTGCTATTCGTTGTCTGCCGCCAGAGTCCCCCTGTCCGGGGAGTCGGTGACGTCATCTCGGCAAGCCCAGCGGCACGAGAGTCGCGCGCCGAGCAGCTCTCGCGCGCATCGACTGCAACGCAATCCGGCCGCCGACCCAAACAGCTTTCTTCGAGTTGGTAGATTATTGTTTTTTTTTCTTTTTTTCGTTATTTAAATTGCATTCTCACCAAAATGAGCGATCGGGATAAAGTAAACGTCTATTTTTCTCTAATTCTACACTAATTCCATTCGTTTAGAACATTTCATCGTCCGCCAGAAAGATGGTTTATGACGACTACGATAACATTCCCTCCTATAAAGATTTCGACGTTTCGATAACCGATATCGATGAAGAGAAACTCGTGCAGGTAAGGATATTGCTTTTCATTTTCTCCTGTGATAATTCGTTCAATTTTTAAAATTATAATTCGTTCGTAAAAAAAATGGTTTTTCGCCCAGTGATAATTTGTCCAATGATTATTAGTACACTTCTTTTTAAAGATGATAATTCAAATTATCATGTAAACTTTTATTATTGTTTATTTATTTGTGATTTTACGCGCCGAAGAAGTCGAACATTTGAGTCCGGGCGCATTCCCCTCTCCGGCTTTCCCCGTCAACGGTATCATGCACGGACGATGTCCCCGCTACATGATTCCATTGGTTTGTCAGCGCGAAGGACACCCGAATTCGCCATCCATCAACATCTGGTTCCTCGTCAATACCGCTTCGCCTTACACTTTCCTCAATGTCAAGTCAATGGAAGCGATCTTTGGCGCCGGAAATGTACATACCTTGCGTCGTCTCGCTATTCAGGTTTGCTTTGCTTTTGTTTAGAAGTTGACTAGCTAAGGAAGTTGACTAAACTTGACGGGTTTTTTTGCTTTTATTAAGTATTTGAAGAATAATTTCAAATGTTTAAGACCAGAAGTATACAATCGAATGCCGTCTTTCTAAGGGACATTTCGAGGAAGTCAACATTCTTGTAGCGAATGCGATGGAAAAATTGAAAGTGTCAATCCTTGGGAACTGGGGCAGAAGCACGTTCCAACTGGACCGCCAATAACTTCTTTTTTCTTTCTTTCTGTGCATTGCAATAATGGATTTAGTTCAATACACATTACCGCTTATTAGAATTTAATTGGCAATTTCCTGAACTCAATGCAATCTTTCAACATGTTTAAAGAATTTTATAAAACGAGTTTTTTTTCTGCTACCTCAACTAAATATGAACTGATCTGACTGCTTACTGCTGTAATTTTTGTTCCTTTCATTCTGCGATAAATGAATGGTTTTTAAAAAAAAGTTCATCTAATGGAAGATGTGTTGAAGATCGATCACACGCGATATCTGATGATTGTTCGTTTCCCCCTATTTCTTAATTTCGTATTCATTTCTTTATTTCCTCTTTATTTTATAATTTAAAAATATGTAATTAATTTCATTTTGTAGAAGTTTGCTTTCCTCTTCTATCCAAGTGTGGGTGTTGCGGTAGCCATACCTAATTAGAATACCTTATTCTTTACTTTCATTAGATACACATACATGTTTCATATGTGAGAGGGGAGGAAGGGGAAGTCGCCGCCGCTCTTCGTACCTTGCTCTCTTTTCCACTCTCGTTACTCTCTCATCCCGGAGCCCCGCCTCCAGTCTGGGCGGGGCTCGACTCCTCTAGCATGACAGCTTGGTTGCATATACACGAACGTCTCTAATTGAGCGCGCGCGCCGAGAACAACAAAAAGAAACAAGTGAACGAATGCTCCTCCGTCTGGGCCGCTGCTTCTCAGCCGCCGCGAGGGCCGTCGGAGGCGCCCGGCCCGGCCAGCCGATGACGTCATCTCGGCAGGCCCAGCGGCACGCCTCTCATGCAACGAGCAGCAATCGCGCGTATCGACTGGAACGCAAGCCGACAGCAGACCCGAACAGCTTTCTTCGAGTTGGCAAATTCTTGTTCTTTTTTTTGTATTTTTACAGATTTTACTTTTGTAAATTTTTGGTCAATAAATTGGTTTGACCTAAAAATTAAAAAAATAAATTCCTTTTATCATAAGACTCCGAGAGTCGAGAAAACAAGAAAACTTGAAAACTCGCTAGGTTTGCGTAATATTGAAGGTGATGGCAGTGCTGGCGGCGTCCGTGTGGACGGGAGCGATCATTGCTGAGAAGGGGGCATTCATTCTCGAGGACTACGAACTATTTGTGCCATCGCAAGAGGATGACGACTAAAGGAAATGTCCGCGGCCGTAAAATAGGAATCCGGCCCTATTTTCTATATTTAGTAACTTACGGTATTTAGTAGCATACTGTGCTTAGTGGCATACGCTATTCAGCGTAAGCAAAGAAAGTTGCATAGCATAATACTTATCCAAATATCTCATGTTTCCTACGCATTCACTACGCTTTAGCCTGCCAGTTGCTTTTCGCTGCCCGGTGAACATGGTTTCCAAGTTCAAAGATAATTTACCATAAGTTGTGAGGTCCATAACTTTATTAGTCATAGAAAACGGTTTTTTTACTCGTTTGTAAAGAGGAGTCAACGGCCTGTTCATTTCAAAATGTGATTAGAAGCAAATCATCCGTACCCTTTTCTTGCCGAGCAGTGTGTATAAATTGATCTGGAATTCATTGTTGAACACGCATCAAACCCGAGAAATACGGCTCGAAATAAGGCAAACGGAATTTTTTGCTTCGTCGACTTGATGAAGAAAAACGTAACCTTGGAGGGGTTGTTTTGCTCCATCGTTTGATGACGTGAATGGTATCGAATGGAAAACAAAGATTAAACGAGAGAGGAAGGAAACCACACCCTTTGACAATGAGGAGCGCGGACGGGGTAATAAAAATAATACAATGGTTGCAGTGATAAGCGGTGTACAAGAATAGAGAGAGAGAGATAATCTTCCGGAAAAAGACATGTCGCCACATACATGATTTTACTCGTGTGTGCTCGTGTGGGAGTGAGGCCCGTGTTCGTGACCCCTGTCATCTGATGGAGAGTGCCCGAGTCGAGTGCAGTATTCCAAGGGTTGGCGCGACACTCCCAACATTCCTGGGAGAGAGAGAGAGAGAGAGAGAGAGAGAGAGAGTGAGAGAGAGAGAAACGATGAAGCTCAAAGGTGAAGCCTCAAAACTTGAAGATATGGATACGGTAGACCCACCTGCCGGCCGCAGTGATGCCCGAGATGGCGTTCGTGACGGACATGAGTGGCGAGTGGAGAGCCGGCGTCCCGCCCCACACCGTGTGGTAGCCTAGAAGTTTTTTTTTAGAAGATTACATTTCTTTTCTTTTCTCCCAAAATATTAATTATTCTAACTGTTTTAATTACTATTGCATTTATCTTCAGACAAAATAATTCGAACACCAGAAGGACGTTGATCAATTCTAGCATGCACCACCACGTAAATACTACATACTGTGCTGTCAATGAAAACCGCAAGGCCTCATAAAAAATATAAATGTAAATAAATTCTTAAAATAATCATAGATAAGTGTTAAACTACTAGAATAAATAATAAAGTAATGGTATTTAATACATTGTTATAGTTTTATAAAACGCCAATATTTATCTTAAAAAATATATGAATGTATGTACTTATTCCTGACCAACGATTCCGGAGAGCGCAAACGTGGGCATCATCTGGGCAAAGGCAGGATTCGGGCAGAAGAGCCCATTGAGGGACACGGCGCCGTGGCCTGGAAGTGTAGGCATTATTATGGATATTTTCATCTTTTTATTTATTCACCTGGTCTGAGGAATCGCAAAAGTGGACCTCCGGGGGCCTCGAAAATGGGGTTGGTAAGCCCACCATTTTAATTTTAGGGTCTCAAAAATTATGGTTCCGAACTGGCATTTTTCCCCTGCATTTTTACATGTTCATTTTAATTTTCATTTAATACACCCGCGGTTCTTCTTGCCTGCGATCCATTAAAGTATCGCTCCTCGAATTTCATTTCGATATCTGACGTGTCATTGTCAATTCTCTTGCATATTTCTATGCATACTACAGCGCAGATTCCACATTTATACACCGACTCCACATGCTAGAGAGAGAGAGAGACAGACAGACAGAGAGAGAGATTGAGAGAGCAGCGAGGAGAGATAAAAACGACAAAGCTTAAAGTCGAAGCTCAGCAACCTGAAGCGAGAGTTCCGGCATGCTTGGCTATCTTCATGAAGGGCGTCTCTGGTATGACAGACGGCAGAACAACCTGAAGAGAGGAGGACTTGAGAAATACTTTGGAGCTGTCAATCTAGCAGATCTCTAATAATTTTTGCCATCTCTTGAGAAATCGAAAAACCACCCTGAAATAAAGAAACTTGGAAAAATTTTCTTCCTTTAATGTGCTTTGAAGCATCATAACCCATCTAAATGCCTACTTTCAACAATCACGTCCTGTATGAATCAATACGATGTGCAACGTTGTGAGATACAAGTTGGAAACAGTAATTCTCAAGTTATTTATGAAACGCCATGCAAGTTAATGGAATCTTTGCAAGTAATCTATAAGGTCGATTTAGAAATTATAGCTCAATATCACGATACTTTCGCGGACAGGTGGACATAAGCTGCGTAGATATAACTAATATTTCTCAAGTCGAGTGACAATCGGTCGAATGAAGATTCCTAGCTGTTCAGTAAGCACAAAACTGTACACATGCACTGGTGTATGCCTCCCTCCAGCACAATTTGTTTTAAAAATTACTTGAGTAATCCAGTACGGACCTGGCGTTTTTTCTTGCCTTTTTCCATGTCCACACTACACCCGCGGTTTTTCTTGCCTGCGTTCCATTAAAGTATCCCTCTTCGAAAATCATTTCGCTATCTGTCGCGTTATAGTCAAATCTACTTCATCTTTCTTCATCGACTCAAGATGCTAGAGAGAGAAAGAGAGAGAGAGAGAGAGAGAGAGAGAGGAGAGAGAGAGAGAAATAGAGAAACGACGAAGCTTAAAGATGAAGTCCTGAAACCTGAAGCGAGGTTCCGGCGTGCTTGGCTGTCTTCATGAAAGGAGTCTCTGGTACAACCGCCGGCAGAACAACCTGAAGAGAGAAGAAAATGAGAACTTTGTAGGTGAGAAACACTACAGCTCGATTTAGAAATTATTGCCTGCCAATATCCAGATACTTTTGAAGACAAGGTGGATTTAAGCTGAGTAGATATAATAAATGTTTCTTAAGTTGGGTGCAAATCGATACTTCCATTCCAACAGTATCCCTGTATTGTCAGTACTGTCTTTGTTCACACTCTTTCCACGTTCTCGATAGTCGCTTAGAGCAGTGGTTAAATACATTTCTTAGGAAAGTGTCATAAAGCTCATAAAACTGAAAAGAGCGAAAATATGAAAAAAAAATTTGGAACGCTTCACGAATTTGCGTGTCATCCTTGCGCAGGGGCCATGCTAATCTTCTCTGTATTGTTCCAATTTTAGTATGTGTTCATTTGGAATGAACATTGTTTAAATATTCGAGATGTCTTATATAGGCACGCTGGCTTAAGCAACCTACATTGGGCGAGTTTTCAAGAAGCCGCCGCTGCATTGGGGTATGGCGCAAGACCTAGTAACGCAAAGACAGAGAGATCCCCTCTCTCTTCCCCTCTCTTCCACTTCTCGCTCTACCATCTCTCTTTCTCTCTCTCCCATCTCTCTTTCTCTCTCTCCCATCTATCTCTCTCTTTCTCTCTCTCTCTCTCACACCTCACTCTCTCACATCGCACTCTCTCTTTTTCACATCGCACTCTCTCTCTCTAACCTCTCTCTCTCTTTCCTTGTTCCAATTCCTCCATGTGACTTTGTCTATCTATTTCGTTCTATCATTTTATTTCTTTCAATCCCTTTCCAATTTCACAAATTTTTTTTATAAGCAGCGGAAAACCGCAAAAGTAAAACAATTAAAAGAACCTATTGACTCAAATAGGTCGAGCAACTTTAAAAGACGTAAATCGCCGTCGCTGGAATAAACACGAAATGCAGTGTAGCAGAAATGGTGTCAAAATAGTTGTGCACACCGAAATAGTACTGGTGTAATGTACGAAGTGTAAGTTTATAATAGAGGGAATTTAAATTTCTTTTTATGTCACAGCGCTGCGCAGCAATGACATTTTTCATGTCGGGCATTTTTTTTTTTGATAATCCTCTTTGAATTTCTATTTGTTCGTTGTCGCAAAGTCGAATGTTTGAAGTTGCTTGGGCATTTCTGTCCTCCTCCTTTCTCTTGCTTGCTGTAACAGAGCACATGAGCCCGCTTTCGCTTTGACGTAGTTTTCCACGGGGCGCCTTGAGCCTCTCACCTGTTTACAAGTCTGTCTATCTATCCCGTTTTCCCTATCATCTTCCTCTTTGGTTAAGGGAGAATGAATGCATCACTGCATCCCCGCCTCCTTCTTCGTCTAGCGATTCCACTATATTTTGCTCGCCTCGCTTGCGGCCGTTTCCTCTTTTCCGCTCTCTTTCTCTGCGTCTCTCAATCTCTCTCTCGTTCTTTACTCTCGTTCTCTGTGTCTCTCTCTCACTCCTTTCTCTCCCTTTCCTAGCTTCTCTCAACATGGCCAGCATCGAGTGGGCTGCAGCAGAAGCACGTGGTTCTTTCCTTGCACTGCATTTTCTCTTTTTCTTTTCCTCTCTCTCTCTTTCCCTCTCGCCTTCCTTCTTCTTCACATTTTTTTCTCCCCCGGTTCCCTTTCTGCTGTTCCCCTTTCCCGCTCATCCGTCTTCTCTTATCACGTATACCTATTTGTTAGAACGAATGATGTTACCAAGCTACAAGAGCAACCCATTCTTATTCTACAAGTTTTGTTCAATTTTTTTTTCGTGAAGGAAAAGTTTTCATAGCCCACTTGTAAGCTTACTTATATTTATACTTTTCTCCCCAAATTACTACTTTCAATGAGTCCTACTAGTGTACAAGTTTGGGGTAATATTATTTCTATTGGAATATTATTATGCTGTTGAATAGTATTTCCTCTTTTTCTCATGACTTTCTCGGTGGTTTACAATGTCTGGGGCTGATCATAACATTCTGCAAAATTGTAAGGAGTGTTGTTTGAAGGCTTTACAGTTTTAATGCGATTTCTAAATATGGCGAATCGCATCAAAACTTTGTACTCGTTTTCCGATGCCTCTACTCTTATCTTTTATCTTTTTATGATTTCGTTGTGACTCCCTCTCCCCCTGTCGTAGCACGTAATGTTTTTACACATAAACACCCAGACACTTACGCACTGCCTCCATTTTCGGACCGGCGACCCCCTCCCCTTTCTTGTTGTTATCTTTCTTCTCGCAGTTCTACAACCTGCACGCTCATTGATTTAGTGACAAGTTGTGGCCTTATCGCCTAAATCGCGAGAGCCATTCGATAACACTTTGCAACGGACGCTCGGACGACGAAAAGCAAGCACTTTCCTAGATTGGCTAAGGATGCTCCTGAATGTTACTATCACTTCTTTTTTCTATGCCCCCTTCCTGTCCTGTAATGAACTGTTACTTAAAATTGTGTAAGTGTTTTAGAATATGCCTATATATATTTTTTTACAGTACCCCGCTTGAGCTTGTTATTCATGGGTACGGTACACTTGTGGATTGTACGTACACCGTACTTATACCATATGTTCTAGCATTAGTTCCGCTGATTACAGGCTTGCTTAGGTGTTTTTCGTATTTATTCATCTGTTAATTTGCTATTTAATTTCTCATTAAAACTTGTGAAAATACTTATTTTAAAAAATATATCCTTTTTTCTAGAGAGCGTGAGAGATCGGGTAAAGAAGAAAAAGAGAGCGAGAGAGAGAGAAGAACATAATGCTCCGAGCGCTGCATCCGCGTCCATGCGGAACATCGACCGCGACGCTTCTCGCGACGCGTCGCGTGCCACTCTGTGTCCGCTTCGCTACCGCGTCCGCTTCCGCGCCTGCTGCGGCAGCACCTCGCGGTATCCCCTACAACAAGCTTACGCTCTCCACCGTCAAGGAGATCTACAAAGGTTGGGCAATGCAACTTAAACTTAAATGTTTCTTTTTCTTTGTCCTTTTGACAAATTGTTTTTGTTCTTGCTTTGTGCACTTGTGCTCTTTCACCGACGCATGGTGGCATGCCGTTCAGTGAGCAGCTGTTAAACTTGTTTTTCTTTGTCCTTTCTTTCTCTCTCTCTCCCTCTCTCTCTCTCTGTCTCTATCTCTCTCTCTGTCTCTCTCTCTCTCTGTCTCTGTCTCTCTCTCTCTCTCTCTCTCTCTCTCTCTTTTCTCTCTCTCCTCTCTCTTTCTCTCTCTCTCCTCTCTCTCTCTCCCCGCCTCTCTCTCTCTTCTCTCTCTCTCTCTCTCTCCCTCTCTCTCTTCTCTCTCTCCCTATCTCTCTCTCTCTCTCTCTCTCTCTCTCTCTCTCCTTGCAGGAGAGCGAAGAGTAGCCCTCTCGCCCGCCGCAACAGCTGTCCTCGTCAAGAAGGGTCTCCAGGTTGAGGTACGCGTGGGGTCGGAATGCCAGGCTAGACTAAAGAATCCCTCCAAGACATAAGCAAGTGATAAAGGAGATAACAAGGAAGCACAGACAAGAAGGGGGCAAATGGAGAGAGTGTTGATTAATAGGAATGCTGAGGGTGAGAAACTGGTGAGAAACAGATTGCTGTATAACGCAGAAATGGATGAAAAAGGGGCGAAATACTGCTTCTGGAATTTATGGGGGACAGTGCTGAACAAGGGCGGCGCATGCGCCGTGTTGTACCCCCCCCCCCCCCCGGCCGGCTCAAAATTCCGTTGAACCCCCCCCCCCCCACCCCCCCCCCCGGATGAAACATTTTTTGCTTGAAAAACGGCACTTTTTCCACAAGAAAGGTGATTTTTGATCGAAAAAGTCATTTTTTTCGGCTTTGTACCCCCCCCCCGGCCTGGAGCCCTGCGCCGGACCTTGTTCAGCTATGATGGGGGAAAATTTGTAATCGGGAAGTCATGCATTTTAGGCTGTGATGTGAGACTGAATTTCGAGTGTTTTGGTTTGTAGACACGAGGTTTTTTTTCATTTATCAGTTGCATTAATATTCACCAAAAAAAGGTAACAATCGATCAGTGCTCGTTCTCACTTGATTAATTCATTCTCATTACGCGTATGCAAACCACTTGTTAGACATTTTCTTTTGATTCGTGACAATCGATTTTAGAGAAAAGAGTTTATTATTTTGCTTGAGTTTTTGTATTGTAAGATTAATATAACATTGAGATTAATATAAAATGAAGATTAATATAAAATGAAGATTAATATAGAATTAGGGTTCATACAAAATTAGGATTATGATAAAATAAAGATTATTAATTAATATAAATTAATACCATAACATTTCAGGTGGAATCTGGCGCTGGCGTTGAAGCTCAATTCGCCGACTCGGATTATGCGAGCGCAGGCGCGCGAGTCGTCCCACGTGACAAGGCCTTCCAGGCGGACATCTTGCTCAAGGTATACTGTAGCTCTACTTGTAAGTGTACTGTAACTCAAGGTATACTGTTGGTCAAGGAATACTTTATCTCAAGGTATGCTGTAACTTAGTTTTATTGCAGCTCTGAACGTGTATGGTAGCTGAAAGGGTATGACCGTTTTTGAGTGGGGCACTGTACTTTACTGTGTACAGGAAAACATATAGACACATGCGAGTTTTGTTTTTTGCAGGATTTGTTTATTTTTTCAACAACGGCTTGATTAATAGTTTGAATGGTATGAATACGTTTTTTTCGGCTATTGCATGAAACGGGATTCAAGCACACTTGTGGATTCCTTGGGATTCTCGGTGCCCAAAAGCGGGTGTAAATCGCATGTCTTTGAGAGAACATTAGGGAAGAGCATTTTTTTTTCGACTGGCTAAGTATAGAAAGAAAGCAATGGATATATATATATATATATATATATATATATTTATTTATTTATATTTCCCCCTCTACAGGTGCGCGCTCCGCTGTCCGAGGAGATGACTCGGCTGAGAGATGGCTCGACTCTCATCTCATTCGTGCACCCGGCAGTCAACAAGCCACTCCTGGACGAGCTGGCCAAGAAGAGAATGACCGTCTTCGCCATGGATGCCGTGCCGAGGATCAGCAGAGCGCAGGTGAGAGGGAAGAGAGAGAGAGAGAGAGAGCGAGAGATGAAGGGAGAGAGAGAGAGAGAGGTGGGAAGAGAGGTGGGAGAGAGAGAGGGTGTTGAAGAGGGATAACAGAGGTTATCATGGAGTGACTGGTGTTAGAGAGGGAGAGAGAAGTTAGGGAGTGGAAGAGTAAGGGATAGTGATGGAGTGGGTGAGCGGTTAAAGGGGGAGTAGAGACAGGAAAGGAGATATTGAATGTGAGTCTAATTGTAAGAGATAGAGATATTAATTATGCACTGACAATAAGGTTACTAAATAACGTTTGACAAACACGTTAGTCTGATAAGGGAAGAGAGAGATAGTGCAACGAGATCTGCTTGATAAGCGTTGCATGGGAAGGAGGACGATCTGTCGCGTTCTCGACCTTGCCAAATGTCATTATCTGTGAATCTCCAATAGCTTTCTCCTTCATTCTCACTCTCTCTCTCTTTCTCTCTGTCTCTCTGTGTCCAGCTCCCTCTCTCTCACACTCTCTCTCTCTGTCTCCCTCTCCCCTGTCGCTCTCTCTCCCTCCTCTCTCTCTCTCTCTGTCTCTCAATCGTTCTACCTCTTGCTCTCCCTCTATCTCTTTCGCTGTATTCTTATTCTCATACATAGATTAGCCAAGTAAGTTCAGCCTTGGCCTTCTGTCATATGAGTTCCATCCAAACGGCGTTTTTTCGGCATCTTATTTGTGTAATGTCAACCTTTGAGGGGGAAGAGGAGGGGTGTTGCATTACTTGTTTGTGCTGCTCATCTCTTGTGGAATGATGCTTTGGAATTCTTGTCGAGGAGAGAGCGAGAAAAAGAGGGAGAGAGAGAGAGAGAGACTGAGAAAGAGAAGAGAGACTGAAGGTAGAAAATGAGAATAACAGTTTAGAACTTTGGTTCTATAACTCAAAGAGCTTAAAAATCATATGACAACACACTCCCATGGAACAATCATTGTCAACAAACAGAGAAAGTACATTAAAAAAGAGCAAACAAACGAAAAGCAGCTGATCGTACTAGACAATGGTCAAACACCATGGAATCTGTCCAAAAAAATTAGTAATTTCATAAAAAAGTCCTTGGAACAAGCTTATGAGTTAAATACTTGTTTTCTTTTGTTTTTGTAGGAAATGCAGGTATACCAGCAGCAAGCAAATGCAGTTATAAGAAAAAAATATATGTTTAGAAGTGAGAACAGGTCATAATAGCAAAAATTATAAATAGTAAAAAAAAAGGTGAGAATGATAATAATAATATTATTAATAAAAATAATAATAGTTGGTATGAATAATACAAATATTAATAATAATAATATTAATAGTATAGTAATATTAATAAATGAATAATAATAATAGCAATAATAGGGCGCCCATTGATCGTCCATTACCAACCATATGATAGATCCCCGTGGTTTCCATCAGCACATTAGCGTTTTAAGCGGATAAAAAAGTGTACCGTTGATATCGCTAACAAGAATGCTTAATAATAATATCAAAGATGATAATTACAATAATGTTTATAAAGAATGAATCACTCCAGGTCTTCGATGCGCTCTCTTCCATGGCCAACATTGCTGGCTACAAGGCGGTGATCGAGGCAGCGAATCACTTTGGCCGCTTCTTCACCGGCCAGATTACGGCTGCAGGAAAAGTGAGATTTTTTGCTTCTGGGTTTTATTTATTTATTTTTGTTTAAAAAAAAAATTTAATCGCCGCTTCAGCTTCTTTTCCCCCCTATGACCGTGAATAATATTCAGCCTGTTATTTCTTTATACATGCCGTTTATTTGTTTAAAAGATGACCAGAGTTTAGCAAGACATGTTTTATTGATTTATTGGCTTCATTTAGATGACTTTATATTCTTATTTAAGTTGTACAAAAGTTAAAGTAGATTAGTTATCGATCTAGCTTTAAAAAAGTTATATGTTTTAAAGGTGCCCCCAGCGAAAGTGCTCGTTATCGGTGGCGGTGTTGCGGGTCTCAGCGCTATCGGAACGGCAAGGAATATGGTAAGAGAGATGTTGTTCCGAGCTGGCATACGGTTGCTTTCGTGGTGGGACGAATCTGATATAACTCGGATAGTGAATTCCTTGATGTTATAAAGGAAAATAGATGAAATGGCATCAGTTGGCAATTGAGAGTGGTTGATCTTGCGTATTCGAGCAGACTATGACTTATGCTAAAGGAGGTCTCCAGCTTGTATTTATCAATACGAATAGTACGGTGATTAACAAATATAACTACTACGGAATAGCAAGTAATTAATAAATATTAATCAATGAATGTTAACAAAAATAAATATTATGTTAATTAAAAAATATTAATTAATTAACGTTTTCAAATATAAATGAGCAACACCACAATATTATCAATAGAATAATTGCACACTTTGAGGGCGCAATCGTGCGAGGCTTCGACACGCGCGCCGCGGTCAAAGAGCAGATCCAGTCACTCGGAGGCGAATTCCTTGAGGTTCGCTTTGATAGTAGATTTGATAGTAGACTTGATAGCAGATTTGATAGCAGATTTGATAGTAGATGGGAAAGGGGGCATGTCATGTTGACTTTAAGCTACTATCGAGAACGATGAGGAAAGTGGACAGAATGTTAACAAAGAGACTGACAATACAATACAGTATTTGGTGGACGGAGATAGACATTGGTGGATATTTACTGTATTCTTTACTAAGGCGATCGCTTCCACAATCGGTTTCCTTCTGACTTTAGCAATATATGTTATATCTGCTCCAGCCTAAGTCCACCTGTTCGCCAAAAGTGCCTGCATATTGGGCAATAATTTTGTAATTCGAGGTTTTGTGTATTAATTGCGACGATTCAATTAGCATGGCGCTTCGTATAACTAACTTCAGAATTTCTGTTTCCAAATTGGCATTCAAGGGAAGGAAAAAAAATTAAGTTTCTTAATTTCAGGGTGGGGTGTTTTGGATTTCTCCGAAGAGGCAAAAATTGAACAGTAGATCTGTGTTATATTTAGACTAGACTAGTACTTTGTGACCCTGGCTAAGATATTTGCGACTACTAATAAATATTTTATGTTCGTTTCCGGAAATTTATACCGAATTACACTTTCCGTAAGAATGTTGAAATTTAGGTGAAGATCAAGGAGTCGGGCGATGGCGCCGGAGGATACGCCAAGGAGATGAGTCCGGAGTTTATCAAGGTATTGATTTATTCATTGACTATTTTATTGATTGATTTGCTTCATTTGCATGAGTTTCTTTTCTTATTTAAACTGTAAAAGAAAACCTCTCTATGTAATTCCCTTTCTTCTCTTTTTATCTTTCCCTCTATTTCATCTTATTCGCTCTATATTTCATAATCTCAATCTTCTTCTCCCCATCTATTTCGTCTCAGTAGCTCTCTCTCTCTCTCTCTCTTTCTCTCTCTCTCATCTCTATCATTCTCTCTCTCTCTCATCTCTATCATTCTCTCTTTCTCTCATCTCTATCATTCTCTCTCTCTCTTTTTCTCTCTCTCTCTCTCTATCATTCTACATCTCTCTCTATCATTCTCTATCTCTCTCTTTCTCTCTCTCTCTCCCTCTCATTCTCTCTCTTTCTCTCTCTCCCTCTCTCTCTCTCTTTCTCTCGCTCTCTCCCTCCCTCTCTCCCTCTCTCTCTCTCTCTCTCTCTCTCCAGGCCGAAATGGAGCTCTTCGCTGCGCAGTGCAAGGAAGTCGACATCATCATCACGACCGCACTCATCCCGGGCAAGAAGGCGCCGCTTCTCATTTCAAAGGTAGAAATTACACTTTTGAATTTTTGAAATTTTTATTTTTATTTTTTCTGAACCTATAACAATGGATTTTCTATCACCTGACGAGTTGACTATTCCCAGTAATAAATAACTAAACAGTTAAGAGTTTCTAATGAAATGTGTATTATTAAGTAGCTTGAGTTTCTAATAATTTTATTAAACAGTTTCTAACAAATGATATATATATTTTTTTTAAATTAAATTTAAATAAATATAATTCTTGTTTCCCAGGAAATGATCGCCTCGATGAAGCCGGGCAGCGTGGTGGTCGACCTCGCGGCAGAGGCCGGCGGCAACATTGAGACGACGAGACCGGGCGAGATCTACACAGACTCGCGAGGGGTCGTCCACATTGGATACACTGATCTACCATCGAGGTTCTTTCTCTATCTGTTATATCTACATTGATATTCTCTCCCTCGCCTTCTCTCTTTCTCTCTCTCTCTCTCTCTCTCTGTCTCCATTTTCATTTCTATATTTTCCCCACATTCGTTTGGATAGGAAGGAATGGGACCTGACTACGGCTTGCACGTATAGCTAATTATTCGCTAATAAGTAAATAAATGTAAAGAAATTAAATGTAGAAAAAAAAAGAGTAGAATTATAAAATTTCAGACTGCCAACACAGAGCAGCACTCTGTATGCCAACAACATCTCCAAGTTTCTGCTCTCCATTGGAAGTCAAGATCACTTCAACTTGAACCTCGATGATGAAGTTGGGAATTCTTTCTTTTCTTTAATTTGTATTTATTCTATTTATCTTTTAATCTTATCAATTTGTTTTTTTAACGGCCAGGCAGTTTTATGAGCATAGAAAATGGGAAAAGCGATTCTTGAATCAGCGCATTTGATCATTCACAAAAGAGAACGAAGTCCTTCGTTCTCTTTTGTGAATGCAAATATTAAAGACATTAATAAATAACTCTAACATACAATTTTGACATTGGCATAACTGTTAATTGTATAACTATCAATAGCGTCACTTGCTATAATAATATTACTTTCCCCTTTTCATTAGACTGATTGCATGATGTGATATTCTGCTTATTTGAGTATGTTGTCACATCTTTGATTGATGTATGAATTACTAAATAAATAAAAATGCATTTGAAGGTTGTCCGCGGCTCGATCATCCTTCAGGAAGGCAGACTTCTCTGGCCGCCGCCCGTGATTGCGCAGCCATCCCCGCCAAAGGAAGAGAAGAAGGAGCAGGTCAGAGAAGGAGCTGATGAGGAAAGTGGATGAATCTAGTATTGACTATACTAGTTAGAAGTTGTACGAGTTCAGTTCTATGATAGCTGGTACGGTACTGTAGTTAAGCAGGAAAGCAACTATAGATACGCAGGAGTACTTAGTAGTTGAGTATTTAGTAGCTAAGTATCCATCAGAGACACACTGAACGAATGTTATCAAAATTTTGAGCCAAATTTTCTCGATGAAAATTGGTTATATTTCTCTCTCTCTCTCTCTCCTCTCTCCTCTCTCCTCTCTCTTCTCTCTCTCTGAGGAGTTATAAGTGACTTCTCTTTTTGTGTTCCAATTTTTCATGTTATTCTCTCTTCAGGTTGTTCTGCCGGCCGTCGTACCAGAGACGCCCTTCATGAAGACAGCCAAGCACGCCGGAACTCTCGCTTCAGGTTTCGAGGCTTCATCTTTAAGCATCGTCGTTTCCCTCTCTCTCTAGCTCTCTCTCTCGCTCTTCTCTCTCTCTTCTCTCTCTCTCCTCTCTCTCTCTCCCCTCTCTCTCCTACAGCATTCGATGTAGCGTAAGGGTAAACTCTGTGCTTATTTCCAGGGGAGGAGATGACTTTCTATCATTCAGTTTGATAGGCCGTCCTCGTTATACTTTCTGTTCTGTATTTGATAGAAGGATGTTGTAGAATTAACTATGGCACGACAGATAGCGAAGTGAATTTCGAAGAGAGATACTTTAATGGAAAGCATGCAAGAAAAACCGCTGGTTCGGTAAACTTAGATTAAATGGGGAAAAGAAAGGAAGAGTGAATAAATAAAAAAAGGAGAATAATAATATTAATTATTATTATAACAATAATAATAATGCATGTAATTCCAGGTCTCGGCGCCGTCTCCCTCATCGGGCTGTCCTGCCCGAATCCGGCCTTTGCCCAAATGATGACCACGTTTGCACTCTCAGGAATCGTTGGTCAGTCAGGATTTAGGCGGCCGTATATTAATATAAAATGTGATCTTATAAACGGTTTAATATTGACAGATTATACGACAATTGATTCATCTGCTTCGAAGAAGTTCAAAATGACAGTTTGTTTTATTAATGTTTAAAAAATAATTGTTAAAAAAAGCATGCCCATAAATGCATATAATTTATTTTAAAATTAGAAATAATTAAAGTTTATGAATAAAAATCTCTTTAAAAATAAATAAAACGTTTTAGGCTACCACACGGTGTGGGGCGTGACGCCGGCTCTCCACTCGCCGCTCATGTCCGTCACGAACGCCATCTCGGGCATCACGGCGGCAGGTGGGCGTATACCGTAACCCATGTCTTCCTCTTAGGATCTCCATTTGAAGGACACATTTCCATACGACAGAGCCATTTCCTAACTGTTTTATCCATAATTATCCATTTACAACCACCGTAGTCTTGTCCCCCGACCCCCCCTCACCTGTAACACGTCCCCCAAACAGTGCAATACCGTAACCCACGGCGCATCCAAGTACCGTAACCCTCCCCTGTTTTCCTCTCAGGAGCCCTTTGCCTGATGGGCGGCGGAGTTGTGCCGCAGAATTCGGCGCAGTCCCTCGCACTTGGCGCAGCGTTCATCTCTTCTATCAATATTGGAGGAGGATTCTTGGTGACCAAGAGAATGCTCGACATGTTCAAGAGACCGAGTAAGTTGATGAGTCTCTTTCTTTCTCTCTCTCTTCTCTCTCTCTCTCTCCTCTCTCTCTCTCTCTCTGTCTCTGTCTCTGTTTCTCTATGTCTCTCTCTCTCCTTTTCTCTGTATATCACTCCCTTTCTCTCCCTCTCTTCTCTCTTTCTCTCTTTATTTCTCTCACTCTCACTCTCTTCTTCTCCCTCTTTCTCTTCCCCTCTCTCTCTCTCGCCCTCTCCCTCCCTCTCTCTCTCTCTCGCCCTCTCTCTCTCTCTTTCTCTCCCTCTCTCTCTCTTTCTCTCTCTCTCACCCTCTCTCTCTCTCTCCTTTCAGCTGATCCTCCCGAGTACAACTACCTCTACGCCCTGCCAGCCGCTCTCTTCCTGGGCAGCTACGGCTATGGACTCCAGATTGGCGCGGCCAATATTCACTCGCTGACTTACATGGGTCTGTCACTTTTTCATTCTCTCTCTCTCTCTTTCTCTCTCTCTCTCTCTCTCTCTTTCTCTCTCTCTCTCTATCTTTCTCTCTCTCTGTCCAACTGAAGTCCATCACTTTCCAGGCTCGTCTCTTTGCTGCGTTGGTGCCCTCGCTGGCCTTTCTTCACAGAAAAGCGCTCGTGTTGGCAATGCGCTTGGTAAGAAATCTCTTTCTCACCCTCTCTCTCCCTATCTGCCGTCTCTCTCCCTCTCTCTTTCTCTCTCCCCTCCCTCTCTTTTCTCTTGCTGTCTCTCTCCCTCACTTCATTCTTTCTGTCTCTCTCTCTAACTCTCTCTCTCTCTCTCCTCGCTCTAGCTCTCTCAATCTCCCCTTCCCTTTCCCTAGGAATGACTGGAGTGGCTGGCGGTGTCGCGGCTACCCTCGGAATGCTGCAGCCCGACTCGGGCACTCTCCTCCAGATGACCGGAGCCACCAGTACGGGTATCCTTCTCGGACTGGCCATTGCGCAGAGGATCAAGGTCAGAGAGAGGGGGGGGGGGAAGCGGTGGTCAGGGAATAAAAGTGGGGTCCGAACCGGGCTACCCACGCAATTTGTGAGACCCGAAAATTTAAATTTTTGGCTTATCCCCCTAATTTTTTAACAAAAAAAATTACATTTTTGGCATACACACCCCTTTTTTGAGACCTTCGGAGGTCTTTTGTAGGGCGCGCAGACCACCCTTTTTTACCCTGAGGGTGGTCCGAAAGTCTTCACATAGGGTGTAATAAGTAATTGGGAATTATATAAACTGATTTATATTCCTACATTTTTTTTTTACAAATCGAGTTAACGACTGATAACATATACGAGGAACTGATTTTTCTCTTTAATTTTTTTAGTTTTGCGTTTATACTTTTATTATTGTAGAGAAAATATATCTATATATTTATAAATATAAACTTATTTATAAAGAAAAATTTATGTGTATTTATAGATTTATAAATATAAAGTTATCTATAAAGAAAAATGTATCTGTATTTATATATTTATAAGTATAAAGTTATTTATAAAGAAAAATATATCTGTATTTATATATTTATAAAATAATTTTTAAACTGCAGGTGACTGACCTGCCCCAACTCGTGGCCGCATTCCACTCCTTTGTCGGGTTGGCCGCCACCATGACCTGCCTGGCTAACTACATGATCGAGCACCCTCATTTCGTCGCAGATCCAGCGGGTTCGCAATCTCGCTCTCTCTTTCTCTCTCTACTCTCTCTCTCTCTCTCTCTCTCTCTCTCTCTGTCTCTCTCTCTTTCTCTCTTAAAATAAAGAGAAATTAGACTGATGACTTCCACGTTCTGGTGGTTTTCTCACGTTGCAAGCGCCATAAAAGCAATTTATATCCTGCGGCGCCGTTATTGTGTTGGATCAATCCCCTAAAGAAAAAAAAAATACAAAACAAGATCTCACTCTCCGTATCTCTCTCTCTCTCTCTCTCTCTCTCTCTCTCTCTCTCTCTCGTTTCTTTCTATCTTTCTTTCTATCTTTCTCTCTCCCTCGTCTCTCTTATCAAACAGCCATGAGAGATTTACCACCGCTATTTTGTATTTATATCTCCTTTATAAATGACTGCTCATTTAATCACGTTTAACAGGCACGGCCGCCATCAAGACGGCTCTCTTCCTCGGCGCGTACATTGGCGGAGTGACATTCACGGGCAGTCTCATGGCATACGGCAAGCTGCAGGGTAAGCGGGGGGTGGGTGGGTGGGCGGAGCCTATTTAGAAGTACAAGGTTGCAAACTTATAGGTTTTGTTAGAGTGTTTCTACGATAACTACTAGTTTGGATCCTAACTTTGTAATGAAGATATAATTTGCGTATGTGATGTAAATCGTTAGAAGAAAAAGAGGAATAAAATAATTTTAATGTATTTATTTATTATTAGAAAAAGGAAGCTATGAACTTAAGAATTTTAACATATTTATTGAGTAATAAAAAAATAGCTAAAACTTAATAATTTTGGCATATTTACTAAATAATTTAAAAAAAGATTTAAATACTTACCATTAATAATTATAATATTTTTAAATAATTATATCTAGTAAAAAAAATAATGAGCTAAAAACTCTGAAGGCGTCCTCGCGTCGGCCCCAACTTATCTCCCGGCGCGTCACGCGATCAACGCGGCGCTCCTCGGCGGCAACGGCGCCGCCCTCGCGGCTTACATGGCGTCCGACAGCTACGGACTCGGCCTCGGCATGCTGGGCACGACGGCCGGCCTCTCGTCCGTCATGGGAGTCACGCTCACCATGGCTATCGGAGGTGAGCAATTTATTAGTCATGTAATTAATTAAGTTATTCACGGTTGTTTTAAGTTATTCCGAATTCTTATCTTTTAATTGTAATGCTGTTACATTCTTCAAAATTGTTATGTTGTTTTGTAACTCATAATTGTTAGCAGTGCTTATTAAGAAAGTGGTGTGAAAAATATTGGGATTTTAACTCGAACTACTAGCCTAAATAACAGTTCATTTTGAGTTTTGTGATCCTATAAACGATGGATAATATACTGATTTAGAGAACTAGAGAGTACAGTACATGTTTTTACGCTAGTTCTTGATATCGGTAACGTTTTACTTCCCTAATTTAGGTGCGGACATGCCCGTTGTGATTACGGTGCTGAACTCGTATTCTGGCTGGGCGCTCTGCGCCGAAGGTTTCATGCTCAACAATGATCTACTCACGACGGTCGGCGCGCTGATTGGCAGCTCCGGAGCCATCCTCTCCTACATCATGTGCAAGGTAGGAGAAAAAAATATTTTTTTTTATTAATTAAAAAATTATTTGAACAAAATTTAGATTGTAAAGACAATTTTATTTCGAGAAAGCATTTTTTAAATCATTATTTGCGTAATAATAGTATTAGGATTATTATATTCGTTCTAGTAAAGCAAGGGAAGAAGAGGAAGGTTTTTTTAATTAAATGGAAAAATATTTACAAAAAAAAAGAAATGAAATAAATTTTTTCTACAACAAATAGTAAAGAAAATTCTAAAAGAAATGTATATGTAATATATTTGTTCTTTACTCGTAATCTTTGATATCTTCAAAATTCATTCTCTAGCTATTCAAAAAGCATCTTCGGAATTCCTCTTCTTTAAATTTGTCCCTGGTCACGTTGAAATCAGAGATGTCATATGTATATCATCATTATTATTATATTGATATTATTAGGATTATCATATTAAGATTATGATATACACAGGCATAATTATTATAGTATTAATATTATTAAGACTATCATATAAAGATTATTTGTATCATAATTATTATAGTATTAATATTATTAAGACTATCATATAAAGATTATTTGTATCATAATTATTATAGTATTGATATTATTAGGATTATCATATTATGATTATGCTATGAATTATTATAGTTTTAATATTGTTAAGACTATCATATAAAGATTGATGATATGCACAGGCGATGAACCGTTCTCTGATGAACGTGATCCTCGGTGGAATGGGAACCAAGTCGCAGGGAGGAGGAAAGGCAAAGGCGATCGAAGGCACGGCAACCGAGTGCAATGTTGAGCAGGTTTCTTTTTTATTTATTTATTTATTTCTTATTTCTCTTTTTTTTTAGACATTTTAATTTATTGTTAAAAAAATTATGTGAAGGGTGACTTCTCCCTATCATTCTCTCCCTCCCCTCGGTCTCTCTCTCCTCTCTCTCCCTCTCTTCTCTCTCCCTCTATCTCTCTCACTCACTCGCTTTCTCTCTCTCTCTCTCTCTCTCTCTCTCTCTCTCTTCCAGGTGGTCGACCTTCTTGCCGAGGCTAAGAATGTTATCATCGTGCCCGGCTACGGCCTCTGCGCTGCGCAGGCGCAATACCCAATTGCTGAGATGGTAAGGAACGTCTTTTTTTAATCAATTTACTGTATTTTATTTTATATATTTACTTTTTTGTATGCATATCTTTATTTTATTTATTAGTTTTTTTTTATTTATATTTATTTATTTGCTAACTTTTCCGTCTATTCGTCTAGCACCGTAACGGTATCCATCTACCGTAACCCTCTACCCGCCTTTTCTCTCTCTCCAGGTTAAGCTGCTGACCGAACGCGGCACTCGCGTCCGCTTCGGCATCCACCCGGTGGCGGGGCGGATGCCGGGCCAGCTGAATGTCCTCCTCGCAGAAGCAGGCGTACCCTATGACATTGTCGAGGAGATGGAGGAGATCAACGACGACTTCCCCAAGACGGATCTCGTCCTCGTCATTGGTTTGTTCTATCTATCCCTCTCTCTCTCCCTGTCTCTTTCTCTCTCCCTCGCTCTCTCTCTTACTCTCTCTCTCTCTCTCTCTCTCTCTCTCTCTCTCTCTCTCTCTCTCTCTCTTTACACGTTCCTGTTTTTTTTCATTTTCCAGCGTTACTTGCTGGGTATTTCCGTTAAAAAAAATATGAATAGCACTTATATCCTCGCACTCTCTCTCACTCTCTCTCTCTCTCTCTCTCTTACTCTCTCTCTCTTCTCTCTCTCTCTCTCTGTCTCTCGCTCTTTCACTCTCTCTCCCTCTCCCTCTCTCCTAATACTCTGTCACTCCGTATCTCCTCCAGGCGCCAACGACACGGTGAACTCTGCTGCGGAAGAGGATCCGAACAGCTCGATCGCCGGCATGCCCGTCCTGCGTGTCTGGAAGGCAGAGCAGGTCAGGAGAAGTTTTTATTTTCATAAATTTATCAATTTTTATTTTAATAATTTTATGTATTTAATAAATAAAATGTACTACTTAAAAAGTATTCAATTATTTAGTTGAAAAATAAATATGATGAACAATATCCATGTGTGTGTTTTTCCAATTATAATTAGTTTTACAAAATAATAAAACATTTAACTAGAACGCATATGTTCCCCCAGAAATAGATTTTTTTTTTTGTAAATTTGAACTTGAAAAAAATTTCTTTTAGGATGCTAAATTTTTTAGCCAAATATAATAATTATTAGGAGATATTAAGAGAGATTTCTTAAGGTGATTGTAATGAAGCGCACGCTCGGAGTTGGCTACGCTGCAGTTGACAATCCGATCTTCTTCAACAAGGTTAGCCACGCCCCCTTTTGACGCACAAGGTCAAGACCACGTGTCCTGGGATATTTTTGACGACAGTCGACTTATTCTCATTGTTAGTTAGTGGACCCGAGCAATTACGTTAAACTTTTGATTTGACTACCTTTTACTCGATTAGCTTAGATTTAGTCGATTTTGGGCCTTCGGGAAGGCGCAGAAATTGGACAGGCTTTTTTTATACGGTGCATATGTTTATTATTATATGGAAATTATTGGATCTGAAGATAATTAATTGCCGATTTCAATCGATAAGTTCTCGGCTAATTTAGAACACTTCGACGTATATGGGTATTCGAATAGAAAAAATGATAGAGCTAAGTAAATTCTTGGCTTCTAGCCAAGAAGGGGCGTGGCTTAAAACTCTCGCTAATTTAGAACACTTCAATGCTGCTCGGAGACGCGAAGAAGAAGTGTGACGAGCTGCTCACCGGAATTCGCTCAAAGATCACCTCGTAGAAGATGAGAAGAGCACTCGACCGTAATCCAGACACACCAGAAATAGATCCCATTGAGATTGACTGATTTCATGAATGATCTGAAATGATAGAGATCCATCAACATCTGGGATCTATTTCTTTTTTATCCCTCGAACCATCCTTGTTCATCCTCCATACTCTCTCATGATTGTACATCTCAAAAGAAAAAAAAACGAACGTTTGTGAATACCATGTAGATATTAATATACTCTTGACTAGCTCAGATTTCATTTGCAATCTCACTTGCAAATGCTCTCCCAGTAGCCAGGTCGCTTTTGTAAATATATTATATAAGTATCTTGTTTTTTTCCTTTTCTTTTTATATTGTTTTTATTACGATATAGGGGCATCTATACTGTAATTGTGTTTTTTTCGCGTCTGAGGTATACTTTTTTGGCACCTATTATCGATGTTATTGTAAGAATTGACCTCCATTCCATAAAATGCCATACCCCGAAGAATATGCATCGATCCATGTCGTGAAATTGATATAAATGACATGTTTTTACAAGTGCTATATTTCCTCTTCCTTCCCCACCTTTTCTCAGGTTTTGTGTGTGTGGTGCATGTACTATAATATAGCTTCCGGATTGTAGGCAATTTGTGCATAAATGAGATTGAAGAATTGGCGGCATATTAAACACATAAAAAGGGCAACGTTTACCTTTATGTGGTTTGGCCATTTCTTAAAGGAATGAAGAGAAACGAAGATTAGCCATATTTGCCCTTCTGTCATACATATGCCAAACTACGCTTTTCGACGTTCATTTTTGTACTGTCAACCTTTGAAATGGAAGAGGAAGGGTGTTGCCCCTCTTGCTTGAGCTGCTCATCTCATTGGCATGCCTGTTTGGGAGAGAGAGAGCGAGAGAGAAAGAGATGAGAGGGAGAGGAGAGAGACAGAGAGAGAGAGGTAGAAGAGATGGAGAGAGAGGTGGAAGAGATGGAGAGAGAGAGAGAGAGAGAGAGAGAGAGAGGTGGAAGAGATGGAGATAGAGGAGGGGATCCCTCTTCCTTGGCGTTAACAGGTCTTGCCCCGTACCACAATGCAGCGGCAGTTTGGTGAAAAGCCGCCCAATGTAGGTTGCTTATGCCAGCGTGCCTATATAAAACATTGCGACAACTTCAACCTCGTTCATTCCAAATGAACACATACTAAAATTGGAACAATACAGAGAAGATTAGCATGGCCCCTGCGCAAGGATGACACGCAAATTCGTGAAGCGTTCCAAATTTTTTCACCTTTTCGCTCTTTTCTGTTCTACGATCACCCGTATGATACTTTCCAAGAGAAGGGGAACGTGGAAAGAGTGTGAACAAAGACAATACTGATAATACAATAGAATACTGAAGACGGAAAAATGGACTTGCACACAATTTCAGAAATATTTGTAAAATCTACTCAGATTAAATCCAGCTGTCATCAAAAGTGTCTGGATATTGGGCAATAATTTCTACATCGAGCTGTTCAGCATTAATTGCAAAGATTCCATTAACATGGCGTTTCATACAACTAACTTTAGAATTCCCTTTTCCAAATTGTATTTCACTTTTTCACTCTTGTTTATGAGCTTTATGACACTTTTCTTTTAAAAGGAGATCAGAAGAACAGTGCAGTTATCTCGGTTCTGCCTGATTTCTCCGCCTTACTATGGGTCCGATTTATTCATTGTAGCTAAATTCTTTGGTGATATTATATCTATTAATAAAAGCCATTTCTATCGATTAATTTTAGCCGCACATATAAAAATATGTGCTCTCAGAATATTGACGGTACTTGTTCTATATGTTTTCTTTGGAAGTACAACGAACACCCGCTGCAACAAATGTTACGTATGTTTCTTCCGGCAGCTGACGGAGAGGAAAGGCGAAATAAGCTGAAAATCGGCAAAAAGGCTTTCTTGACTTCGTTACCCAACATTCTTCGTACATGCACGTGTTTAGAAGGAAAAGAATTGATTCGGTACTTTATTCTTCGAGATATCATTGGGATATCATGGTGCGCAACTGAGTTGATCGGGCGAGACGGATATTTCCTCACCAGCATTCCGATCAAGATATGCGACATCACGAGCGAGTACGATGAGCTCATCGACTGTGATTACATCACCCGGAGCTTTCTGTGAAAATCAATATCATAACGATGAAATCATAAAATCAATATCTTCGATAAATCAATATCTCGGGTAATGAATCTCTTATGCAACGCGCACCATATGCATCAGACGTGCGTTGTTCTTGCAGCGAACTCGGCACTGGCCGACTTCGACTTGCCGCACATCCAGCTGCTCAAGGAGAGCATCCATAAAGTTGCTGATACGCAAAGCTTCAACGCACGAATCCGGCCTACAGGTTGCCTACAAATGTTTCGCGCAGGTGACAAGACGCAAGATCAGGCTTTTCTCTATTTAAAGGAGCCCAAACTCATACTTGAATTCGCTCCTTTTACCCCGATACAAGGGAGCCAGCTCATGTGATTTAGAGAGAATAGTCAGGAAAAAATTCAAATAGACTTTAAAATCCATACTAACTTGCATAACTGTAAATCCGGGCGTATCTGTCCATCCTTTTCCATCTGCCGGAAAGCACGTAAGCGAAGGTTCCATGATATCGCTCGTAAACGTCGTCGAACGTCTCTGAATGCACCAAACGAAATTTTTTTCTAAAAATATTTTTGTTACGTATTTTCCTTACAATTAACGCAGGTAGCTTGAAAGGGATTTAATTGTGTGAATAAGTAGATATTTATGAATGGCCGCCCGAAAACTGCGTGCTAGACCGGCAGAAAAAAAAACTAAATGTGAGCCAACTTGCATCTCTATGTACTACATACATGCGACTGACCGCGGCAACAAAGCCGGCACGGCAAATAGCCATGACGTACGCGCTGCCATCATTGTCCATGACGACTTGGTAGCGCATGTCAGCGAAGGCGCCACCGCCCAAATCAGCCAGAGGCGGACAACCCGAGACCGTACTCGCAGGCTGCGTGATCTCCAGAGACGCAGCTACAAAACGTGGGATCGTGACCTGGGGGAGTGATCGATTGGGTTGGTTCCTCTCATTGACTAGCAAAACTACATACATACATACATACATGGTACTAATTTCTCTTGCAAGAGCTCCCGAGATTGCCTCGAAGTAGTACTTGTGTACTTGGGCAAACTATGCACTCTAGTACCTGGCGTAGCGCACGTCACGAACTGAAGATTAGAAACGCCGAGTGGTTGCCACGTGTTGGTAGCGGCGTCGCATCGAACTTGATCTGCGATGGCTGAAACGCCTTCTGGCGGTCCGCCAGCTTTCTGTTAAAAAAACGGAAACAATAAATTTTGCTCTCATATACTATCCCAGCGTCTATTAATAAATCGCCGTTAATTTTACTGCACCTAAACAAAACCCACGATACGACATTGTTTCCCGAGCAGTTGATGGACCCTGCTGATGTCCCGCCTAGGCGTCTTGCTACCATGAACAAACGTGTGCTTACGTACATATGCGAATAATAGATCTCCAGCTGGACAGTCCGTACGACATAACGATCCGAGCAGACTTGATCGATCACAGTAGTATCCTTCAACAAAAATAAATTGCTTACAGTAACCAAAACCTTACATTTGAATTCGCGCCCGTTTGTCTGACACAATTATGAGACACGACTACAATGGTCAAGTAAAAATTCTAATGCACTACGGTTCAGTTTCATGCTCCTTTAACAAAGATTGGATTGTTTTCTTTTAAGAGAAACTACTTCTATGAACTCTAATTTTTTGTTCCTTATTGTTTCAGTTTTGCAATTTTTCAGGTATAATTAGAAGTTGTATTTCGTAATTTGCATTTCAGACGCACCAACGGGGCATAGGATGGGAGACGTTTGATCGAAATTACAGCGGCAATCATCTGAAAAATGGGCCGCACATTGCGGCATGTTTTGATAATCAACAATTTTAAATTACACTTGCAGAACAATGTCAAATGTTGTGTAAATATGACTAGTAGCCTGACAACATGCGATTGGCTTTGTTATAGGCACGCCGTCTTGGTCAACGAAACTGTTGACGGTCGGATTGCATGTGATATAGTCAAGAATTCCCGAGCCCTGAAATAATATTCGTAACCAGAGTACATAGCCAAAGCTCGATGAAATTAAAACTCATAGCAGGCCGTGGAAAAAAAGAAGCAATCACATTGGGACATTAAAAAATCTTTGCTTAATTTTTAAAATATTTTATAGTATTAAGGAAGAGCGAGTTGGTGCAGAGATAAAAAAAATACATAACGGTCTGCGTCGTGAAAAGGTATGTTCGGAACTCAATCGTAATCAATATTGCAATTTGAATGAAAATGTCTCTCTAATTCACATATTCTCTCTCGCGTTTGAACGAAGTATGTACGGAATAATCTCAACCGACATCTGCATAGCGCATTTCGTAGATGTTGCAGTTCTTCGAGGTGCATCCATACTTGGCGAGCGCTGTATTCTCTGTCAGCTCATCCTCTGGTTGAGCGTCGACTCCACCACTCGCGTATTCAACGTCAGCACACGTACATCTAGTGTCTGAACCATGTTTATTATTTGCAATTATATGGGAAGTACATAGTTGTGGCAAAACGTTTCAACTTTTAACAGAAAATTCAATTTTTCAAAATATATAATTTTGCTTTATTTATATTTAAACCTGCATCAGGATTTTTTCCGAAATAAATTACAAAGATGAAGTTAAAGCTATATATTTGAATCTTCCATGCCGTTATAGTAGTTGCCTCAATCACTTGTCTCAGGTAAGAAGGGGCACAAATTCAAGTGTGAACTCATTTTACTGGCCTGCCTGACAAAAGACGCTTGCTCCGTTCGGAAATGACTCTGGCGGAGTCGATTCGTCTTCGTAAGCAGCTGACGTTGCGTGAGCACATCGCAGCTGGCCGGCAACTGGCTCGGGCATTCCAGCGGCCTGAATTAAAAACGTGCGAATTCAAAAGAGAGTATTGGCTCCTTGAAAAGATGAAATTGTATTCAAGACTGAGTTTGTTGGCTCCTTAAAAGGTAACATTGACTGGAAGCGTCTTTCAGGAAGCCTAACATTATAAGCGAAGAGTCTTGCGCCATTCCTACACGCTGCCGTTTTGCATGGCGGTGACGATCCGATCGAAAGAAGGCCATCGTCCGTGCAGTAAAAATTGTCGCCGCCACAGACGTCTTGAGAATCGGGCGCCTGCATACATACATTCGAAAGATGAATGATAATGAGGTTACAGAATCTTCCATTCAATGCCATTCATTTCGAATGGAATTGTACGGAAGATCTGTTGTTTTCCAAGATTTCCAGGATGATTTTAGGACCAAAAAAATTATGAAACAAAATTTTCAAGTACTAGTCAATATCCAGTTGAATAACCGATACAACCGATGCATTTTGGAGGGCGGTGCTGTACCTTATAGACCACTTCGTCGCATTGATCACACGTTGGCGGAGCTGTCGTGATTGTTGTAGTTGTCTGCTCCTCTGTTGTGGTGCTGCTTGTTTGTGGAGGCCTGAATTCGATTTTAAACGCCCTCTTGTTACCGGCGAAAGCCACTATCTCCCTCTCTCTCTCTCTCTCTCTCTCTCTCTCTCTCTCTTTTTCTCTTTCTCTCTCTCTCTCTCTCTCTCTCTTTCCCCCTATCTCTCTTTCTCTCTCTCTCTCTCTCTCTCTCTCTCTCACTCGTGAGCCACTTTGTCCCTATTCTCTCTTTCGGTGTCGCTCTCTCCTCTGCACAATCTTTCAATAATGAACTAGTTTTATTATAATTATTATACCTAAAACGTTTTTAAATAATATTAAGTCATGCGTAAAAACTACAATGGCCCAATTTAGATGCCGAAGAGGAGTGAAAAAAAGAATTATGTTAATATTAAAATTGCCTCATTGTCGATGGATGTGTCGGCTGCATGGCCATACACGAGAATGTAACGGAAATCGTCGTGGCTGTCATAACGATGAAGAGTAAAAAACGAGTCATCTAACGAGATAAGGTAGGAAGACGAAGAAATACTACAAAACGTGAGAGCTACATATATATAAAATTGGCATGGATATATGATGTATGTATGTGTATGTACACACACAGGTACAGAGTCAAGTATTAAACGGTTTATTGTATCTTCCGGAAAACAAGGGATATAAAGTAAGAGCGAAACGTGATTAACAATACATAAGAGGAGTTTAGAATACGAACGATGAAGTGTGCCTCATAATAAAGGCGCAGGAGAAGCAGAGCAAAAGGAAAAAGGAAGTCGATCACCAATGGAAAACATTGCCAGGAAACTTAGCTACTTTAACAATAATTGAATTCACCGAGGAATGCAATGTCAGAGTTATGGACATGCGCGAGGGAACGAGAGAGCGAGCCCAACACAAGAACGATGAAACAAGCAGGCATAGGCTTCGAGCTAATCGACCGCTATCCAAGCTGAAAAGAGTATGGCTGATAAAGACTGATTAAATTGATGAGATCAAGGAAACGAACTGTTCCAGCGAACTGCCTCGAGGACTAGCGATATCTTGAGAGATTTCAACGCGGAAAGAAAGAACGTTTGTGTGTGAGAGTGCGAAAGAGAGAGAGAGACAGAGAGAGAGAGAGAGAGAGAGAGAGAGAGAGAGAGAGGGAGAGGGAGAGGAGATAGAGAGGGGAGAGAGGGTAGGATAGAAATGGAGTTCTTGGGAGAGAGTGATCACTCGAGCGAAAATTAAGGAAACGCTTAAAGATCCAAATCATTAAAGGGCAGCATTGAAAGAATGGCTCGCAAGTTTGAGGCAGCTTTCAGCATATCCTATTGCAGATTTTTAAGGGAAAACAAAAGTGAAAACATAGGAAATAAATAAAAGAGAGAGCAAAATGAGAATTAAAGAAGCTCTTATTCAAATGTCAATACTTTGAAAATATGGACAAAATATTTTTGCAAGCAGTCGACGTATTCTTTCCAACTAAAGTCTTTGGTGAGCTTTTATCCATACATTAATATAAATATGTCAATGTGTAGAAACAAAGAATGCATAAATTCACCGTGACAAGGCTGAATTGCGTGCTTAACAAAACACATTAGGGAATGAGATATAATGTCGTACATAACAAGTTAGTCTACGTATGTATGTAGAACCGGTTTAACCTTCATCAGATGAAGTTTTTTTTTCTTTTTGCCTCTGATTTCCTAGAAATCGTATTTAATGCTTTATTGGTCTTTTTCTCCTAACAAGGGAATGCTCAAATGCTCTGTGCTCGAAAAAAAAATTGAATTTATGACCCAATCGAAAGCCCCCGACTTTGCGGTTATCGGACTTTATTTATAAAGACATAAACAAAGACTATTTGCTTCCATGTGAAATTTCTAGCCTAATTTATCGCTTTTGCCACATTGGATTTACGGCATTTTATTTATAATTCTTCTTATTTTGTCCAATATATCTCTTTCAAGTGTATCACTTTTATTTATTTTTATTTGTCTATTAATTTATACAATTATTGAGAAGCCACGCAAGATTCCGATGAGATTCACGCAGGTGAGTACATAAATGCCAGAAACTCGTGCCTTTCTCTCTCTCTCTCTCTCTCTCTCTTCT
Organism: Allodiplogaster sudhausi; assembly: GCA_945643635.1. Taxonomy (NCBI): domain Eukaryota; kingdom Metazoa; phylum Nematoda; class Chromadorea; order Rhabditida; family Diplogasteridae; genus Allodiplogaster; species Allodiplogaster sudhausi. The sequence continues at coordinate 2,680,051 of CALZFC010000259.1, read as the reverse complement.
CTGTCTCTCTGTCTCTTTCTCTCTCTCTTCTCTCTCTTCTCTCGCTCTCTATCCCTCTCTATCTCTTCTCTCTGTCTCTCTCTCTCTTCGCTCTCTCTCTCTCTCTCTCATTTCTCTTTCGCTCTTGCAATTTTTTTTATATTTCCTCTCTCTCTCTTGTTATTTTTCCTCCTTTCAAACTCTCTTTTCTCTCTCTATTTACATATTTATTTCTCTTTCGTTCTCTATCTTTCTTCCTCTTTTTAAACATCTCTCTCGCTCTCTCTCTCTGTTGTTCCTATTTTGTTTTCAAGTTTCCGGCTGTATTCGCTACATCCTAAAATTTTCAGTTTCGTATCGCTTCGTATTCCGTCCAATGTACTTTGCTGCATGTTGTGTAGATAGGAATATCTACACGTATTTGTGCTACGTGCTGTTTAGTAGACTATGTGAGTTAGATTGCATTGTAGTTTGTATTTACCACGTTGGAGCTCTCCAATTGGTCCACGTGGCATTGTTCGTATATTAGCATATTAGCTTACGTGAGACTCGCATATATAAGCCCTAGCCAGCGAGCTCACATCACTTCGCTCTCATCTTCTCATCTAAAGCGGCGGTCTTCTACTCTCTCTCTGATAAACCTCTCTCCCGCCTCGCCTCGCGTCTACACACATTCAACTCTCTGTCCCTCTCGTGGACGGACACAACACTGCACTCAATACAGGGCAAGTAATCAAGGAGGTCAGGCTAGATTCTTTTCCTAATATAGCCTTGAGCATTCGTCTTTTGACCAAATATAGCCTCTGAGCAAAGTAGTCTTTTGACATGATTCAGTGCAATAGTGGTATGTATGTAATTTGCAAGTCGCCATGTTCCTTTCGGATACGACTGAAATAATGACGTAAAGAGAGGGTATTGGACTAAAATTTTCCATGATTTAATTTCATTGTGATTTCATCAAAGGTTTCGTGCTGACTTTTATCGAATTGTAAGAATATGTTTTATTTTATTATATCCTTTACATCTTCTGCATGCCAGATTTTCTTCGCAGATGTAACGTGCGATTGTAAAGGACATCCATGATGAATATTGTTTTTCGCTCAGAGTACAACGTAATCTGCAGCTTTGTTAATCCTTATTCAAAATTAAACTGTAAAAAGTCCTTTATCCCCCTTGAACAAGTAGCGCCCTGAAAGAAAAAGTGTTTTGTTCGAGAGGATAGCTCTGAGATAAGACGATTAGGAGATCTAGAGATAGAGAGAGAGAGAGAAAGAGAGAGAGAGAGAGAGACGGAGGTAAAGTAAGAATGTAAAGAAGCTCAACAGATATGTAGAGAAAAACAGAGAAAAATCAACAGAAACGGAACAGATGGAAACAAGTGGTTTTTAGCATTTTTCTCATCAGCATTAGCACTAGCAAATATATGCTCGTCACCTGACAGGTGCCACTTTGTACGAGCTCTCATGCCAAGAGAAGTCGACTTGTCCTTTTCGCTTATGTTCACCCTCTTATCTTTTCGCCATCTTTTCCACTCTTTCAGTGGGCACCTCAGAAACGGCCTCTTTTCTAAGCTCTCCAATTCTATTCGAAACACCCTTTTCTCTTTCAATCTTGCTATCTCCCTGTCTCTCTTTCTCTCGCTTTATCTCCTTAACTGTTTTTTTCTCTCTCTCTCATTCACTTTCTCTAACTTCTTGACACTTTCTCTCTGTCTCTCTCTTTCGCTCTCTTTCTCTCTTCATCTCGCTGTCTGTTCATATGTTCAGCACATGACTGACTTTTCTGTGCGAAGATAAAGGTGGCACACGCCGTCTGGCCAGCCGGTCTTACTCTACAATTTGTGCAAGTTGTTCGTCCAAAAAATTATATAGACACAAATAAATCACATTTATGTCTGTAAAAAATGCTGACTAATCCGTTTTACTGTCTCTCCCTCCCTCACTCTCTCTCTCTCTCGCTCTCTCTCTCACCCTCTCCCACTCTCTCTCTCTCTCTCTCCCAGCTTTACCATTAATTTTCTTTCCTAATGATACCCATGCGCACGTGCCTATTTCATATCTATTTATCGCAGCTAAAAATGTCTCCGTCCTTTGACCTTCCTTCTCTCTTCGAGAATACAATTGTTGTCTCTCGCCTCTTTTCCATCTCTCTGTGTCCATGACGATATGTTCTGTGTGCAACCTTTTGCTCTGTCGGCTCCCGAAATATACTTTTCCTCAAATATGAAGAGGCTAATCTGGGGCAAGAGAAGAGCGTAACGGACATGTGGTGCTTATTGCGGATAGCGGAGAGCCGATATCCCGCTTCCTTCTTAGCTAACGCGATTAGCTCATCTCCGAGATAAGCCTGATCTTCTTCCTATTCGTCTTCGTGCATCGTAATAATAAAAACTAATTTAAAGATCATATTTTCTGCCAAGATTATAGATACAAATCTTTATTAATATCCGTTCAGGACCTTATTTTTTAAACATCCGTTCTAGACCAGCTGGACTGACAAAGAGAAAGTTGTCCACAAAAGCGGGTATGACAATGAGAAGGGAACAAGGAGAGAGGGAGAAAGAGAGACGACAGAGTGCTTTTAAGAGTAGATCCAGACAGACCCCAACAAGAAAAAGGCTACAAAAATTTTGTGTGGGCATTGTGAATGGGGAAGGAGAAAGGCGCGAACAACAATTAAGCTCCAAGCGAATTTTGCCTCCAGTCATACGGGGGCTAAATCGAGCTGGAAGAGAGGGAAGAGAGCGAAAGACAGAGAGAGACAGAGAGAGAGAGAAAAAGAGAGAGAGACGGAGAGAGAGAGAGAGCGAGAGAGCGAGTGAAGAAAGAGAGATTGGCTTCTGCTATTGTCATATTTCAATGCCATTTCAGTTACTCCATTCAGCCATTCTTTGGCTTTTCTCTCGCTCTCTCTCTCTTTCTAGTTTACCCTCTCTCTCTTACTCTCGTTCTTTTGCTCAATGTTCCTGTCTCTCTCTCTCTCGTTACTCTCACTCTCCCACGTTTTCTCTTATTCTCATGCTCAATATCCCCTCCCTCATTCCACGTGTCCTCTTGACTTTCCTCTCCATTCCAAGTACCATGCCTCATTCATCTAACCTGTACACGAGATCCAGCAATCTTTCAATGCTAGAGCCCTGTTATTCACATTCACAATTATATGCACAAAAGCAGAAATCATATTTGTTGCTCTTTTACAACTCGCTGCCGCTTTATTTTCAACGTTCGCTATTATTATTGTATTAATCTATTTTTATTCAGTAATGATATAAACCATCGTCGTCTCAAAAATATTGACGTCATTTCCATCTACCTCCTTTAGGATCCTCATTCCTCTCTCTCTCTCTCTCTCTCTCTCGCTCTCTCCCTCTTTCGTTGTCTCTGCCAGTCCCTCTCCTCCTAAATGGAATGGTGGTCACTCACTGACTTCAATTATTCATAGGTCAAAATATACTCACTTTTGCAACTGTCTCTTTCACTCTCTCTCGCTCTCTCTCTCTCTATCTCTTTCTCACTCTCTCACTTTCTCGCTCTCTCGCTCTCTCTATATCTCTCTCTCACTCTCTCACTCTCTCTCTCTCGCGCTCTTTCGTTTACTATATCGCCGATGCCATATTAGTGGCATACCGACAAAAGAATATAGGATGCTTCAACTCGCCTACGTTTTGGTGGCTTATTGTTAGTTGGCCCTCTTTCTCTCTCTCTCTCTCTCTCCCTCTCTCACTCTCTCACTTTCTCTTTTCTCTCACTCTCGTTTTCTCTCTTTCTTTTCTGTCTCTTTTCTTTGTCTCTCTCTCTCTCTCTCTCTTTCTATGTCTCTCTCCTTTCTCTCTCTCTCTCTCTCTCTCTCTCTCTCTCTCTCTCTCTCTCTTCTCTCTCACTCGGTTCTCGTCCTTACTCCCCTATCGTCACTCATATACCCGCTGGCAGTAATGAACAGAAGAAGACGCCCTCCAGCCATTCTTCGTATACCTTAAAAGGCAGAGTACGTCGTTTTCGTCTCTTTTCTCGTGTCTTTTAAATCGCGTTATCTTTTAGTACTTTGTTTCTTTCTCTCTATCTCTCACTTTCTCTTTTGCTCTATATTATTCTCTGTATATATCTCTTTGTCTGTCTCTCTCTTTCTTTCTCTTCCTCTCTGTCTGCGTTTCTTTTTCCTACTTTCCTCTGTCCTCCAGATGTTTCCAACATGTTGTCGCCTGAAGGGCAGTCCTTGCTTTCTGATGTTCCTCGCATCATTTTAAGGCGGAAGTCAAGACCTCCTAGTCAGCTGGTTGAGGAAGGAAACAGTAAGAGAGAGAAAGAGAGATAGAAAGAGAGAGAGAGAGAGAAAGAGAGAATAGAGAATGGAAGAAATGAAAAAAAACATGTGTATGGACATTGCATGTCGAAAAATAGAATTCGTACTGATTGGCCCAACTTGGCCCGGAAGGGAGAAATGCGCTTCCTTTCGCTCACGAACTTATTGGACTCTTTGCTGAGAGAGAGAGGGAGAGAGAGTGTTAGGGAGAGAGGGAGATTAAGAGATAGAAAGAGAAAGCGCGATATAGAGAGATAGAGTGATTGAGAGAGAGAAAGAGAGAAAGAGAGAGAGCGAAAGAGAAAGAGAAAGAGAGAGAGAGAGAGAGAGAGAGATGGTATCATTCATGTTCATACGTACATACATGCTTATGTACATACATCTGTCCTCAGCCTCCTTCTTTATTTTCCTCAATCGCTCTCCTGTTCACTTTTTCTTTGAAACTCTTTCACCCCCCCCCCACTATCTCTCTCGCTCACACCCGATCCATTTCAGTCCTTAACTTAATTTATTTCAGCTGCTTCAGGCGTTCTGCACCCCTCGCTCTATCTCTCTCTCTCTCTCTCTCTCTCTCTCTCTCTCTCTCGTTCTCTCTCTCTCTCTCTATCACTCCTCCTCTGCAACGATTTTCATCCAATCTGTCCTCTCATCTTTCTGCTTTGCAATCTAGGAATTTTCCCATTTGCTTTTGCCGTTAATTTTTGGCGTGCGCACAGAAGGATTTCATTTGAGAAGCGTGGGTAAATAGTTTATGATTGGATCTCTTTTCTTCTCTAGCACAATCTCTCTCAATCTCTGATCTTTTCATCCCTCCATCTTTCTCTCTCGTTCTCTGCTCTTTTCATCTCTACATCTTTCTCTCTATCTCTCTCGACTCTCTCGTCTCTCTTTCAACTCTCTTGCTCTCTCTCATCTTTCTCGTCTCTCTCTCACACACACACTCTCTCGTTCTCTTCTCTCTCTTTCTCTCTCTCTCTCTCTCTCTCTCTTCTCTTTCTCTCTTTCTCTCTCTCTTTCTTTTCGACTGACACTCCATCTGCATGCCTCTTCTTTAATATATGTATCCACGACATCGTGCGATCTAATAAGGCCAACGCCTTCTGAGAGGACGTCACTGAGGGGCCCCTTGCAGACATCGCTCTGTTTCTTTCTTCCTGTCTGTACACATCACTCTCTTCCTCCCTCTCTCTCTCTCCGCTGTCTTTCACTCCTTCCGTCTTTTTCCTTTCCTGCAAAACTATTTCTCTCTCTTTCTCTCTCTTCCCCCTATCTCTTTTTCTTCTTGCAACACTGAAGCATCAAGATTCAAGCCGCCGTTCCGTCGTTTCTCTTTTGTTAGACCAATATATAGATGATAGATCGCTTGAGGGAGTTGGAGAGAGAGCAGGAATTGAAATATAAATAGAGAAATTGAGAAAGATAGGGAAAGAGGAAAGAGATTAGATAGATAATGAGAGAAGTAAGAGAGAGAGAGGGGATAGAGACAAAGCGAGAGAGAGAGAGAGAAAGGGAGCGAGATATCCAAGAAGTTTCCCACTGTATCGGACTGCCTTCGTCAGTTGCATAACTTTTGCAGCGACGAGAAAGCAGTACAAAAAATAAGAAAAAAAGGAAGTCGAAATAAATTGGATGTGTCAAGGAAGACTCTGTGTGATACGTGCGGGCATAGCATTATGTCCTCTATCCAGGGAGTTCAAAAGTGAGAGAGAGAGAGAAAGAGAGAGAGAGAGAGAGAGAGAGAGAGAGAGAGAGAATGAGAGGGAAGAGAGTGAGAGAAAGAGTTAGAGAATAGAGAGAGAGGGAATAGGAGAGAGGTTAGAGAGAGGGAGAGAGAGAAAGAGAGGGAGAGAGATAGAGAGAGAGAGCGAGATAGAGAGAGAGTAAATAGAGAGCGGAGAAAAAGGGAGAAGGGAAAGATACATTTGTACTCTTTTCACAGGCCATAACAACTCCATAGGGCGAGCCGTCGGATGGAAAAGTGGCAGTTTTAGTATGTCGCGGAGACAGAACGGACAGAGAGTTCAAAGGAAGAGGGAAAGAGAGAGACAGAGAGAACGAGAAGTTTAGAGAGAGATAGATAGAGATGAATAGAGAGAGAGAGGGTGAGAGACGATGGAGAGAGGGAGAGAGAGAGAAATATAAGTCGAAGAAGAGACCGATAGAGATAGACAGAATGTATGTATCTCCGGGCGCGGAGCTGAACATTATGAGAATAGTTTATGTTTATGTATATGCCTGGCGGCTGAAACAAAAGTGGACGGCCGCTGAAAAAGACATGAAATGCCCTTCCGAAGACGAAAATTCGAGCGAAAAATTGAGAGAGAGAGAGAATGAGAGAAAGAAGAAATGAATAAGAACGAGAGAGAGAGAAAGAGTATGAGAGAGTTAGCGTATGCGAGAAAGAGAGAGAGAAAGAGAGAGAGAGAGAAATAGAGAGACTGACAGAAGTAAAAAATGAATGAGAGATAGATTGAAATAGAGATAGAATGATATAAAGAGCGTGAATACCAAAGCAAGGTCGGAATGCAGTCCAAAAGGTTATCAAGGTTTTCTTATTTTAGAGTAGAAGTTATCAATGAAAATTTGAATCGCATTATTTTCAGAGATGGCTACAACAATGAATTTCAAATACAGTATTCAATTTGCTAACACGAATGGTGACGTTAGTTTTGAAAAGGCATTTTAATGCCATCTTTGGATCTCCTTTAAAAAAAATTATTTCCAAAAATCTAGTCACTTTGGCGGACAGGTGAATTAAAGTAGCGTAGATTTAATAAATGTTCTTCGTGTCAAATGAAAATTGATAATTGGGTTGTGTTTTCCATGTAAATAATTCTGTAAACATGCACATGTGTACGTTTATTATCATCTACCCAATCCTATATTATCAGTGCCTTTGTTCACTCCTTCCACTTTGCTCACCTTCTCTCTATCTATTTCTCCCTTTCTCTCTCTTTCTCTTCTTTCTCTCTCTTTCTCTCTCTTCTCCCTCTTTTCTCTCTCTTCTCTCTCTTTCTCTCAGAGCAAATTATGAACCTCGCTAGGACGAATTTTAGAGTGCCATGAATGACAATTTTTATTTATCCCCTTTTAATAGATTCCTACAATTTGCGTTCAAAAATGTGTTATGAACTAAAAATTTGGAAAAGCGAATGATGAAGTAAATTACGAAGTGGCATTTTAATGCCATCTTTGGATCTGCTTTAACAAAAATAAATTATTGCCTAATATCTTGCATTTTTGTGAACAGGTGGACTTAACTAGCATAGATTTAACAAATGTTAATTGAGTCGACTCAGAATTGATTCCAGCTGTGTCACGGTTTCTAAATTATACTGAAAATACACGCGGATGTCTATCATTGACGGACGACCCATTCTTGTATTGTCAGTGCCTTTGTCCACTCTATCCACTTTGCTCACCCTCTCTCTCTCTCTTTCTCTTCCCTCTTGCTCTCTCTCGTTCTCCCACGCTCTGTCTCTCTCTCCAACAGTCTGATCTCTCCTCTCTCTCTCTCTCTCTCTCTCTCTCTCTCTCTCTCTCTGACCACCTCCATCTCTGCATCTTTCCACATGTGCTTTGCTCCGCGCCATTCTTTCTCGCCGCCCGTCTATCTCCCATGAATGGTATGCATGTCCGTGATGATGAATGTGAATGTGCATGTCTATTTGGCGATGGATATACATGCCAGGGGCCGTGAATTGGGGGTGGAGGTGGGCAGCAACCAAAAGACGGCCCCGGTCGGCCAGAGGACCTGCCCACTTTACGGCCACGCCTCCTTCCTTCCTCTCTCCTTCGACACGCGTGTGCGTTCCACTCTCGTACCAGCACACTCTCAATCTCTTCCTTCCATAGGAGAGCCCCCCCCCCCTTCACCCAAACACTTGCTGCCTTCTGGGTGCTGGCATCGCGTGAATCGTTCCGGATGGAACGTCTTCTCTCTCTCTCTCTCTCTCTCTCTCTCTCTTTCTCTCTCTCTCTCTCTTTCTCTCTCTCTCTCTCTCTCTCTCTCTTGCCTCTCCTCTCTCTCTCTCTTGCGTCTCTCTCTATCCCTTCTTTCTCTCTCTCCCTCTCTCCCTCTCTCGCGTTCTCCATCGTTTTCTCTATCTCTGTGTTCTCTCACCATCCCCTCCTCCCGCCCCTAGTCCCTATGGACAACTTTAGAAGGGGAATTGCCACAGCGAGTGAGAGAGATGGCACGTGAGAGAGATTGAGTGTAAATGATACGAAAAGCTAGGAGACTATCAACAAGAGAGAGAGCTAGGGAGAGAGAGAAATGAGAGAGAGATGAGAGAGAGAGAGAGGGAGAGAGAGAGAGAGCAAAGATGGACAGCTCTGTAACATTATGCCGCCCGCCCATCTTCTTCTTCCGTTGAACATCTCCAGCGGAAAGTTTCTCTGCCACGTCACTTGTTCCTCAAAAATTTTGTCTTTTTCTTCTCTTTCTCGGCATCGCAATCTGTCACTCAATGGATATGCGGATAATGATGAGTGGAGAGAGAGAGTGCGAGAGAGAGAGAAGGAGAGACAGAGATAAAGAGAGTGCGAGAAGGAGAGTGTAAAAGAAAGAGAGAGAGAGGGGAGAGAGAGAGATAAAGAGATAAAGAGAGAGAGAGGTTGTCAGAGAAAGAGTGAGAAAGAGAGAGAAATAGAGAGAAAGGGTGAGTGAGAGAGAAAGAGAGAAAGAGAGAAAGCGAGAACGAGGATGATCTCCACCCTCTGTTTTCTTCTATCTCGGCTTATCTATATGTTCTATCCATTTTGTTTTTTTTCATTCCTTTTTAGATCTCTAAGACATATGCAACATGATATGTATGCGCGAATACGTGTCACTTTGTGTAGAAAGCGTTTCTCGAATTTTACATGTCGAAATGTTCACATTTTAAAATATTTACATGAAAGTTTCTCACTTTCTCTCGCTTTCTCTCTCTCTCTTACCAAGCCAAGCCCTTAGTTCTCTTGCATATTGGCCATCCTCTATCTTTCTCCATCGAAAACGTCAGAGGAAATATTGCTAGACTACGAGAAGAATCAAAAAGAACACGAAAGAGTGTAGAAGAAAGAGAGATGGCCGAGAGAGAGAGCGAGAAATTAAATAAATAAATGGAAAAGAAAGAAGGAATCAGACTTCCTTATTCACTTTTGTGCTTTGCTTTGCGCTTTATTTCTCTCCCCTTTCTAAAGAACTCTATGCTTTGTGTTCCTCGACCCGTAATGCAATCGCCATTTGCCGTATCGAAGCGGCCAAATCAAATCTAGTAGGGGGGAACTCCCGCCAATTTAAAGGAGCTGGCTGGGAGGGGGGGGGGGTTAAGAGGAGAGAGAGATTAAAAGACCACCCAAATAAGGAGGGGTCGGGATGTCTCTGATAATCTTTGACTTTTCCATGATTCTCAAAATCATTCATTCTATTGTCCCGTTCAACAGACCCGGTGGTATTCATTTGTTTTTGGGTCTCTTCAGCGTGGTTAGTCCTGATGTTTTGAAATTGCTCGCGTAGAATGCATATAATAAGGCGTTGAAAAGAAATAGTCAACATTTATGACGCAGAAATGACTTTTTTTAAATTAATTCTTCTTAATTCTTCTCTCGCTCATGAATGACTGGTACAATGGATTTATTCCATCGATACTGATATTCATTTACATGGAGTTTATTATACCACTTTGATAGGTATCAATTTTGGTTTCTCTACCTCTTTCCTTATCTTAATTTTCAACTCTGCAATTCTCTTCCCTTCTAAATATTTTTCAATAAGAATTTACTGCAGTTTTCAACTCCCTTCCACTTTGTCTCGCTTTCCTATTTTTTAATATTATTATTCTCAGTTTTCGACACCTAATTTCTTTCTCACACAAAAACCTGTGGCCTTTTTAAAAGCCCGCAAATCAGTCGCCAATATCCCTCCCCCAAAATCCTCTCCTAAGCCTCCTTATTAGGCTCCTCTCTCTCCTTTGTTTTCGGTTGGCACCTTCGTCTCTTGGGCACACTGGACAATGGAGAGGAGAGGAGAGGAGAGGAGAGGAGAGGAGAGGAGAAGAGTGACTGACTACCCTCCTCGAGGGAGTGAACACAAGGGACGCAAAGACGAAAATTAAATATGCTTCGCGAGGACTCCGCTGGCTTATTTTGTTTGGAGAGCGGCTATTTTTTCTTGTCCTCCTCTTTGTTTTCCAAATTTTTGCGTCCTTTTTTGTTTCGTCCTCTTCGCTTACTTTTTTCCTACCTTTTTTTTCTCTCCGTTGAGTTATTTCTCACTTGTCTTACTTCACCTGTTCTTGTTATGAGTGACGAATTCAATTTAATGTTGAACTGGATGCTAAAGTTTTCAGTTATACGTACGCGTTTCTTTCCGAAGTAAAACGTGTTTGTTTATTTTAATTTATTTTTTTTTAAATGATATTACAAAGTTAGACTGAATCATTTTTCAGCCTCTTCTTGCTCGAAAGAACATTTTGACATCTTTCGTATTTTACCTCTTTCTGTTGATAATATTTATTTTAGTGGTTGTAAGTTTGCAGTTGAATTGCGCTACTTTAATCATTCAACTCATGATACATTTGACTATACTCAAATATGTATTTAGCGACAAATAGAAATATGTATGTATGCCACAATTGCACAGCTTTTTTGTCTCTCTCTCTCTCTCTTTCTTTGTTCTCTCTCACATTCAGTATTTCTCTTTCTCTCCACCATAGCAATAGAGCGATATTGTCAAATTTTATTTGTGGCCATTTATTATTTGGTTTTAGCTATCTGTCCCTGTCTCTGCCTCTCTCTCTCTTTCTCTTTGTTTCTCTCTCTCTCTCTCTTTCTCTCTCTCTTTCTCTATCTCACTCTGTCTCTCTCTCACTCTTTCTCTCTCTCTCTAACCCGAACTCTCTCTCTCTCTCTCTCTCGCTCTCTCTCTTTTTCTCGCGCCCTCTTTCTTTCTCCGCCCCCGCTACTACTATTCATCCGCCCAAAAGTACAAATGGTCATCGCATGACCAGCCCACACGCTGTCACCACCCATCTTTTTTCTCTCTGCCAGCAGAAGGGATTTATTGGCGAGATTCTATAGCACCCGCCCGCTGGCATTCCGTCCAGATTCTCTCTTGATGAGGTCCAAAAGAGCAGCATCCCATATACTACGGTATTTTCCATCATTCTAAAAAAAAGTTCACTGTCACCATACTTCCTCCTTACACGACAGATTTCCGCACGATTCGATTCGACCATGCCGGAAATTTCCAATCATTTAATACTTGATAATAGCGGTTCTTTTCTTCACTGAGATCTTTTTTTTGGTGTAAGAGCCCACTCATTATATTCTCGTGAGTGGCTAATTTCCTGGCTAACATAAGGAAACACTGCTGGCAGTTCCTCTCCTGTTATCATAATTCAATTGGAAATTAGCAAATAATCCGTTGTGATTTAGGGATTTTGCATTAAGGTTGGTTGAAAGTGTGACATTAAGACAGGGAGAGAGAGAGCAGAGAGAGAAAGAGGAAAGAGAGGAGAGATAGAGATAGAGTTAGAGATGGAGTATGAGAGCGTAAGAGAGTGAGACAGAGACATAGACTGGTTTCTTCCAGACTTGATTCTTTTCTCGTTACCGCACCACTGAAACACTTGCAGATGTTAGACTGATGTCCGAGAAGAGCAAGAGTCGTTACTTTTCATCTTCATTTATTTCTCTATCTGCTCTCTCTCTCCCCTCCTCTCTGCTCTCTTTCTGTCTCTTTCACTTTCTCTCTCTCTCTTTCTTTTCTCTCTTTCTCCATCTCTCTCGTCATTCTCCAAGTTCATTCGCGTCCAAATGTTCACGGCTTCCTGATGCTTTCGCTATTGTCTATGAATCTTTGAAAATTTTTCTGTCGCGTTCCTTTCTCCTCTTCTTTATCTTTTCTTCCATATTCTTTTTTCTGACATCGTCTCCTTTCTTAACTTGGCTCGCGGAGTCCTCTCTCCTCTTGTCTTCACTGATACTTCTTCCTTTCTGATGCCTCGCGTCCTTAATTGAAATCGATCTAATCAACGTAGTCATCCCTTTTTTCATATGTATATATGCAAACTATTTCTCAATCTAACTCTCTCGTTCTCTCTTTCTTTCTATTTTTATCTCTCTCTCTCTCTCTCTCTCTCTCTCTCTGTTTTCTCTATCTCTTTCTTTTTCTCTGTCTCTCTCTTTATCCTTCTCTCTCCTTCTGTCTCTCTCTATTTCTCTCGCGCTCTCTCTCTCTCTCTTACTCTTCCTCCTCTCTAATTTCCGTCTCCTTTAGCACTGCGCACTCGCTCTGTCCCTTCCTCTTCTCAAAAACGGAGTGGTCGGTGGCGACCTCCTCTGGATGTCTGGTCGACTCAGAGAAACTGAAAAGGAGAATACGGAGAACCTATTTATATTGAGAAGAGAGAGCGAGAGAGAGTAGGAGAGAGACAGAAATGAGAGAGAGAGAGAGTGTGTGGGTAAGAGATAATGAGAGAGTAAGAGAGAGAGATGGAGAGTAGGAGAGAGAGTGTTTGGGCAAGAGAGTGAGAGAGAGTGAGAGAAGATAGATGTAGCAATTATACGCCCGGCAACCTATGTGGTATACAATGGAGTCTCTATTCACAAGGTTCCCTACATTAGAGAGAGAGAGAGATATATAGAGGGAGAAAAATCGCATAAAATAACTTCAGAAATATTCTGGACAATTTGGCGCACTTTTCAAAATGCGCACAACTCGGCTTCGGATGTCTGCACAATGTTGTACAGCACAGTCTTGAAAAAAGAGAGCCATGGGCAGCAAATTCCAACTTATGTAAGTTATGCTTTGTTTCTTGCAACAAGTCAGGTCAACATGTCATACATACATCCATTTTATATATTACGCAAAATTATGGAAGTTCGTCACGGAACAAGAAAAAAGTCAGGAAAACGTGATTCGAGCACTGGAAGGTATAGAGAGAGAGAGAGAGAGAGAGAGAGAGAGAGAGTTTGAGTGACGAGAATAAGAGTGAGAAGAACGGTGATGTATGCATGTACATAGATACGAGAGATAGAGAAAGGGCGAGAGAGAGAAATGGGAGAAGAGAGATTTAAAGAGAGAGAGAGAGCGCGAGAGAAAGTGAGAGAGAGAGAGAGAGAGAGAGCGCGAGAGCAAGATAATGAGAGAGAGAGAATTTGTAGCATCATAATAACCATAATTCTTTATCACTCGCTTCCTAGTCAATTTCTGTCATTTCATATGTGCATTCACGGAAATGGCAAGCGACATGCCATGGCATACGATTTTCCCATTGATGGTCAACTCTCCCTCTTTCCTTAAAGCCACCTTTACTACTATTTTTCTCTCTTGCCTTCTCTCTCGACTCCTTGGCGATAATCTTTCTACTTCTGCACAATTCGCATTATATTGTTTTTTTCTGTTCATTATTAACTTTTTTTCTTTCTCATTCCCTCCAAACATTGGTTTATCTTCGTTCGAAGTGAATTTTTTTTTTACTATATTCGAGTTGTTCTAAATGGTACAGATGATTGAGCTTATAGTTCATTGAAACCACACGTGTTACCAGGCGCCTGAATAGCTTTGACACTCACATGACATCTAAATTTGCATTCATGAGTCTCCGAACATACAGAGAAAATGAGAGAGAAGGATAAAGACAGAGAGAGAGAAGGAAAGAGAGAGAGAGAGAAGGAAAGAGATAGAGAGAGAGAGAGAGAAGGAAAGAGAGAGAGAGAGAGAAGGAAAGAGAGAGAGAGAGAGAGAAGGAAAGAGAGAGAGAGAGAGAAGGAAAGAGAGAGATGGAAAGAGAAAGAGAAGGAAAGAGAGAGAAGAAAGTAGAGAAGATAATTTAAGTGAAGATTCACAGATCACTGTGCATAACCTCGATCATGGCGTTCGTTTGAATTTTCCTGCATTTTTATGAATGCGATTCATTACTTCTTCTTTAGAAGCTTTTTTGTGCTGAAGGATGAACTACGAAGAAATAGGAATTCATTTACATTATTCATTTTATTTTTTATTCATTTTACGTCTTGATGCCGAACCTTCTTAAGAAAAAAATTTACAAAATAAATTAATATTTTATTTAATGATACCCTTAATTTTTCGCCAAGTTTGTCGAGATATTTATTGAAGTGAATCATGATGGTAATGGGCGTGGCCACGAGGATGGAGGACTTTGTGAAGCTTCAGCTCTCTCTCTCTCTCTTGCTATCTCTCTCTCTCTCTCTTTCTCTCTCTCTTCCTACCTTCTCGATATCTCTCTCAATCCTCTCACTCTATCTCTCTCCCTTTCCCTGCTCTCTCTCTCATTTCTCCCCAATCTCTCTCGTACTTCTCTCTCGCTCGCTCTCTCTCTCTCTCTCTCTCTCTCTCTCTCTCTTCCACTAATGGCTGTTCGTACCCCGTCGTGGTGAAAGAGAATGAATTACGACGAGCCTGTCTTCTCTTTCTCAAGGCCATTATTATACATAGATATATTCGTCATTATATATGTACTTTCTTTCCTTTCTTGCCACCATGGTATATATGTGCTATTATAAATGAATGCGTGTGCAATGCTCAACCCGACCACGCGCCGTCTGCTGAATAATAATTATATTAGTTATTGATTATGCTCTGCATCTTTTTGCACGGCTGTCTGTGTGTGGTACTTTTACATCTTTTGCGCTGACGTCCGCCAGATCTTAATTTGTGCTCGCAAAGAGACAAGAGTTCCGCTCCGGATTGGCCTAATCAGAATGTGCTTCTGTCTTGGTCTCTTGGTCTTCCTTTTCTTTCTATGTTCATATCTCTCTCTCTCTCTCTCTTTCTCTCTCTCTCTCTCTCTCTCTCTCTTTCCCATGTTTCTCAATCTGGCTCTCTCTCTCTCTCTTCTCTCTCTCTTCCCTCCTTTCTCTCTTTCCCTCTCTTGCGCTCTCTCACGTTGACATGCTATTTCGTGGACTCTCATTTCTCTCCAGGAATGTCATCGTCGAACCCGTCGACGAACTCTTCGTGGACGAGCGTCGGAGAAGGTGGAGTGAATACATCGACTACTGTCATGGTTCCACCATCATCACCACACGGTGGATTCCAACGACTGCCACCAGCTATCCAGGCAAGGGATCATTACGGGTATAGAGAGAGAGAGAGAGAGAGAGAGAGAGAGAGAGGAGAGAGTGAGTGAGGAGAGAAAGAGAAAGTGAAGGAGAAAGAGATAGAAAGAGGGAGAGAAAGTGAAAGATAGAGAAAAGTAGAGAAAGAGAGAGAGAGACAGTGGGAAAGAAGAGAGAGAGAGAGAGAGAGAGAGAGAGAGAGAGGGAGAGAGGGTTGGATAGAGTGCTAAAGAAGGAAAGAGAAGAGGAATTGTTAGAGAAACAAACGACCGCGAAAAGAATTGTATAGAACACATACACAAAATATTCGGGCAAAGTGCAGAGCATGGAACGGGAGAACGTGCCTCGATAAGTAGAAATGTATTATGCAAAGCTGAAATAGGATCTTATCTTGCGTCTCTCTCTCACTCTCTCTCTCCCTCACCCCATCTCTCTCTCTTTTTACATGTCAATCTATCTCTCTTTCTCTTTCTCTCTCTCTCTCTCCCTTCGTCGCTCTTCCTCTCTCTCTCTCTCTCAATCTCTCTCCCTTTCTCTTTCTCTCTCTCTCTTCTTCGCTCTTCCTCTCTCTCTACACTCATCACGTGCGCAGACTCATTCATGTGATCACACAATATGATATCAAAAGAACAGAATACAAAATTGTCATGATCACGTGAACATTTCCTCAAATTTCCTTACTCAAGCCGCTACAAGTCTAGCTTCTGGTTTTTTTCATAACTCTTTATTGCTAATTTGCAGCCGAACATTAGGAATCGCCTTTCTCAAAACCTTTTTGATGCAGAACTATGTATATTTCCCACCTCACCTGCAGGAACTCAAAAGACGTTGGAAAGCATTACAAAATGCATAGTTGACAGAAATGATGACGTTGTAAAAGAATTGGACATAAAAGGCAAATTAAAATATCTTAAGATTGACTTTTTGTGCATAATTTAAATGACGGCGGAACATTCTGTATTTTCAAAGGAACATTTTGTAGAATGACTTTACCCACATTTCTAATCATGTTATTTTAGGGATATTTACGAATACCTCCTGACTATTGTATCTCTCAATCACATGGTGTTCTATTTTGAACGCGCCCTTGTCTCATGGTCAGGAAAAAAGGCGCGAATTCAAAATGGGGTTTTCTTCCAGGCCCAGCTTCGCTTCATCATGACGCATCTCCTGGTCGTGCTCGTACTTGCGCTCCTCGGCAACGCCGCACTCGTGCTCGTCATTCGACGAGGCAATCGAGCAGCACGACGGCATCTCTCGCCGGTTCAGGTGAGAAATTTCTCTCTTTCTATGTCTCTCTCTCTCTGTGTCTCTCTCACTCTCTTTCTATTTCACTCTCTCTTACACTCTGCCTCTCTCTTTCATTCTCTCATTTTCCCTCTCTCTCTCTCTCTCTCCACTCATTATTTAAGAGAGCCTCTCTGTTAGGGCCAAGGTGGCCCTGCCCCGGGGGAAAGTGTCGGATTTCGATAACCAAATTTTAATGGGGGTACCCATGCGTACTATAAAGAAAATTTGGTGGTCAA
The DNA here is from genome assembly GCA_945643635.1 of Allodiplogaster sudhausi. Classification (NCBI taxonomy): domain Eukaryota; kingdom Metazoa; phylum Nematoda; class Chromadorea; order Rhabditida; family Diplogasteridae; genus Allodiplogaster; species Allodiplogaster sudhausi. The sequence goes on along the minus strand of CALZFC010000259.1, from coordinate 2,663,180 downwards.
TTTTGTTATAAAAATTTTTTCATTGACTGGGCATGCAATAGTATGTAAAATGTTTAAGTCCATATAACTTTCTGTAAACTTAATATTTTTCAATTTTCTTTTTTTTATTTGTTGTGTATTCATAAAGCGCACAAAAAGTAATTGATGACTTTCTGAAAAAAAGTTTCATTATTAACAAGTTTTATGCATTTTTAATTTTCAAAAATCGGTTTTTTGAGCACATCGTCTATTTTACGGACCGGTTCCAGGCTGGAGAATAGCTGAGATGAAAGAGGAGAAAAAATGACACAAGATATGGATTTATGAAGAAAATCGAAGGATATATATGTTTTCGAATTTTGACCTGAACCTGGTGCACTTGCATTTTCGCTGAGTGAGATAAATTAGTGTAACTTTTTTTAATGTCTTGCTTTTTAAACAATTTTTATCTCATCGAATTGGCCATTAAATTCTCTCCTAGAAAAGTATAGAACCGATCTGCCTAATGTTACCCTTGAGCTTATAAATAAAATTTTCTCTTTTTTGAACAAAAATTAATTGGGTAATAACTACTGAGAACCAAATTTATGGGCCTTTGAGATATCCGGCTGAACCAATCAAACATATTATTAGATAGAACGAAGAATTCTGTATACCATACCCTTGTTTCATGAGATTTCAAGGATATATATTTACTTTTTACGAACAATTTTGGAAAATTTCCAGCATCGATCCAGCCGATAGATAGAAGTCGAAAAATGAAAGGTGCATGTTTATGTCACAAATCATGTTATATGGTGTTTTTTTGATGAGCGAAAAGAATACTTTCATCGAAAACCGTTTCATTTAATCTTTATTCGTTTGTTTTTTTTTTTTTTTCGAAAAAAATTTTTTCACTAATTTTCTTTTCTTTATGTGTTGCCAATCCCATATCATTTCAGTCAAGCCCCGGGCTAAATTGCATTTTCTGAGTTCCACCGTAACAGCAGATGGATGATAGAGGCCTTTTTGTAGAGGAATGAATAGCAAATATGATATCTTCTAAACACATGCATAGAGCTTACCGACCACCTGTTCAAAGACATCTTTCAGGAGTTGTCTGAGTACAACTTCTACTTATCGCTTGGGTGCGCGCAATATGGTCTTGATTGTATATGTTTCTGAAGATAAAGAGAGAGAGAGAGAAACATACAAAGCTTCGGGGAGAACTTAAAACAAAAAAAACCACTTTTTGTAATTTTTCTTTTTCAAAAATCGGTTTTGTGAGCACTTCGTCCATTTTACGGTCCGGTTCGGAGCTAGCTAATAGCTGATATGAAAGAAGAGAAAAAGTGACACAAGATATGTTTTATGAAGAAAATCGAGGGATACATATGATCTCGAATTTTTACATTTACACTTTCGCTGAAATTGATGAATCAGTATAACTTATTTTAGACTCATGATTTTGATACAGTTTTTATTTTATCATATTTGCTATTCAGTCCTCTACAAAAAGGCCTCTATGATCCATCTGCTGTTACGGTGGAACTCAGAAAATGCAATTTAGCACATGGATTGACTGAAATGATATGGGATTGGCAACACATAAAGAAAAGAAAATTAGTGAAGATTTTTTTTCGAAAAAAAAAACGAATAAAGATTAAATGAAACGGTTTTCGATGAAATTATTCTTTTCGCTCATCAAAAAACACCATATAACATTATTTGTGACATAAACAAGCACCTTTCATTTTTCGACTTGATCTATCGGCTGGATCGATGCTGGAAATTTTCCGAAATTGTTCGTAAAAAGTAAATATATATCCTTGAAATCTCATGAAACAAGGGTATGGTATACAGAATTCTTCGTTCTATCTAATAATATGTTTGATTGGTTCAGCCGGATATCTCAAAGGCCCATAAATTTGGTTCTCAGTAGCTATTACCCAATTAATTTTTGTTTGAAAAAGAGAAACTTTTATTTATAAGCTCAAGGGTACCATTAGGAAGATTGGTTCTATACTTTTTTAGGAGAGAAATTAATGGCCAATTCGATGAGATAAATTTTTTTTTTAAAAGCAAGACATTAAAAAAAGTTACACTAATTTATCTCAATCTGCGAAAATGCAAGTGCACCCGGTTCAGGTCATAATTTGAAAACATATATATAGTTCGATTTTCTTCATAAATCCATATCTTGTGTCATTTTTTCTCCTCTTTCATCTCAGCTATTCTCCAGCCTGGAACCGGTCCGTAAAATAGACGATGTGCTCAAAAAACCGATTTTTGAAAATTAAAAATGCATAAAACTTGTTAATAATGAAACTTTTTTTCAGAAAGTCATCAATTACTTTTTGTGCGCTTTATGAATACACAACAAATAAAAAAAAGAAAATTGAAAAATATTAAGTTTACAGAAAGTTATATGGACTTAAACATTTTACATACTATTGCATGCCCAGTCAATGAAAAATTTTTTATAACAAAATTGACCACCAAATTTACTTTATAGTACGTATGGGTACCCCCCCCCCCCATTAAAATTTGGTCATCAAAATCCGACACTTTCCCCCGGGGCAGGCCCCCATGGAAGGCTGCTTGATCCTTACAGAGAGGCTCTCTTAAACGTTCCGCTGTCTCATTTGCAAAAAATCCCTCCATCCAAACTTTCGTTTCAACTGTTCCTTTCTGATCATTACTTCGAGCCAATGGTTTTCGAGCGGACTGTTCGTAATAATTATTTGCGGCCTAATTTAATATTTGTTCAATATTTGGCTGCCGAAAATTTACTTGTTAATATCAGATACTTTCCTTGCGGGCTTCTAGAGTATTCTTCGATTTATATTTCTCTCTCTCTCTCTCTCTCGCTATCTCTCGCTTCAGCGTATGCTCTTGCTATTCTATGAGCATATTTTTGGGGATCGCTGCGATTTCCATTAAAAAAAAGAAGAGAAAGAAGAAAATAGAGGATTTCAGCACAGTTGGCCAGTCAGTAAAAGTCAGTCCGCGACAGTCACAGGCTTATTTACGATAACAAGAAGAAGCTGGTCTGCGTGAGATAGCCAGGGGACTTCCATATCTGTTTTCTCCTCTCTCTCTCTCTCTCTCTTCTTCTCTCACCTTCTCTCATTGTCTTCCTCTCCCTCTCTCTCTCGTTCTCTCTCTCTCTCTCTCTCTCTCGCTCTATTTCCATAGCGCAACTGAATTGGATTGGGCTATGACGACATGGCACGCCTCAGAAAATGACCTACCAAGTAAAAAAAGGTATGCGCTTTGAAAAAATAGCAGACCTGCTTGAAATGCAAATAGTAAGCAAATTGTGACGATGCAATTGCTCCGCTAACATCTTTATCTAATAAACATAAAAATATCGTCGTCTGCAGCGCTCATTGTTGTCTGCCTTCTTCATTCTCTATCTCTATCTCTCTTTCTCTATGTCTCTCTGTCTCTCTCTCTCTTTCTCTCTCTCTCTACCCGAGACCACTTACTTAAACCAACGTTGTTTGCGCATCCGCGAACGGATGATTACCTCCCTCTGCCTCTCCTTCAAAAGAAGGCGAGAATGCCATTAGAGAAGGCTTCCGCTTTTCGGCTCGTGCACAGAGTACGGAACAGTTTCTCTGCTAGGAGGTGCTTACTCTCTCGCTCTCGCTTTCTCTCTCCTTTTCATTCACTCTCTCTCTCTCTCTTTCTCTCTTTCTCCCCCCTCTCTCTTCCTCTCTCTCTCTCTCTCTCTCTCTCTCTCTCTCTTTCTCTCCATCTCTCATCACTTTTCCATTCCTCTTCTCCCACCTTCCTTCCTGTTCCATCTCCTACATCACTTCATTTCCGTCGTCTTCCCCTAAACTATCTCTTTCAAGTGTCCATAAGCAGAGTGTATCCTTCCAAGGGGTCCAAGATCACACGGATCTCCTAATCGTAATGCGCTTTACTTAAATTTTTGTTATCTCTCGAAGATGTGACCATCTGAAAACTGGAAAGGAACGTCTAAAAGGGAGTAAAGAGCATTCCATAAAGCAGCCAAAACTTGAATTTTTGTCTGACACAAGGGCGAAAGATCTTATTCTTATTGTTAGATGGGATCATGTGTTAGACGCACAACAAATTTGTGTGGATTCGGTACCAGCTCAAGGCTCTTTCCAGTACCTGCTCTGGTTGCTATTCAACCTCTTTCTCTCTTAGAATCTCTCTCTCTATTTCTCAAGTTCTCTCTCTATTTCTCTCGCATTCTTCTGCCTTAGTCTTACCCTCTCTCTCTCTCTCTAGCTCTCTCTTACTTACCCTCTTACTTCCACTCTCTTTTCTCGCTCTGTTTGGAGGACGTTCCTCTTGCTAGCTGCCAATTCTGCAAAGGCTTCTATTGACAAGACAATGCAAGAGAATTAGCAAGAACTGAGAGAGGATGGGACTTATAAGAAGAAGAAGAAGAAAATGTTTTTTATGCAAGCTTTTCACATGTCAAGAAAATGACGAACGATAAAGAGCGTTCCTGGAACATCGGTCGGTGACAAAATACAACAGTCCAACAGCACTAACAATATGCATACTGTTTTTATTATAACTTTTTTTTTTCCTTGGACATATGGGTATAAGCACTTCAATGTCCAATCCTTTATTTTTTTAAATTTCACCTGTCTTAGAAAACCACCTGCGCAGGCCCTCGCGAAGAGAGAGGGAGAGCTAAATTTTCTCTCTCTCACTCTTAGCAATCTTTATTCTCTCTCTCTCTCTTTCTCTCTCTCTCTCTCTCTCTCTCTCTTTCTCTTTCTCTCTCTCTCTTACGCTCTATCGTTCTCACACATATTTCGGCATAATTTGAACCCGGATCTGACCATGAATAAGCTTCTAATTTTGCCTGCTATTACAACAAATGCCGTGCATCACATTTCTGACAATGTGATGCTGTTGGGAAGTCCTTATATTGTTTAAAGTGGTCGCACAACAATTTTAAGTGCATGTATAGCTCCACTTCTGAATAGGGGGGACGTGAGGCTTTTTATTGCCTAGGCCAGTCGGTAGGCGGCTGATTGTGTGCTCTTTCGCTCTTATGAATCTGCTCGCATATTGCCATGATGGATATGGCCGGGCCGTAAATTCGCTGGTGTGAAAATGTGCAAAAAGCCTTTTGCCTTCTTTCTGCTTTATTTCTAGTTATTCGCATGTGCATGAAAGATGAGGAGTCTTTTTTCATTCAACAAAAGCCCTCCCTCGTGAATTTTGCTCTTTCTCCTCTCTGTGCAAACGACCAAAACAACGGCCGGAGACAGAAATAGGAAGAAAAAAGTCCAGTAGAAACGGAATGAGAACCACCGGAGTATGTCCATAAGCGATGCCATAAAATATTTACCCTTCTGGATTTTGTTTAGCTCTCCTTCTCGCTTCTTCTCATATGCTATTTGTTTCTCTTCGTTCTGGGCCGTAGAATATAGATGGCATGTCTAAAACACGGCCCATGTGTGCCGTCGGCCAAAAATCGTCTCGGGAGCAGCAGACGAACCTGTCATTCTCATATGCTGGAAAGAGGAAGCAACACTCAGGCACACACAAAGTGGCTCTCATCATTGCAAGGAAAAACATAAATGCGACATTTGTCGACGAGAAGAGAGAGAAGGAGAGAGAGAGAGAGCGAGAGAGAGAGAGAGCGGGAGAGAGCAAAAGGAGAGAGTGTGAGCTAGAGAGAGAGAGGGAGATACGGAGAGAGTAAAATGGAGATAGAGAAATAGAGAAATACAGAAGTATGTTTCTAACCATAAGTCGGTTAGCAAAAAGGGTGAAACTAAAGGTCAGTAGAAGCCAAAAAACGAATAGGAAAAACGAAGGGTGCGTGGTGGAAAAGAAAACAAGATGTTTTGGAAAATGAGTCGTTGAAATTGGATATGACTAATGGTAAGTGTATTGACAGAGGCAGTCAGAGATGGAGTCCAGTAGATCAGAAAATGGGAGTGAGAGGAAGAGAACGAGAGATAAGAAGAAGAGACATAGGGAAATAGGGATAGCGAGGGAGATAGAGACTTAAAGAAAGAGAAAAATGGATAGTGAGAGAGACAGAGAGTTAGAGAGAGGGATAGTGAGAGCGACAGAGAGTTAGAGAGAGAGAGAGAGACAGAGAAATATCCAGAGATCGAGAGGACATCCTTTAAAGGAACGGCGTTTCAGCTTTGCATCAATCACGTATGCAACGTGAATTTCTTTTTTTCTTCTCTCTTTCCTCCCCTGCCCCGGTTCTTTGCATGAAGAAAGAGGTAAACAATAGGAAGGAAGCCTCCTAATACATTAGTCTCCTTTCCTCCCCGGGATTGAACACCGGTTTCACATTTCGCCAGCTGCCTAGCAGCTAACCAATAGGCCAACGTGCCCGCTGGCTGTTCTCGTGATCCGACTACGCATCCACCTTCTTCCTTTCTCCGGCACACACGTGCCTTCTCTGACCATATGGAGGAAGAAGCATCATCACCAATTCATGGGTGGGGGGCCACAGACCAAGACAGCGGAAGTGGACGAAGATAAATAGCGGCAAGTGGGGGAGGGAAAGGGGGACGGAGTTTAGAGGAAGATTAGAGAGAGAGAGAAAGCGAAAGAGAGAGAGAGAGTGAGAGAGAAAGAGAGTGAGTGAGAGAGGGAGGGAGAGAGAGAGAAAGAGAGGGAAATGGAGAAAGAGGGAGAGAGATAGAGAGAGAGAGGGAGAGATGGTTAGAGAAAGCGAGCGCGAGAGAGAGAGAGCGAGAGAGAGAGAGAGAGAGCGAGAGAAAGAGAAGAAACAGGGGGGGGGAAGGCCGAAACATGGAGCCGTCTGACGTCATTGTGCCCAAAAAGAGGCACAAATGTTGCGGGGTGGAGGCATAAATAAAATATGGCTCTGTGCACGCACACTGTTGGTATACCTCGGGCAGACGGAGACGAAGATGGAAGAGAGTTTTCGTATAAGTTGCAGGTTCTGCACAATTTGTCATTTGAACAGAGCCTTGCTGCACCAGTGCCCTCGGGGGACGTCCAATGAAGTTGTTTTAGGTCTAGGAGATGAAAGAGAGGGAGAGAGGGAGAGAGAGAGAGAAGGAGAAAGAGAGAGAGAGGGGATAGAGGGAGAGAGAGAGAAACAGGGAACGAAATCGTTGAGCTCCATAGATGTTGTCCTAGCTCCAAAGGACGATGACGTTCGTATACAATTAGCACTCAATAAATGCCTCCCTGTCTACTCTCTTTTCGGTCTGGGGACGCACGCGTTTCCTCTGAGCCCTCAAGTCTTCTGGTTTTTAGGAATCTCTTTCCCAAGTCTGGACATCTCCCGTAGAGTCCCCTGCTTATTCTCGGAATGATCTCCACTTCTCTTCTCTTCTCTAAGTAGCCTAATCGAAAGATCACCTAATCGCCTGTTTCCAGTAAAAGCTCTCCTAATAATTCTCTTTCAATGTAATCAGCCAACTGGCATTGACATCTTTTCTTAGGAAAATGGCTAGCTCATCATGAGCAGAAGTACAAGAGGAGACTTGATTGGTGCGAATGAACGAGCAATATGGAGGTAAAGTAGTTAGAGAGTAAAAGAAAGAGAGGAATGAGAGAGAAAGAGAAGAGAGAGAGAGAGAGAGAGAAAGAGTAACTTATTCTGAAGTCATATGCAAGATGATGATCATGTCGTGTCCACTGGCTGACTTCCCGAATTAGTACGGGAAAAGGAGCAAACTTCATAGAGGTGTCTTCTTAACCAATTTTTTTTTGCAAATTAAGCATATTTCTTTCTTATTCCTCTTTCTATATTACTCTTCGATCTCTCTCATTCCTCTCTTTCTCGTTCTCTTTCTCTCCATCTCTCTCTCTTCTTCTCTCTCTCTTTCTCTGCCTCTTTCTCTTTCTCTGTCTCTCTTTCTTTCTCTCTCTCTCGCTGGTTCTCTCTCTCTCCCTCTCTCTCTCTCTTCCCCTCATTCGTCCACATTCGTACTTGCCACCTCTCTGTCGTTCACGTCCCCTTCCTTCCTCGTGCACCGCATCTTCACATCTTCTGCTACTAAAACGTCGCATCGGAATGAAAAGGGACTCGTAAGTGCATCGCATCTCTCTTTGCACTCTGGAGAGGAGATCTATCATCACGAGGGGTGCACAGTTCAGACTTTTCTCTCTTTCTCTCTCTCTCTATATCTCTCTCTCTCTCTCTTTCTCTAGCTCTCTATCTTATGTTGACATCTCTAAAGAAGTCTCTATCTACTTTCTCTCTCTCTTTCTCTACCTCTCTCTTTCTCTGTCTGTCTGTCGCTCTGTTTCTCTCTCTCTTCTCTCACTCGCATTCCATCTAATGACAGTCCCGGCTGATGAAGCTCCTGCGGCTGCGGTGGAAAAGAAAGTGCACGCATTCGAAATATGGTAGCCGAAATAATGAGGTTGATTATCTCTCTCTCTCTCTTTCTTTCTCTTTCACTCTCTCTCACTCTCTCTTTCTCTTTACTTTCTCCCCACTCTCACTTTTTCTCAGAAATATTTAGGTTAATATGAAGACATCTTTTCCCTTTCCCTGAATGCCATTTTGTAACGACAGAAGAGAGTGTGCGTGTGAGAGAGATAGAGATAGAGAGAGAGAAAGAGAGATAGAAAGAGAGAAAGAGAGTCAGAGAGAGTTAGAGAAAGAGAGAGAGAGAGATTAAGAGAGAGGGAGAAAGAGAGAGTAAGAGAGAATGAGAGAAATAGAGAGAGAGAGAGAGAAATAGAGAGAGAGCGTAAGTGAACAGTAAGCTCTTCGTCGAAACCCCGACGGCGGAAGTCAAAACAATCGCTCTTTTCTCTCAGCACATATCGTCACTGGGAATTTTTGCCTGTCCAAGAGGCCTCCTGGCAGTTTGCCAAATAAGTCAGCCCACCCTGACTGACATGTAGAGGGGGGGGGGTCTTACAAGGAAGTCTCTACTTTACTCTCTCCACACAACCTTTTCCTGAGAGATGAGAGATGAGGCAATAATTCTCGTGTCAGAGAAGAAAAAAAGAATGGGTACACACGAGAGAAAAAGAAAAGACATAGAGAGTGCTCTGTCTTTTTTGCTCCAGTGTGAACGTATATATTAGACATGGGACTGAGTAAGAAATAAATGTATATGTATATGCCGGAAGAGAGAACCCTGACGGAACGCGCTAGTACAAAATGGACACAAGGTGATGCGGGCTGAGAAGACTAATTGTATAAGAGATGGAGGAAAAGGAAGTGAACAGAAAGGACAGCCCATTTGTCGAAAGAAATATTTAAATACATATATCCACATATTAATTTTTCAACATCAAAACGAATTAATGTGAACTGCAATTTGAAAACAGGCTATTTATCTCCTCTCATGGCCAGCTAGATATGAGTTCCGAATACAACATGTCTACAGAAAGTTATTCCAGAGCCAAAAAAACGCCACTCATCGAATTTTTTTCATTTCTACAGGCTTTTTCTGGAACTGATTGACTTTAAAACTGCCGGTGGTGGAATATAAAAAAATTTAACTCGTCTTTTTTCAGCTACTCCTCCTGCACACTTGCGTTGCCGATGTCCTCTTCGCTGTTTTGACGCTCGGCAGCGAGGTCACGTCTTTTTTTTAATTTAAAAATTAAAAGAAGTTTTTTTAAATTTATCAATCAACTGCCAATTCTTTTCTGTGTGCATCAACCGGTGATTAATGCTCATTTGAAATCTATCGAAATCAAATCTTATTAATTACTGGCTTATGCTCACAATTAGTATTGTTCGTTTGATATTTACATACATTTTATATTACTTACGTATTTATTTTGTGATTATTTCGAATAAAAAAGAAAATTTTCAATCAAAATAAATTTTTTTACTGTTATTCTTGACAAATAATAAAATTGAAAAAAAAATACAATCTACCTACATATCTATTTTTCCATAACAGGTGGCCCTGCTGGCGGCGTACCCTCGTTTCCCTGGCCCCGACTGGGCGTGCCGCGCCGTCCACTACGGCCAGATGCTGCCGCTCTACGCGTCGCCCTTCCTGCTTGTCGCTATCGCCGCCGATCGATATCAGGCAAGAAGGGCGGGAGATTTGAAATTTATGGCCTGAGATTATTTGAAAACCAATCAATCAAAAATAATATGAAAAAATGGTCACCTTCCATCATTCCTTAACTTGGCTGCCGAGGCTATTATAGTTTTCTCCAAACATGTGGTTTTACATCTTGTGCTGCATATTAATAAACAGGCCACAGCTGCCAAATCGATGTTCTGGATAGAAATCCATTGAGAATATTTGTAAAATCATTAGAAATGTGATCTATAGAGTAGAATTAAAAAATTTCCCGTCCTAGTCCGTTTGCCGATTCTTGCGAGCATATTATTTTTTTTCAAGAATGAGTTGTCATGTGGTTTTAGGTTTAGCCAAGGATTGATATAATCATGACAATGACCATGAATGATTCTTAGAACGATTTCTCCGCAAAATCAGATACTGACGTCATAATAAGTTCATCAACCTTCCCGCCCTCAGGCGATCTGTCGCCCGCTCGACAACTTCCGCCAGACTCGCTACTGGCGACCGAACTGCTTCGCGGCGGTTGCGTGGTCACTCGCGGCGCTCTTCTCCGTGCCGCAGATACTTGTCTGGTCACTCGAGTGAGCTTTTTCGGGGGATAAGGGTTTTAAAGCGTTTTTTTTTTTTAAGTTTCGGCCTTAAAGGGTTTTGTAAATTACGGCCCTTAAAGGGTTCTTTTTTTTTAAATAACAGTAAAGCGTTTTTTTTTTAAATTTTGGCCTTGAAGCGCTCTTCTAAATTACGGCCCTTAGGCGTTTTCTCAGTTATGACCTTCATGGGTATCTTCATGGGCTCCTCGGGAAAAAGTCAAATCGCTCACGACATGGCGTTCTAGATTGCATGAATTCAGAAGAAGCTGTCTCTAAAATATTTTTCCCCATCTTTCCCAACATGAAACCGAAACACACGTCTTTATTGTTTGACAAAAAGAATAGAAAATTTTACGACCTGTATTTTGACTGAAAATGCAAAGCAAAAGAATTTCATAATTTAAAAATCACTATTATTCCCTTTCCTTTCTGATCTATTATCATGGTAGAAATGGCCAGTGGTCTTGATAACATTTTCCGAAATAAAAGTAATTCTCTGCAATATGAATATGATTTGTCGATATATATAAGTTACTTTATATATAATACATATAATATATATAAAACATATTTTATATTTAATATTCTTTAGCAACCACGGCCACTGCGGTACAATTTACGGCGCGAGGAGGTCGCTGCTGAAGAACGTCTACGTCATCTGGTTCAATACGATTGCGTGGCTGCTGCCCTCGATGCTGGCGGCCGCCTTCTATTATAGGGTGTGGCTTTTGTTAGATTTTCTTTTTGTTGTAGCCGAACCTTAAATTTTTGATTTTTTAAAATAATTTTAATTTAATCTCATTTGTGTTTTCATAACTTGTTTTTCATTTGATTGCGGTAAGCGAGCCAGTCTTTGTCCAAAATATTAGATATATTTTAGAGTTGCTAAAAAAAAGGATTAGAATAAAACGAATAAAACATAAGTCGCATCAATTTTTTCTTCGTTTCAGGTGTGCAAAGCAGTGTGGATGTCACATCGTCTCGATCTCTTTGTGCCTGCTGGCGTGAACTGCGTGGCGGTCACGCAAAAGTTTGTAGTCTCACTATTATTATGCTTCCCCCAAAATTATTTACACTCATTTTTGCCCTCACCCTCACCGTTGTACCCTGGTTATTATCCTCATGGAAAAGTGTGTACTCTCATTATTCTCTCTTTCTGTCACTTTAATTTGATCCATCTCTTCATTTCAACAGAAAAGAGTATTTTGTTTACTCCACATCCTCTGGTATTCAAAAGAGGATGTGGAGTAAACAAAATACTCTTTTCTACCAAGCTTCAAAAGAGCTAATTCTGTACATACCGTATCTTTGCTTCGCTGCAGGACACACATTCTTGTTTGAATTCATGCAAGAAGCTGGGAAATTTGCTGCAGGAAATGAGAATGTCTAATTGCAAGTTACAAAAAAAAAAGATGAACTAGTAGAGACGAGAAAAAAGTGTGGTGCAGCAGAGCATTAAACACACACATATTGCCCGGGGCATTTAGTTGCCAGGCGATATTAGCCCCTCGGGATAGCAAGGAGAGAAGAATCCTTTGCAACATGGTCCTCGGGGCAGAACTATTTCGAGGACTATTTCGGAGTTATTATTTATCGGGCTGCATTTGACCTTAACAAAATTGAAGCAGGATATTATTCTTATGATAACGAAAACTTTCCAGAGCAAAGAGCACGGAGCGTCGCAAGAAGAAGAAGGAGAAGAAGAATAAGGAGAAGATCTCCTCGGCGCTGCCGACTCCGTGCGACGCGGTCGCGTCGAGCGGCCTCCTCACCGAGGACTACGTCAATCGGCTCCGCAACGGATCGTGCGCCATTCGACGACAGACGACAGAATTTGACAGGCAAGAAGATGACGAAAAGTCAAATTATTCTAATCATTGTGACTACATAATTTGAAGAGAGAGAGAGAGAGAAAAAAATCAAGTTTCATGTCAGTCAGAGATGTAAAAAAAACATTGGATGAGGGAACTCCAAAGTTCTGCTCTGCACAACTTCTGCCGCATGCATTTTGTAGGAATGAAGTGTGCGAGAATGTTGTCTTCCTCCTTTTTCGCGCTCTCCTTCGCCTTCATTTCCTCTTTCGTTTTCGATCGTCTTCTCTATCTCTCCAGTTTTCTGCGGCTCTTCCTAAAGGGCCAGAGATCACATGAAATAGCAATATTTCTGTAGGCGGTATGAATCGAGAGAACGGTAAAGTAGAAGAAGAAAAAAGTTGAAGATGTAGAAGGTCGTGATCACGCTAAAAACATGATCATCTTGGCAAGATTTCTCCCATTCCAATTCCTAAAAGTGGTGCAATTGAAAAGGCACTTGGCAGTATTTTTTTTATTTTTTTTTCGGCTTTTTTTTAACATGCTCATCATACAAAATATTGGAGGAAAAAACCCAATAATTTTGTATGATGAGCATGTTTAAAAAAAAGTGCACTGTAATTACTCTCCTACCAGTACGTGCGAGCTTACTAGAATTGAGAAGGAATATCAAGTGCTTGAAAAAGGGGTAAGGTGGTTTGCGGGGAGGAAAGGATTATAAATGGTCATGACAAAATCATTTCTTCTTTTTCTCCTAATCCTTTATTAATAAAAAAAACGGCTAATTATCACTTATAAATGACGATGAGGTTTGTTGAGTAATCGAAGAAAAAAAAAGAATGTTGTCATACAAGTTTTTTTTAAATAAATTTTTTTAGAAAGCGCACGCAAACCGTCCGCCTGACCATGACGATAATCGCGTTGAATTTCATCCTCTGGACGCCTTTCTGCGTCTGCAACATTCTCCAGGCATTCTTGCCGCATCTGCTGCGTCCGTTCTAAGCAATCAATTTATTCAAATCGAAAGACGAAAAGTATAGTTTTCCCTGGAAAAAAAAAATATATATATGTTTTCTCATTAAGTCTTGCTAATTTTCAGCTTTAAAGTCTTCTAGAACTCAATTGATAGCGTGCAACTTATAAACGACTTCTATATATTTATATAAATGTTTACCTATATATACATTTAGAATAATTAATAAAAAAATATTTAAATAATATGTATATTAGTAATTCTTTCAGATCGCGACGTCAACATTTTCCTCGGCATTCTCGGCAATCTGAATTCGTGCGTCAATCCGTGGATCTACATTCTCTTCAATCTCTCTCATGCGAAGCGAGCCTTCTTTTACCGTCGGCGGAAGGGTCAATTAAAGGAGGAGGACGGTCATCGAAAAAAGGAATTAATTCATGGGTTCAAATTGCCGCGCGTTCACCCTGCAAGTGGGCACTCTCAGTCTCGCGTGCTATTTCGCATGCCACACAAGAGCGCCGCGTGTAAATATGTAGCATGCGCGAATGAGAGTGCAAAGGGTCGCGGCAATTAGAAATCGCACATAATTCCTTCGTTGATCGTCCTTCTTTAATGTTCGGAAAAAGCTAATAAAATATTAATTTAAAAAAAATATTTATATTTAAATATAAAATGAATGTAAAAAAATGATAAAATAAAATAAAAATAAAAATGAGCATTGCTCAATATTTGAGGTCTTCGCTCGGAGACGGAGTGTGCGTCGAACGTGTGCACGGCGCGGCCGACGCCGACGCTCGTCGTCACTCCCCACCTCAACAGCGGAGACCATCCACACTATCGCTGCGCTTCTGCCAAGAGCACCACGGACACCAACACCACGGCCGGCCTCGCTTCCGAAGGACATCAACGTCTCGCTGTCAAGGTTCAAAGTTCGCTTTTGCCATGTTTATGGTTCTGTTTTTAATACAAATAATTTATAAGAACTATCTATCAGCCTTCCTTACAACTTTGGTATATGTATATTTATCATGGTAGTAGTTAGGTTGCTTGCTAGGTAACACGAGGCCATGTCGTGCAGAAGAGATAGCCGCCTGGTAGGAAACAGTTTATTATTGACTCAAGTGGCGGCTTATATAGAACAGGAGGATGGAGTAGATTCACAAGGGGACCGAATGTGTTTGATTAAAAAAAATTTCCATAATTAGAAAAAAATTCAGGTGAGCGGGGAGACTGCTCACCGCAACGGCTCCTTATCTGGCCAGTCGCGAGGTGACGCATCGCGGTCCGCGTCGCGGCCAGCGTCGAGGGAAAGTGTCTGACATCTCAAGGCAATCATAGAATGTTCTCAAGAATAATAAGAAGAATAATGATGACCCAGCGTTTGTAAGCTTGAATTTTCCATTGCGAACCGTCACTTACAATTAGATCCCTAGTTAAATTCTATGTAAAATAGTACTTTTCCTCATTGCTGAATGAACTAGCGATCACAATACGTTACCACATTCCCATTTGTGTTCATACAAGATATTAAATTTTTCTTCGCCATTTTTCCGAAACATTGTACGGTAGATTCTACGCCATTTCCCTTTACATGTTTTCGGGTCGCATTTTCTCCAGTTTGACGTGTACAAGTCCAATTTTATAAAAACATTTGGATCTGTCAGTAAAAATATTTAAATTTACTGCTATGAAAAAACTAGCAATTGATTCGTTTCCATTATTTAGATAAAATATTTTTTTAATCATTGTAACTAATTTCCACTCAGTGTTTCTTTCTTATTGACCAACGAAGCATCTAAATTAAATCTGTCGTGAATTGAAAACCGACGGGTTCTCACCAACGACTGATTTCCAAACAATCACTCTTCTCTCTCAGCATATCGTCATGAGGGTATTTTGTCGGTCCGAGTGCTCCTGGCTTTTTGCCAAATAAGACAGCCCACTCTGACTGGCAGGTCAAATGGGGTCTGATAAATAACACTTATATGTATTTGCACATAAGTGTCGTACTTCTAACACTGGTTATCTTTAAATTATTACCTATTAATTTTAAGATTAAAAACAAAATAATATTGTTCCGTCAATTCGACGTTTTGCACAACGTTAAGTTCATATGTGGTTTTATATGTTTCCATGCATGCATATACACACAAAGAAGATTGTCTTGAGAGGTCAAGACAATCGCTCAAGACAATTTGTCTTGAATTTACCTCAAGACAATATTGTCTTGCATGCTTTTGACAATAATTGTCTTGACGAAATTGTCTTGCCCGGTCAAGACAATTGCGCGTCGCAGAATTGTCTTGACCTCTCAAGACAATTTCCCGCAGCGCGCCTAAGCCACGCCCCCTTCTCATCTTCAATCTCGCTCACGGATCAAATGCAGTTCGAATCATTACATTTTATGCGTATTCATTATAGAAAACGCTTTATTACAATAAACAAAACGCTTTATTACATTAAACAGGTTCTGTTTAACAATATGAGAGCAGCTGACGTCATCCACAAGGGCATACAACATGAAAAATGCTTTTAAAACATCCAATTTGCTTAGAAAATGCAGAATTCGAGCTAACAGCAAGCATAATGTAATCTAAGATGTAAAACAAAAACAGCAAAAGTGCATAGGAACTGACCTGATTTCGTCCGGAGTCGCTGAGTCGTCGCCGTATTGCCTGGAATGAGAATGAGAGATACTTTCAACCAAGGGGAACCGAACCCGACCAACCAGACCCAACCACCCAAACCACTACCACCACACTACCCGTCCTAGCGATCTGAATGCTGAAGAACTTATCCAGAGGATAAGGGCGCCTTCCATGCTTGAATTCTTTCAGAGGTTGCCTGTGGAGAGAGAGAGAGAGAGAGAGAGCGACAGAGACAGAGAGAGAGATACAGACAGAGAGAAAGAAAGAGAGACAGAGAGAGAGAGAGAGCATCATATCATCCTTTAGCATTCATATCATCCTTTATCGTTTCTAATCGATCAACTTTTTCATGTTCTTGTCATCATCACTCTAATAAACCCACTTTCTCTTCTGCACATGCTCAATCCACGCGCATCTCATTGCATTTGAACAACTGTTTAGGCAATATTTTTTATATGCCTTATTAAAACATTCAAAAAAGAGGGAACACTCACAGGAAAGGGTAAAAATGCACAACAAATGGGGGCATTCAGCTCAACAACGGGGACTTTCAGAACAACAACGGGAAATTTACAGCAAATTTCTAACAAAAAATCTTTTTAGAATTAGTTTTTATTCAACTACTATGATCCTCTTTCACTCCAAGCGACTGGACACGTCATGAGGATGACCTTTGGGAGAGGGGAGGGGGTGTCTTAGGTTAAGGTCATTGGGCTAAGGTCTTAGGGCTTAGGGCTTAGGACAGTGGAGCCTATGGCGCGAGTCGATAGAGATTCCACCTCCTCAAGGCGGTCGAAGACCTTCCGGTCGTGCAGTCGAATCGGCTGCCCTTGCCAGAACTCAAAGTAGCCCGGCCGCAACACGAAGCCGCCCCTGCAAACAGGAATTTATCAATCAATTAACATAGTTAATCAATATTTCAATGTCGTTTTGATAAAGGGGCAGTAGTTGTAAGCTGGAATTTTTAAAAATATTTATTACAAAAAATAAACTTAAAAAAAGTAAAATGAAAGGATGATAAACGTGATAGCCAATCGGCCGAGACGACCAATACTCGTCGGCGGCTACAGACGAACCACCACACCCTCGATGCGCACCTGGATAGAGAGAGAGAGAGAGAGAGAGAGAGAGAGAGAGAGAGAAGATGAGATGGAAAGGGAGAGAAGGTGAGATGGGGAGAGGGCCCCTATTTTGAGGAAGAAATGCGGAGAGAGAGGGAAGGGAGAAACAGATCCAAATACGATAGGTCACTCGAATATGCATGTAGTTTGGCGTGGCCGGCTGGCAGAAAAAAATGCTAAAGATGAGCATTCTTGAATTCTACAGTAACATGAGAGCACCAGCTTAAGCCTGGCCTAACGAAGAAATACTATAAGAAATTTCTATAAAACAACAGAAAGCCTCGCACCTTGCGACTACCGTAGTTGGTGAAGAAGGTGAAGCCCTCCTTGCCGTAGCCTTTGAGCAGCACCATTCTTGAGTTAGGCCGGCCGTTGCTGAAAATGGTGGAATTCTCGGTTTCAAATCGATTTTTCTAGCATTGTTGTTGTAAAAAAAAGGAAAAAAATTCAAATTATTTATTTACATCGAAGACTAAAATAATAGTTAAAACTGACCCTGAAAACATTAAAAAGAGGGATTAAATACGAAGATAATTGAGTTTTTGGGAATAGATTTTAGAGAGTAGAAAAGGAAAGCCTTACGCTGTGGATATCGAGAATGTGACGACGTTGATCTATTCGAAGGAGAGCTCGTCCTTGTGAGAGGCGACGTCGCGGAACCATTCGTCGAAGCCCTACGGAACACGCGGCGCTTGGAACCGACTCGGCCTTCGCAAGGAGCTCGCAAACTACAATGAACGTTAAATATCCTTCTCTTTAGATTATTGCGGAAAAATATAGTAAAAAAAAGCTCAAACGAGATAACAAGAATTGCAAGAATGAGCAAAACAAAAAAAAAAGAAAATAAAACTCCACCTTGTTCCAAACACACTCACGCAGCCTGGCGCTGCACTAACTGGGCAAGGCAGCTTGACCCTCGAACTGGTGTCTAAACAACAATGAATTAAAAGCATAAGGAGAAACAAAACGAACTAAAACGCATTACAAAAACTTGAATGCTGAACCATCCTGAATTCTTCACATTTTATTTAATCGTTCCGTACTGTCACAACAAACATTTCTCTAAAAAGAGAAGTTGCAATTAAAACGCGAATGATGGACGCTTTTATGAAACAGCTCAAAATGAAAAAATTTTAACGGAAGAATGTACATTTTATTATGTTGCACGAAAAGAAAATAATGTAAAATATGCAAAAGTGCACAAAAGTCTTTTTCGACCACTTTTGATCCCATGTGAACGTGAACCCCTAAGTGTCGCCGCTCGACGTTGCCTAACTCGCCAGATCGGACGAGATAGCTACTTCGTGTCTGCAGCGAAACTTCAAGACAATCAAGACAATTGGGCGAGGCGGCGCCGTCTCCCGAATTGTCTTAATTGTCTTGGAAAATTGTCTTGACAGGTTAAGACAATTCCCTGCAAGACAATTTTGTCTAAGACAAATCTCAAGACAATGGCTTCAAGACAATTATTGTCTAAGACAATATTCTTTGTGTGTAGGGTGGCCATGGGAGGGGCTTTGGTTTGAAGTGAAATTGAAGTAAAAAAAAGTAAAATAAAGAATGATAATCAACACGTGGCTATGATTATGATGGGATGGATAGAACAATCTTCATTAATTGCAATCACCTGTTCTGCCGATTCTGTCGAGTTCATGCAATAATGAGTTGACATGTGGTTTTATATTTCGCCATGCATACATATTGGATAATCTTGGCGGTGATCGCAATTTATACATGGTTGTCGTTGGTTTTTTTTAAATGAAATGCTAAAGTCATCGTGTTAGTTCGTCAACCTTCCCGCTTCGGGCGATCTGTCGTCCGCTTGACAACTTCTGCTAGACTCGCCATTGGCGACCGAACTGCTTCGCTGCGCTATTCTCCGAGCTCACACATACTCTTGTATTCACCCGAGTGAGGTTTAGATTCTGGGTAAAGGTTCTTTCCTTTTTTAATTCGGGGCCGCACCTAGGGCAACTTGATTAAGATAGATCCACACCAGTACCGGCAATACTACCCCAGTGCTTGGGACACCTGAAAATGAGGGGAAGTGAGCGAAATGTTTAATTATTATTTTTTGGTGATTTATTATATTTTTTCAGATAAATGGATTACGTTGTCTGTCACTAATCGATAAGAGCCTCGCAATCTGCTCTATTTTTTGCAATCCCATTTTTTATCTCAGGTTCAAAAGTGTGTGCATCTTGGACTTGCATGATTGAATGAATCCATTCGTGTTCATTTCCTCGTAAAAAAAAGCCAAATCGCTCACGACATGTCGTGCCGTTCAATGTTGCATGAATTCAAAAGCATTCGGCTCTAAAATAGTCTCTGCCCATAATTCCTGACGTCAATCCGAGTGACATTTATGACCTAAAAAAAACCAATAGAAGACTTTACGCTCTGCATGTATGAGTGCAAACGTTTTAGTATTCTTTCAAACTTTTTGATCTCATTTAGCAGGTGCCTGTCTTTCCATTTTTATTTTGCGATAAAGTACCTTGTCACTTTAATGGAGGCGGTTGTCACAAACCCTCGCTCTTCGGCCGAAAGTTCTGTTTGTTTACTTCATTCCTCTTGTAATACGCATGTTTGTTGACTAAACTTGAAAAGAGCTATTTCAGTACATACCGTATCATTGCTCCCCCTCTGGTCATTCTAGTATGAATACATACCAGGAGCATAAAAAGCTTCTGCAGGAAATGAGAATGTCTAATTGCAAACTGCTAAAAAAATGCAGAAGAAGTAGAGAGGAGAAAAAAAGGAGTAACAGAGCATAAAACACACACACATTTATTGGCCAGGCGATATTAGCCCCTCGGGGGAGCAAGGATATACCAATCGTTCCTCGTCTAGAGTGGACAATTTCGCGAATTATTATATGGGTATATTTGATGAACAATTGATTTGTGCCAAAAAATATAGTTAATTGTGATTTACATTCTATATCACGCTGCTCGGCCGGGTATTGCTGTTTATGCCGGATTTGACTACATATTATTATTGGAGTAAAAAAGCTATTTAGTTCTGTGTTCATTTAATAAAAATTGTTGGGGGCTGTCAGTCTTAATATGAGGTGAGATGGAAAAATGGGCCAAGGGAACTCCTACTATGTGTGTATGTATGTCTGGAATTTTCTCTACTCTCCATGTGGCATTTGTCTAACCTTCTCAACTTTTCAGCGGGCATTTTGTACCAATGACGTCAGAGAAGTATTCTTTTTTACTTTTCCTGCTGATCTTTGTAGTCGCGTCACATGCTGTCTCACCCTTCGTTCAGGCAAAAAGGCGCGAATATGAGATTGAGTTTTGGCTCGTTTAAGCAATTGTGGAATTACAATTACCGGGTAAAACATCCTCAACTGTAGCATTCTTGTCTGTTGATCAATCCATTGTGGTGAAGTAGTTCATCTTATATTCGGCATAGCAGTGAATGGAAATGTCCAAGATAGCTCAATGTACGGCAGATTTGGCGTTCGCACAGAGAGACGCGCCAAAGTATGCGCAATAAAATTGTTTTTTCAACAAACCACTTTATTCGCAAGATTACAATATATTTTGTGCCATATGCGCTTCTTGAAAGGGAATCCACAGGGTGCCGGATTGAGGCGAATTGTGATTTTCTAGAAAGCTAAATTCTAAAAAGTTATGCCCAAATAAAAATTTTTGCCCGTTCAGCCTCACTATAATTTTTGCCCGTTCAGCCTCAGCTGCTGAAAAATCTATTGAAATTTTGTTCTCAACAGGGCAAAGACAATGCGCAGCTCTATATGCGACTTTCCCAAGAAGCGGCGAGTTCTAGTGGCTATGAGAATTTTTTACTCGGGCTATGAGAGTCAACACTCGTGACGAGCTTCAGCCGCATCGGAGCAAAGAAAGATTGAGAAGGAGAGGAAGGAAATTGAACAACATTTGAATATGGAGAAGAAGACAAAGGAAGAAAAAGAATAATGAGTCAGCATGCTGCGTGAATAATTCTCAATTGGAAATATAGAGTGTATCAATGCCAGATAGCGAGATAGCGACAGAGAGAGAGAGAGAGAGAGAGAAGAAAGATAAGTAAAATCAGAGAGAGGGTATGATAGAATGAGTGAGAGAGTGTGAGACAACTAGAGAGAGATTGAGAGAGAGAGTGTGTGAAACATGCCTTCAAAACGAGAAAGTGCAAACCACATTCTATACACCCACTGGCAAGCCCAATGACAGTTCTTTCTCTCGTCCATACACGGCGACTTTATCACATCCTTGATAACAGCTACATCTCCTTCTTGAACAGACAAAAAGGAACCTGGAACATCTGGACGCTTCCGAAGATGTCAGTTTTTTTAAAAAATGTTTTTTAAAACTATTTCAAAGGCGCATACTTTTGTTAATTTTTTTCAATTTAAAATTAAACAACTACAAGAAAATTTATATATGTATTACGTTTCTACATACCTGCAGAAGTGCACGCGGGCCCAAATTTTTTGCGCCGGCCCGGCCCTTCGGGCCCAAAATCTCGGCCCGGCCCGGCCCGCCGTTTTAGGGCCCTGGAATTTTGGGCCCGGGCCGGCCCGCTCCGGCCCGATTTTCAAATCCGTCTGATTTCAATTTCTAATTCATAATTTTCTTAGCGAAAATTTTTTTCTTTTAGCTTGCCGTTCACAAGGCTTCTCATTTACTTCATTCTGAACAGGAATACAACCCCCGAGCTACAATATTATGCATGAGCAATAAGAATTCGCTCTGTCATAAGCCCAAGGTTGGGCCCGGCCCGGCTCGGCCCTACAGGGAGGGTCCTAGCTTGGGCCCGGCCCGGGCAGGCCCGGGCCGCGTGCAGCTCTGCATACCTGCTGTATTCTTGCGATTGTGAATTTGAAAGCAATCTAATTAATGAGTCATTCTGAGTCCGATGCAAATCTCATGCCAGAATTTCTGACAACAGAAAGCTGCGTAAAGAGCGGGCGCGACAGCGGCCTCAGCGTCCTGCGAATCGCATCCTCGGCGACCTTCTAGCAATCAACGAGAAGGTTTGCTATTTTTTGCAACTAATTTATGAATCCAGTCATGTGTGCTTTTAGGCATGAATGCTGGAAGATATCGAAATTGGTTTCTGCAGTCTTATTGTGGGAAGTGCTTGACCTTAACACTACCGATGTAGGCATATGAACAAAAAAAAATGTAAATAGCCTTTTCCATCTTCTTCTCCTGCACACTTGCATTGCCGATGTCGTCTTCGCTGTGCTCACCCTTGGCAGCGAGGTTTCTAGGTGTTGTACGTTTTGGCACTGGGTTTATTATTATATTTATTAATTTGAAAATTAAAAGCAAAATCATACTGTTCTGTCAATCTAACGTTTTGCACAACGTTGAGTTCGCATGTGGTTTTATATGTTTACGTGCATGCATATAGGTTGGCAATGTGAGGGGCTTTGGTTTGAAGTGAAACTGAAGTAAAAAAAAAGAAAAATCAAGAATGTCAACAAGTGGGTATGAAAATGATGGGACGGGCAGAATAATCTTCATTAATTAATTAATTACAATCATCGATTATGCCGATTCTGGAGTGTCTATGCAGCAATGAGTTAAGATGTGCTTTTATATTTTCGCATGCATACATAGTGGATGGTCATAGCAGTGATCACGATTTCCACTGGAGCTCCGTTGGTTTTTCAAGATTAAATACAGTCCCGCCCAGGATCTTGGTACCAAGGAGGGGTCGGAGGGGTCGGAGGGGTCCAAATGCATCCTCGATAATAACTACTTTCCGAGGAAAGAGTAAAATATTTTAAATGGTACGTTAGTTTGCTTATAGAGAGCGGATGTTACTGTTAAAAAATCGATAATTTCTTATCACTTGATAAGAAGTTATCAGTTTTCGCTTATAAAAAATTTCATTTCTAATATTTTTAAATGAAATTTCTTCTGTACCATTATTTTGTCTCTACCCACATCCCCAAATAATAAAATTAAAAATTTGTATCATTGATAACGGAAATCGATAAATCAGACCATATCACGTATGTTCAATAGCTGAGCAGATTCGTCCAATGATTCTGAATCTAGTTATGTAATCAGTTTTCAAATAGAGTGCCGGTTAACAATATATTTTTGACTGTGTGTACTAAGAAAGGCATGGAAAGTACACACAATTAAAAATATATTGTTAACGAGTACTCTATTTGAAAACTGATTACATAACTAGATTCAGAATCGTTGGGCGAATTTGCTCAGCTATTGAACATGCGTGATCTGTTCTGATTTATCGATTTCCGTGATCAATGATACAATCTCTAAGTTTATTATTTGGGGATGTGGGTAGAGACAAAATAATGGTACAGAAGAAATTTCATTTAAAAATATTAGAAATGAAATTTTTTATAAGCGAAAACTGATAACTTCTTATCAAGTGATAAGAAATTATCGATTTTTTAACAGTAACATCCGCTCTCTATAAGCAAACTAACGTACCATTTAAAATATTTAACTCTTTCCAAGGAAAGTAGTTATTACCGAGAATGCATTTGGACCCCTCCGACCCCTCCGACCCCTCCTTGGTACCAAGATCCTGGGCGGGACTGTACTTCTGCCCGACGACTGAATTCCAAACAAACGCTCTTCTCTCTGACAATGTGCATATCGTCATGGGAGTTTTGTCTATCCGAGTGCTCCTGGCATTTTGCCAAATTATCCAGGTTGAAGGGGGCGGGGGAGTTTGAAAAAGAAGTATCTAGTTTTCTCTATCCTCAACTCTCCTCTGAGGTGAGGCAATATTCTCTTGCCAGAGAAAATGCGTGTATGCGAGAGAAAAAGAAGAAGTCCTTTTTCACATCGGTGCAATCCTGTGTATTAGACATGAGGAAGAGAAATGTATACTGGAAGAGCGAACCATCACGGATAATGCCATCATATCGAAATTGGCAGTTTCTGCAGGCTTTTCGTAGAAGTCTTTGCCTTTAAAACTGCTGGTGGAGAGATACATATGAACAAAAAAAGTAAATTGTCTTTTTCATCTTATCCTGCACAATTGCATTGCCGATGTCGTCTTCGCTGTACTCACCCTCGGCAGCGAGGTGTCTACTTTTTGTACTTTTAGCACTGTTTTTTTTATTATCATTAATTAATTTGAAAATTAAAAGCAAAATAATACTGTTCCGTCAATCTAACTTTTTGCACAGCATTGAGTTCACATGTGGTTTTATATATTTTAAATGCATGCTTATATGATGGCCATGGGAGGGGCTTTGATTGGATGTGAAACTGAAGTAAAAAAAAAAGTAAAAGCAAGAATGATAGTCAACACGTGGCTATGATAATGATGGGGCGGGCAGAACAATTGTCATTAATTCATTAATTAACATTACCTATTCAGCCGATTCTGGTGTGTTTATGCAACAATGAGTTGACAAGTGCTTTTATATTTTGCCATGCATACATATTGGATGGTCATGGCAGTGATCACGATTTCCTCTGAAGCTCCGTTGGTTTTTCAAGATTAAATACTTTTACCCGACGACTGAATTCCAAACAATCGCTCTTCTCTCTGACAATGAGCATATCGTCATGGGTATTATGTCTGCTCGAGTGCTCCTGGCATTTTGCCAAATTATCCAGCCCACTCTGACTGGCAGGTTGAAGAGGGGGGGGGGAGTTTGAAAAAGAACGAAGTATCCAGTTTTCTCTGTCCTCAACCCTCCTTTGAGGTGAGGCAATAATTCTCCTGTCAGAGAAAATGCGTACACGCGAGAGAAAAAGAAGACGTCCTTTTTCACACCGGTGCAATCCTGTGTATTAGACATGAGGAAGAGAAATGTATGCTGGATGAGCGAACCGTCACGGATAATGATATCGAAATTGGCAGTTACTGCCGGCTTTTTGTGGAAGTGATTGACTTTAAAACTACGGAAGGAGACATACATATGAACAAAAAGAAATGTAACTGCGCACCTGCATTGCCGATGTCCTCTTCGCTCACCCTCGGTAGTCTAGTTTTTGTACTTTTAGCCCTGGTTTTTTTTATTATCATTAATTAATTTGAAAGCTAAACGCAAAATAATACTGTTCTGTCAATCTATGTAGCTTTTTGCACAACATTGAGTTCACATGTGGTTTTATGTCTTTCGATGCGTACTTTTGCTCTCTCTCTCTCTCTCTCTCTTGTTTTTAATAATTTTTTTATATATAAGAACATACATGTCTTTTCATTTTTTATGAACTCTATTTTTTAACGAGTCCAATTGGAGAGAGAGTAGGAGAGTGAGAATGATTCGGAGAGAGTTCGAGAGAGGGGAGAGAGAAAATAAGAGAGGGACACAGAGAGAGATTACGAGAACAGTAAGCTCTTCGTCAAACACCCTTGGGTTCACCCGACGACGGCAGAGGCCAAAATAATCGATGTACTCTCTGGCAAACAGATGACCATCGGGGTGAAAAAATTTTCGTCCGAGGGCTCCTGGAATTTTGCCAAATAAGCCAGCCCCCTCCCCCTCTTCCTACTGATAGGCGGAAGGGGAGGGGATGGTCTCGAGATGATGTCTCTAGTTTTCTCTCTCCTCCACCATCCATGCAAACGAGAGAAAAAAGAGGCATGGTGCTCTCTCTTTTTCTCTCTCTCTCTCACAGTGGAAACGTATTTTTAGACATGAGAAAGCGAAATGCATGCTGGGCCTTGACGAAGCACGCTACATGTGCTTACTACAAATTGGAACACATGCTGAAGCGGAAGGAAGTCTTACTAAGAGTTGGAGGAAATTGAACTGGATGTAAAGCCATTTTTGCTGTTTGAAACTAATAAAAGACTTTATCACCCCTCATGACCTCATCAACATGCCTACTTGACATATGCATATGCATAGCTGCATTTGATTTAATTACGTTTTTTCATATACTAGCCAGCAAAGGCGTCCTCACAATCAGACTTTAGTTCGAGTGTAAATGTACAACTTCTCAAAAGCAACCCATCGGAATACGCTCGTTTCTGCCGGCTTTTGCTTATTTGTTTCACAATAAAACTGCCAGTGGTGGAGTAAAAAAAACTTTAGTCATATACATATTTCAGCCTCTTCTCCTGTAGTCTTGCGTTGCCGATGTCCTCTTCGCAGTGGCCACGTTCGGCAGCGAGGTCTCCCTTCTTTTATCTCTCGTTTTTTATGTATTAAAAAATTATAAGAAAAGAACCGTTATGCGCCGAATTTAATGTTTTTTTTCTTTTTGTAGCAATAATTCCACATTTGGTTTTATATGTTTCCATGCATTCATATAGGATGGCCATGGGAGGGGTTTTGGTTGTAAGTTGAAGTTGAGTTGAAGCAAAAAAAAGCAAAATCAAGAATGATAATCAACACAATGCTGGGACGGGTAGAACAATCTTAATTAATTAATTAATTAATTAAAATCACCGATTCAGCCGATTCTAGCGAGTTCATGCAACAATGAGTTGACGTGTGGTTTTATATTTTGCCATGCATACATATTGGATGGTCATGGCAGTGGTCACGATTTCCATTTCTGTACATATGGTGTCATTGCTACTCTGCTCAAACAACTGTGAATTCATACCAGGGGAAGGCTTTTGCAGGAACTGAGAATGTCTAATTGCAAGCAGCTAAAAAATGAATTAGTAGAGAGAAGAAAAACTGAGTAACTGAGCATAAAACACACACATTTACTGGCCAGGCGATTTTAGCCCCTCGGGGGAGCAATATTATAGGATTCGTTTGCAACATGTTCCTCGTGTAGAAGGGACAATTTATTGAGTTATTATATGTGTATATTTGATCTCAATATAATGAACAGTTGATATGTATATTTGTTATTTACATTCTCTATCACGCTGTTCGGCTGGCAATTGCAATTTATGCCGGATATGACTACATATTATTATTGGACTAAAAAAGCGATGTAGTTCCGTGTTCATTTAATAAAAATAATTAGGAGCTGTCAGTCTGAGGTGAGATGGAAAAATGGGCCAAGGGAACTCCTACTATGTATGTATGTCTTGAAGTTTCTCTGCTCTCCATGTGACATGTCTCTGCCCTGCACAACTTTGCAGCGGTCATTTTGTACGAATGACGTCAGAGAAGTATTCCTTTTAACTTTTCCTGCTGATCGTTCAGGCAATAAGGCGCATTGGAAATATAGAATGTATCAATGTCAGATAGCGAGATAGAGACAGAGAAAGAGAAGAAAGAGAGAGATAGAATGAGAGAGAGAGGGAGTGAGAGAATGAGAGACAACCAGAGAGAGATTGAGAGAGAGAGAGAGTGCGAAACATGCCTTTAAAACGAGAAAGTGCAAACCACATTCAATACACCCATTGACTATCCCATTGACAGTTCTTTCTCTCGTCCATACACGGCGACTTCATCACATCCTTGATAGCACCATACATCTGCTTCTTGAGCTGACAAAAAAGACTGTTCCGAAGATGTCAGTTTTTAAATGTAAAAAAACTATTTCAAGGACGAATCTTTTCATAACATTTTTTTTCAATTTAAAATTAAACAACTACAAGAAAAATTTACATACATATGTATTATGTTTCTACATACCTACTGCATACTTGCGATTGTAAATTTGGAAGCAATTTAATAAATGAGTCAGTCAATTTGAGTCAGATCCAAATTTCTTGTCCGAATTTCTGACAACAGAAAGCTGCACAGAGAGCGGGCGCGACAGCATTCTCCGCGTCCTGCGAATCGCATCCTCGGCGTCAATCGACGAGATGGTTTACTATTTTTTGTAACTAGTTTATTATTCCAATTTAGTGTGCTTTTAGGCCTAAGCCTTAAAGGAGGTCAAAGGCGAATAAATAGTTTTCGTTTTGACTCCTTATTTGGTTAGGTTGAGCTAGAAACTTCGTTTGCTAGGAACTCCCTATCTTTTTTTATTTCACGTAAACTTTTATGAGCGTAATCAAAATTAATTTCAAGCGGAGTGAAAAAAAGTAGAGATTTAAATGTAAACTGTTATAGTTGAACGGCGTAGGTTGCTCCAATAAATTAGTACCATTCATATACATACAATTAGCCTTTAAGGAGCCAGAAACTCAATCGTGCTCAATTTCACTCTGACATTGAACATTCTCCTTCTGTTATAGTGTCCAAATGCGCTCCTCTCGAATCACGCTTGCTCGCGTTGATGACTGTGCCCCCATCGGTATTGATGAATCACGTCGCTTTTGCCATTCGCAGCTCATCCTGAAAACACTTTCTTCTTTTGTCAAATTACATATTTCGGCAATGATCAGCTCGGTTTTGTTTCAGTAATGTACCGAATGCGAAATTTAGCTTTTAATTTATTCATCTTTAAACAAGTCTATCGAATAGAAATGAATGGTAACAAGTCCGATGAAAAAGTCGACGCTATGCTTGCAGCCCCGATAAAAAAAAAGTTTTTTTTTAAAGTTATTTTGTTTACTGTACTGAATTGTCTCGTAACACTACAAAGAGACTGCTACAAAAACCAAATGATAGGTGCGATGAGATAGCCAGAGGCACGCATCGCAACCCGTTTTCATGGCGTGGCACATCAGCCACTGTAAGGGCCACTGCGGACACGGCGAGTCACTCTCAGATGAACAGGGTCTTCTACAAACAACCATGTTTCTAACAATTTGGTTCAATCAAATTTGGTTATGATTTTCTTTTCATTACAAACAAACCTTCAAGTTTCTTTTAATTTAATCTCATTCGTATTTTGATAGCTTGGTTTTCTTTTGAACGAGGTTCGCGAGCCTATCGTTGTGCAAAATATTAAATATCTTTTTAAAGTCGTTGAACAATAGGAATAGAAAAAGAACGAATAAAAAGTTAGTCCCATCTATTTTTTTCTTCTTTTCAGGTGTGCAAAGCAGTGTGGATGTCGCATCGTCTCGATCTCTTTGTGCCTGCTGGTGTGAACTGCGTGGCGGTCACGCAAAAGTTTGTGCAGTCTCTCTATTAATATCCTTGCGCAAAACCTAGTGTCCGTCATTATAACCCTCAAATAAATGTATCTGCATCCATCGTTCCGTGTTTATTTAAAAGAAATCTGCAAAAAATAAGGCCACGGTGGTTTTAGCAACAGCCCGATCCATTAATGAAGGAATCATTTCTTCAATCTGTTTCGTACAGGTAATTGCAGTAAATTAATAAATTAAAATTGTTCTGCCCGTCCCCACATAAGCATTGCCAAGTTTTCTTGCATTATATTTTCCATTAATTCTTCTATTTTCATTCCTGCTCCGTGTTATTTTTTTCACGTCTGTTGTTCGAGAAAGCTTCACTTCTATTCGCATGTCCACATTATATACATGCATTGTGAAATATAAAATCGCATGTGAACTCAACGTTGTAAAAAATATCGGTCGGCGGTGATAGCGACAAGCCGGAAGGGCGACGCGTAGAGCGGCATCATCTGGCCGTAGTGGACGGCGCGGCACGCCCAGTCGGGGCCCGCAGCCAGCAGAGCCACCTGTTATAGGGAGAATATATTATTTAAAAAAACATTTTATAAGATAATTTTTTATGAACAATAATGTAAAAATATTGTTATTGAAAGTTGTCTTTTTATCAGTGAAAATCGAATCGCAAAAAAGAGCCTGCTGTTATAGATAAGAGGAAAATTTGTTAATTCAATTTTCCTTCAATTTGATCATTTGTAACGAATAATTGAAAATATATTTATTGATTGAAATTTGCCTTTTTTAATGAGGTAGTTGATTGTAGATATTCTACACTAACGATAAACAGAAGAAAGTAATTAACAAGAGTTACTATACATGCATTGTGAAATATAAAATCGCATGTGAACTCAACGTTGCAAAAAATAAATCATCAGAATCCGCATAAGGGTTTTTTATTTGAATTTTCAAAAAAAAACAGGATTAACAGTAGAGAAACCTCGCAGCCGATCTTGAGCACCGCGAAGAGGACATCGGTAACGCAAGAGTGCAGAAGAAGAAGCTAAAAAAGACGATGTAAGTTTTCTTTATTCCGCTACCGGCAGAAAGATTCAAGATTACAACGCCACAGTTACGGTGGGCAGTCTCGATTTTCTCTTAATTTTCTTTAAATAAAAAAGAGAATTTAATTTTTTTATATCTCAAAAGTATTTGTTTAAAAAAAATTCTTACAAAAATCAGGCCAGGTGGTCTTAGCCCCAGCGCGATGCATTAATGACGGATCATACATATCTATTCGACTGTTGTTTGACGCACGCACCATGTATTATGATACACAGAAACTTACTTGATATTCACCACGATCAAGAGATAAATCACTTTTTTTTAAGTTCTTCATGAGAGTGATTTCAAATGCGTATTGGATATTTTATTCGTACCACGCACTAGGCCAATTGGAAGATACCTTAATACTGTTTTCCAAAGAAACATTGCCAACTTAAAGTTCTTCAATATGGACAACTTCGACACAGCGAAGTTATACATATAGGGAAGACTGAGTCGGGAAATGGTACATCTTCCCGTGCAAGGATAATGCCTGACAATGAGTCAATGAGAGAGGGGAGAGCGAGCGAGAAAGGGAGAGAAGGATAGAGGGAAAGGGAGAGATAGAGAAAGAAAGCGAGAAAGAGAGAGAGAGAAAGAGAGAATGAGACAGACAGATTTTTGTACTCCGAGTTCAGACCGCCTTACATTCTCTACTCCCATTGACTTGGCCTTTGACAGTTCTCCTCTCGTCCCTACACGGCGTCTTCTTCAAATTTCCGATAGCAGCATATATCTGCTTCGTGAACTGACAAATACAGAGAAGCTGTAGTTTTCAATGCATCTTAATATGTCAGTTTAATTTTTTTTCTGATACATGTTTATACATACATACATATGTGTTTGGAAATTGAAATTAAATTAATTTCTCATTCATTCACGCCGCTCCACGAAGGGCGAGGTAGCGAAGGAGAAAGACGACTACAATAGCGACTAGGTCAGTGGATCTGGTTGCCTCCTCTTGTAACATATCACTTTCCTATTTGTAAATATTTTGAAATTAAAAAAAAACATCGGATTATTCCGTTGTTTTCTCAACTGCATTAATGGCGGATTGATTCCTTCAGTATGCGTCGACCAATCCATTACTGCACCAATTTCAGGACGAAGATGAGAAGCCGCCCTTGAGACGGCGCAGTACATTTACATTGGAATGGCGAGGAAAGGGCATCTATCTCCTCATCTCACAACTACCCTTCTTCTTCGTATCTCGCTTGCCCTCTGCCTACCTTTTTCTCTTCCTCGCCCTCATGTTTGAGAAAAAATAAACTAATGACTTTTTACTAATCTCCTTTGCGTCCTTAGTATTGCCGAGAACAGAGGAAGCTAACAGATAACATTCAACAACAAAAACCCAACAAGATATGCAGAAGAATTAACAATTTATAGAGACTAACCCTAAATATTACAGCACAAAGTTAGCGCACCGGAAAGCGAAATTAAAAATTCAGCATGAACTATTAAAAAGAGAGATGGGTAGGAAGAATAACAAAGAGACTAGCATGATGTACGGCAGAGAATGTTCACAAATTAGGCAGAAACAGGAAGAGGAAGAGAACATCGTATTGGCATATTAGGCTTTAAACATGTCAACTCTATGTTTTCGATGCATTAGAAAGTTGGAGAAAGAGAAGGAGGGAATGAGAGGACGAGGAAATTGAAAGAAACCTCCTCTTCTAAAACTGCTGCAAAGGTTGCTATGGACTTGAACGAAAGCCTCCGGTTAGACGAAGACATTTGGTTTGCATCCTTGAGAGCACCCATGAAGCCCCCATGAACTGCCTCTGTTTATACCTTCGACAGCTCCAGTGCTTGGAGTTTTGCCTACAGGAGGGAAGCAATAATGCGTTTGCACTGTGGCTCTAGCAGGAGCGACAATACTTTTCGCCCCACCAACAACATTGTATTATCAATTTATTCAATAGTGAATATTGTCTTTAAATCTTTTTCGAAAATGTATTTGATAGTTCCCCAATCGAATGCATATGAATTGTGTCATCTGCTGGTGTCGAACGATAGGTGTAAAAGAGGACGAATCTTGGCAGAATTCCTTTGAAATACTTCCTGATTATGAGGAAGCGCTCTCGTGTGGCTCGATCACTTATCTTCGTTTTATCTGCACTTTTACAATCCGTTGTATTCTACGGTTTTCTTTTTACAATCCGTTGTATTCAACGGTTTTCCGATGCCTCTTCCTCGTCCGACGCCGCTCGGCATCCTCAGGGACTTTGCCAACTGGTCGAGTGTCGCGTGCATTCGCTTCATCTTCTGCAGCCGATCGAAGGCCGAGAGTATCTTCTGGGCCATCGCGTCCATTGTTCTGTCAGTTGGCTGAGTGCCAAATAATGTTCAGTATGACTTGAATATGCTGTTTACTTTCTCTCACAACCAGTGCGATTGCGTTTGTCGTGAGTGTCTTCTCTGCCGTCATGCAATATATCAGCTATCCGTCGCACATGGTGACGACGGTTGAGTTCGACCAACAGGTAAATCAATGAGCATTTAATGCCTAACATGATAAACTGATTAATTGATTAATTGATTATGCTCAACTTAGCTCCATTAGTCCTAATGTCTACAACTGTACACACATGTTCTCCTCTGAAGCTCCGTCGCGTTCCAGGATTTCCCCACCATCACCATCTGCAACTCGAATGCCTACAAAATGCCCGAGATCGAGCGCAATCCCGACTTTCGTGAAATCGCAGCACTCCTTCAAGTGTACTCTGAAATCCTAGAAGGCAGCGACGCAAAGGACGCGTACGGGCTGGTTGGTTGCCGCCATCAAAACATTTTTAAAGTTGGAATGTAGTCCGAGTTCTTTCAGGCACAGGTGAAATCCCCTCGAGAGAGACAGTTCATCGCGACAGACATGGTCATGTTGATGGCGGCCAATATGACACTAGAACAAAAGGCTAGCTTGCGAAGGCATTATTCATATATGGATTATATCAGATTAAAAGATCTTTTCAGCTTCCCGCAATGAACAGCTACGACGATATGATTACCGAGTGCACTTTGGGCGGGAAAATGTGCTCAATGTCGGTTTCAAGTTAAACATATGTATATATGTAGTTGTTGAAAAATATCCATGAACACATGACTGAAATGATGGAAAACAACGTATTTTTTTAATATTAAACAAAAAATATATACCTATATATTATGTTTAAAGAAAGTAGTTCCTTTAAAGGAGCTGGTTCTCGGTTGTGATTGACGCTGAATTCGGTGCTTGCCTTCGTCTTCAGCCGAACACGTCGATTATGCGAGCGGGCCTGAAATACGGACTTCGAATGCTTCTCACTGTCAAGGTCTTGTTTAATGTTGCTTTTTTCTAAATAACGCACTTCTCTTACTGTTTCTGAAATTAAAGTTATTTTAGCAAGATGACCCATCGAATGGGGCCGACATCTTCATGCCTACTGTTGAGACAGCCAGCATGCGTTTTGCAATCCATGAGAAAAAGTTTGCTTTCTTCTGGTTATTGGTTTGTTCTTCCGGACATAACAATTCTAGCTATCATCCTTCAATCACGCGACAAATTCCGGTCACCGTTGGCACCCAGACTTCCATCATTCTTGAAAAGGTGAGCTCGAATAATAAAAGAATAGGAACAACCGTTTTTGTTTGGAATGAAAAGTGAAGAGAGCGAGAAAGAACTAAGAACTTTTAAAATTGCGTTGCAGGTTGTGAAGAAGCGCGCAGGCAGTCCCTACACGAACTGCATAAGCGACCAAGGATCTTCTGATAATTACTACTTTGTCAGAGGCTATTTCAATGTCTCTTACATTTACACATATAGACACATTATACAATGTATATCCGTCACTGAATCAATAAAATAAAAACTTGCGATTAGGGAACGAATTATACGCAGCGAAGCTGCTTGAACACGTGCAGGCAGAACCAGACAATCAAGAGGTAAGGCGATAATTCTTTATTTTCGTATCGTAGCCTTGCAATGAAAAATTAAAATATTTGTTATTAAAGGA
Organism: Allodiplogaster sudhausi; assembly: GCA_945643635.1. Classification (NCBI taxonomy): domain Eukaryota; kingdom Metazoa; phylum Nematoda; class Chromadorea; order Rhabditida; family Diplogasteridae; genus Allodiplogaster; species Allodiplogaster sudhausi. The sequence goes on along the minus strand of CALZFC010000259.1, from coordinate 2,629,114 downwards.
AGTATCCAACAAATTATTATACAGTAGCGCTAGAGAACCAGTTTGAATGCGCGCGCTCAAAAAGTTGCCTGTCGCTCGGTCGAGAGAGCATGTGAAATAAGAGGGCGGCTATGACCTACCGTAGCTAATTCTCTACCCGCCAGATTTCACGTTACTATTGCTCAAAATGTAATGAAAGAAAATCGCTCAAACTTTCTGGATATATGTTTTACGCCAAGATGAACTTATCCACATAGAACAAAACATAGATTAATTATTCCCCGGATACCTCCTTTAATTAAAAAAAAAAAATCTTTTAATCCAATTAGGTGCGGTTGCTCTGATCCACGCATTCCACTTGGCAACAATAGCGTGGCATTCTGTCGAACGATGGATGATCGTTAGTCTCTTAAAGGAGCGCTAAACTCGACCGTAATCTATTTGAATTTTCTCGCTATTGTGTCAGGCAAAAAGGAGCCAATTCAAGATTGAGTTTTTTTTTGCTTCTATTAGCCATCTTTGTATGTATTTTGTGCACTTTTCGTTCTCAGAGTTCTTCAAGGTATTCAGAGCGAAATACGGTTATGAATGAATAGTATGAATCTACGTGACACAATGACGTAGAGATGACACTTTGCTGCTGCAGTCAAATGCATTCGTCGCTTGCTGCTCCAAAGGACTTCTCCTCGCAACGAATCCGAAGCAGCGGAAGTCGCTTGTTCATGCCCACGAGCGTGTTATTTTGAGACATTCATGCCATCCGTCTCTACGGCAGAGTAGTCACACATTTCTTTGGCTTTCTACAGACTTAAAAACATTTTTTTAAAGAATCCTAACAATCAATTTGTTTTGTGACAACAAACTATATATGTATAGAAAGCTCATTGTCAGGATTCACACACATAGATATTATTTAATGGCAGGTATCCGTCTGTTAAATACACCGTCGGCACTGGTACTCAGGGGCAGAACGAAGCTTTGCATGTAAGCTTAATTCAGAGATTTCCTAGAACACAATGGTTGGCGACTCTGAAAGTGGATTCTGGAGTTTGTTCCACTGTTTCTTCTCGGCAGAAGTTCAAAATGAATGTAGCACATTTATATAAGAATTAGTGTTTGGATCATCGTGATCAGAATGTGCATATGATTCGCCGACCTCTCCCAATTACAATACTGCAACCCCTTATCAGGAGATACTATCGACTACGACGACTACTACTACTACAGAAGCTTCATCCACTTCCTTGGAGAGCACTTCTTCCATCGTGTCATCAGAGAGTACTGGTGATGAGAGCACAGCCACGAATGCTGTTCCCTGCCCGATTCCTGACGATAAGATGGTTCATATGCTTATTGTGCAAACGTTTAATCCGGAATGTTCGCTTTATTCCCTCTTTTAGCCATCAATATGCAACGTGCTCGAGAATATATGTCCAAAAGGCAGACAAAACTGTTGCGACAATCTCAAATGCGTTTTGAAAGCAGTCGTAGGATCATCAGGGAAAGAATGGAACGATTGCAAGGAGAAACTCAGCAGTTCTACTTCCTGCCCACATGATAACGGTTAGCACACGTTCTTTCAGACATTTATGGCATTTTTTAATTTCATACTTTTCTCGCTCGGAAAGAAAGAGAACTTTATTGTTGCGCTGTGCGTGTAGGATTGCTTTGTCGTACACGCATGAAGCATGGAAATTAGTGACAGAATTCGTGCTCGGGTAATTTGCCTGATTGTAAAAATGGTCCTTAACCAATGGCAAGAACCGTCGACTCTACCGAATTTTCAAGCCTGTTTTACCTAAATGAGATTACATTGCTAATTTGCTATTTTTAATAGATATTGAAAATGATCTAGGCGTATCATCAGTGACATCTATGACAGAATGCATTACATATAATTTGTATTTGTGAAGAAATGTTCATATGAATACACATATATTTTGCAGGTAAGCAATCATTTTTCAAGTGGGTTGATTCATTTATGAACTCCGCAGATCAATCATATCTGGTAAGCGTTAACCGTGAGCTATTTTATTGAGTACTTATATTTATATGCATATATATATACAATATATATATCATTACTATTTAAAAAATGATGTTGAGGACTTCGAGGAAAACAAACTCGGGCTAGTACCAATTCCTAGCGGCGTTGTGCCGACGCAATACAACGATGGCTGCTCGAAATGGCATGAAAAAGAGAACAAAGATGGGTGGTGGAGTTGGCTACCTGAACCAAAGCAGGTGACTTTTTTTTATTTGTTTTTCTTCAATTTTCCACCCCTTAAAAAATATTTGAAAATCAAATAAGAATTAATTGCACATTATTGATTCTCGGTGAAGTCGCTAATTCCAAGGATATTTTGAACACTTTCTACGGTCTCGAAAACCATCTAAATCTTTCAGCCGACGCCTTGCTGGCTCCTTAGGGGAGTATGCGACTGCGAAAACTACCCCTATTGCAACACGCTTAATGCGACGTTGAAAAATTTAACTAAAGTCTTCCCAGAGTGGACGGGGTGCTGCGTTGCAACATCATCTTGTATACGTCCCAGTTCGGTTTCCTTTTCCAATGTTACAAAAGATTTATTAGAAGTTTTCTAATATAAGGTGACATTTTGCGTCTTTATAGAATCTTGCAAAAGTAGCCATTTGTAGAAGAAGGTTATCGGCGCAAGAGGGAAGCTCCAAAAACAACTGAAGATCTTCTGAAGACGACCGGAGCAGCTGGAGTACGTTATATTTAAAGGCCGTAGAATCTAGACTAACGTCGTCATTTGAACATTTACCTTTAAAATATTGACTATTAAATGCTGCTCGTTATTTTTTAGCAAGGCAGTTGCGAGGAGTGGAACATGAACTTTCCTTCCGTTCCACAATGCGTTGAATGGTAGGCGACGAATTGGGCTTCTTTTAAACACTTTTCTCACAGCTACCTGCAATAAGTTGAAGAGGGTTCCCGTCTATCAATGACATCACGCTCGCAAAGAGTTCTTCAGGTATAAGAGAAATGCGCTGATCGCCAACGTCTATTTCAGCACTCTCGCTATAAAGGTCTACACGGAAACGCCCTCATTTACGGTCAAACAATTTTAAGTGGCTAGAATTTTGTTGATCTAAGATAAGATAGCAATAATATGTATCAAGTCGCATTCTCTTTTGAAAGATCGGAAGAGGAAACCGAACAGGGATATAAAGATTCCTCACAAGCAATTCGTCCAATCTTTGACGATTCATTTAAGCGTCTCGCAATATCTTAGAAGCCCGTACATTCTTGAGCTCTCTGACGTCCTGGCCGAACTCGGCGGGCAAGCGGGCGTCTGGCTCGGCCTCTCTGCCATAACCGTCATCGAGCTCGCTTCTCTCCTGCTCATCTTCGGCCTCTTCCTCTGCAGCCGCCTGAGGAAGGGCAAAATGAAGATTGAGAGAGCCGATGACGATGACGACTTGGTCAGTGAATCTGATTGTATTCTCCTTGAAAAGATCACTTTCTTACTTGGGAATATTTCATATTGAAAAAAACAACGGATTATTCCGTTGCGAATCAACTATCATAAACATTCCCTCAGATATGTTCTCAGCAAAAAAAACCATAACTCCTCGAATTCTAGGTCGACGAAGAAACGAAGCCGCGCGTGAGACGACGCGGCTCTTTGTAATAGCGAAAAGGATGAATGGGCTTCCTCCTTTAACTTCTCAGTTCGCCCTTCCTATCTTTTAGCCCTCATTTTATCGAGAAAAAAATTTAATACTCCTTCACCAATAACTTTTCGCCTTTCGCAAATAATCATGCTGTGAGAATTGCCAGAAATGGAAGTAAAAAAAAAAGCAAAATAAGCTGATTTAAAAAAAAGTGCTAAATATGACAGCACAAAGTTGGCGCCCCGGAAGCGGAATTAAATATTCAGCATGAACGTTTAAAAAGAGAGATGGTGTGGAAGAATAACAAAGAGACTAGCATGATGTAAGGCAGAGAATTTACACAAATTAGGCAGAAACAGGGAGAGGAAGAGAACATCGTATTGGCATATTTGGCCTTAAACACATCAAAAAATAGAGGGGGCGAGCGAGAGGAAGGAGGGATGAAAGGAAAGGACGGTGATGAGGTCGCGGAGAGAACCATGGAAACGAGAAAACAAGAAAGCTAAATATCGAGCGAAAAAGAGAGAGAATGAAGATAGACAAATAGAGAGAGAGAGAAAGAGAGAGAGAGAGAGAAGGAGATGAGATACAGAGAGAAGGAAGGAAGGCCAGAGTGAGTCTGGAGGGGTCCTCTACTCTTCAATCTCCATATTGTTTTTACAATCAATGCCGTCCTCCTGCTTCTGAAGAATGTCGTGTTTCTTGAAGTGATCCTTGCGCCCGTCAACTTCTGGCCACATTGGACGCATGCGAAGCGGTCATCTTGAGTGTGGATACGCAAGTGGAAGTTCGTTATTCCTGGAAAGAGCGCGGGCTTCTCTGCCAAGAGCACCACGGACACCACCACGGCCGACTGTTAAGAAGGACAGCGCCTCTCCGTTCATATAAGCTTGCTAAATTTATGTTTTAAAAATACAACTTATGAGAAGTTCCAAGTGAGCATGTGTTTATAGTTTTATTGAGAAATTGACCAGCGGAGGATCACTTGAAACTAAACGATCCCTTCATTAATTCATCGTGCTCGTACCAAACCACCTTTGCAGTTTTTTTATGTATTTGAAAAACAGATATATTTGAGATATTCATAAATCCTTTTTATACAAAAGAATTTCAGGTGAAGCAATAATAATTTTTCCCGCCATAGACAGTTCTGGCGTTTCTGGCGATCTAAACGTTTGCAACAATGAGTTGACATCTGGTTTTATATGTTCTGATGCGCACATATAAGATGGCCATGGCCTTGACAAATGATATCAGGTGCCTTCCAGCCAGCGTTTTTCGAGTATTCATTTAATTGGTTGCCATCCTTCGGCACTCAAGCGTTCTGCCACCTTCCGCGTTGCAATTTTTGTGATATTATATTTTTTTAAATAAAATATTTTAGTCTGTCTGTCAATAAGCGATGAGAATCTCACCTCGGCGCAGCCGACCCCATGCTTCATGCATTTTCAACGAATGGCGTGCGAGAATGTTGCCCCTCTCTCCTTTTCCGCTCTCTCTCTCTCTCTCTCTCTCTCTCTCTCTGTCTATCTCTGTCTCTCTCTGTCTCTCTCTCCCTCATTTCCTCTTAAATTTCCATCTTCGTCTGTCTGCCTTCCATTTCCGCTGCTCTTTCCGAAGAGCAGAGATCGCAGGAAATAAAATGAAAAATATACGAGTCGTAGCGTAACGATGCTAAACACATGAACATCTTAATTCGCGTGTTTATTTAGAACTGACCCTTCTACCCATCGGAATTGTATCTTTCTGCAGGCTTTTTGTGGATCTGTTTGACTTTAAAACTGTAATAAATAAATTAAATCATCTTTTCAGCTTTCATCCTGCACACTTGCCTATATCCTTTTGCTGTGCTAACGCTCTTCAGCGAGTTTTTTTTAGTATTTATAAATTAACCTTGTTTATACACCATCGAAAACAGAAGAGATATAGTGCTCTGTTTTTTTTTGCAAACAAAAAAGGCAAACAAATGTATGCTGCAAACGATAGGACGCTTTCCAGCTGTCTACATAAGTTTACAAGTTTATACTACAATCATGGAATGAAGGAAAGGTCAAAGGCATCGTCATTCATGACTGCAGTTCGCATCCATATAGCGGATAGATTTCGGTATTTAGAGATGCCTGCATAATACATTTTAAAATATGAGCTAAGAAATAAATTTTAATGTATTTTTCCTACCAAAAACGATCTACTAATCGGATTTGCTCGCTTCTGCCGCCTGTTTGTGGAACTGCTTGGCGTTAAAACTACCGATTGGGGAATAAATAAACGGTAAATATCACCTTTCTTCAGCTCCTCCTCCTGAATACTTGCGTTGCCGATTTCCTCTGTGTTGTGCTCTTTCTCGGCAGTTAACTTTCTCTACTTTTAACATCCTTTTTTTATTTACTTAAAAAGAAAAGAGAAAGCTATTCTGCCGATTCTGATAATTTAAGTTTTTCCAACATTGAGTTGACGTGTGGTTTTATATTCATATAGGATAACCATAGTACCGGCTTTGATATTATTCTCCTTATGGTTGGCGTTGTGTGAATCAGCTATTCAATTACACGTTTCTTGCGAATAGTACTAATAAAAAGACAACTCTCATTGTCAGTGGAAAGCAAAACAAAAAAAAATCCATTAAAAATGACGAAATGAAATTTTTCATATATAATTTTTTTATCCATCTATAACAGGTGGCTCTGCTGGCGGCGTACCCGCGCTTACCGGTCCCCGGCTGGGATTGCGGCGCCGTTTACAACGACCAGAATAATACAGTAGGAAAAAATAGCGCGTTACAACAATCTTTAAAGTACCACGTGCTTTAACATCTTGAGATGCAAGTTAATAAATAGGCCACAGGAACTGTCGTGATGGAATCTCGCCTTTTAAGGGTAACTTATATTTTTAATTAATTATCTTAGCCGTTCTGCCTATTTTAGCCATGAAACATGTTTTATAACATGGTGGCCGGATCTCCCAGAAGATCATTGGTCTTGCTCGCTTCTGACGGAATTTTGATGGTAAAAGAAAATTTTCAATTCAAAATAATTTCTTGTTAATTTAAACTACGGCATGAAAAACGAAATTTAAAAAAAAAAAACAAGAATTATTAAAATTTCCTATCTATATATATATACGTATGTATTTTTAACAGGTGCCACTTCCGCTACTGGCGGAGTACCCACGCTACCCGGTCCCCAACTGGAAAATTATTTCAAAAGTATATTTACGAATTTGCTCATCGTCAGGTCAGCCCACGGATCGGGGTTCGAACGTTTCTGTCGGCTTCTCAAACACACGCTCTATATCTCGAACTCATGCACTCTCAAATTATATCTAAATATTGAAGGTTGTTCGCACCATTGCGAATGACTGCATGTTTAGTCCACATTAATTGTATTTTGTATCTCCCGCCCCTTGTATAGCGGTGTAAGACCAATCCGCGCGTTGCGGTCGCGGAGCGGTTGACCTCTCCCTCGCCTACGTGTCATACTAGGCCTATCCCGTCCCTGCCAGGCTCATTGTTAGCGTCCTTCTTCTCCGATCCGGCAGGGCCTCTACTCTCCTCTTCATTTCTTAATTACTTGTCATTGCTTTGCCATGTGTTTAGAAGAGTTGATGTAACTATTCCTCTTATTATTACTACGATGTATTGATATGGGCCTCCGGCCATCCTTTATGCGGTGCTGGCTTCTTAGCCAGTTTTGTGCATACGTGATGTAATATATGTTGTTATTTCATCATAGTTCGTCATATATGCTTTTCCCAACTTGCTTTCTCTCTCTCTACTTTCTCTCTCTTTCTCCTCTCTCTCCTCATTCACTCTCGGCGTCGTTGTCATGCTTGCGCGTAAGCCCATCCCGCCCTCTGACGGCTTTCTACCGTGCTTTAAGGGTTTGGCGGCCAAGCTTGCGCCTCCGTGGTGGTCCGCCTCCACAACCTCTTCTCTTCTCCTTTCTTCTTCTCTCTTCACGAACTTCTCATTCTTCTCTCGAAGATCCTTCTTCTCCCACATCCTCAAGAACCCCTCTTCCAACTCTCTTCCTTCTCAACCTCCACATCTCTCTCCCTCGCTCTCTGACTCATCAATCGACACGACATCTAGCTAAGATAGCAACCTCGTAATCCTCCGATCAATCCAAGGTTTATGTATTTATTCTTGTAATAAATTTGTTTATTACTCGAGCTGGACTCCATACAAAGCTTTATTAAAGGAGTCAGAGTCATTTAGAAGAACCCTTTGCTTGGCCCTGTCATTCAGATCATGGCAGGGCCATCTTCTAAACATGGTGCGTCGGCTTCATCGACGCCCGGGCGCGGAACTGGCAGGCGAGCGCGTCCAACTCACCACCACCGACTACTCGAGAGGAGACGAGCAGAGAAGGGCCGAGCGCCCCAGCGAGCGGAGAAGAAGAGGGCCCGAGAGCCCGACGAGCAGAGGAAAGGGCCCGAGTGCCCTGAGAAGTCTACAAGGCCCGAGTGCCGGATGAATAGGCCCGAGAGCCTGAGGTCCAAGCCCGAGAGCTTGAAGTCTACTAGGCCCGAGTGCCTGAGGTCCAAGCCCGAGAGCTTGAAGTCTACTAGGCCCGAGTGCCTGAGGTCCAGGCCCGAGAGCCTGAAGTCTACAAGGCCCGAGTGCCTGAGGTCCAGGCCCGAGAGCCTGAAGTCTACAAGGCCCGAGTGCCTGAGGTCCGGGCCCGTGAGCCTGATGTCAACGGGGCCAGAGTGCCCTGGGATGAACGACTTCCAGCCCGAGAGCTTGGACAAGGAGGAGGATCCCGCCGTCCTATATCCTCCTCCGCCCGCGTACATCTCTTCATCAGAAGAAGACAAAGAAGAAGAAGAGAGGAAGAAGAAGAAAATTTTGGCAAGCTGCGACACACAGCTACAGGAGCTGTGGCGAGCAGGCAAGGCAGCAAGGACAACCAAGACCCAGTTGCTGTCTACAGTCCGCCAGTACTCCCATCTCATCCTGCAGTCGTCAACAGTGGATCTCCGCGTGTTCAAAGAACATCTTGAGCAGATGATTCTCGTTAGCGAGAACAACACGGCCACTTACTGCGACCACTACCGGAAGTACGAGAGGGACCTGGCTTTAATCCTGTGCAAGGACACGAAAGCCAAGGCCTGCAAGAAGCTGCAAGATTTCGAAGAAGTACACGAGAGTGCTTTCTCGAGGTCGACGATATTGGAAGGCAGCTCAGACGCCAACGAAGCAGCACGCCAACTACTCTACTCCATGGACAGGAAGCGGGAGCAGAGACAACGGAGCAAAAGACCCGGCAGACAAGGCGCAGATCGCCAGCCGGATGCTGCACAGACTGCAGCACAAGAGGAACACCAGAGACCATCACGGAGGACACAGCCAGGACCGAGTGGAGCAGCGCAAGAGAGTCTGCAGCAGCCACCGGTCACAGAGGCGGCAGAGCAGCCGCAACCTAGGACTCTCCGGTGTAGGCCAGGATGGCCAAGTTCGTATGTCCGAGTGAGATGTGGTGACGACGGAATAGGAGTAACAAGTTTATAAAACAAGTTAAAAAGAGAGAAACAATGAGAATACGACGAAGAATGCAATGAAGAGATGAAACAAATAAACACAAGAACACAATAACCCACAGACAATCGACTCCTTGATCCTAGCTGAAGTCGTCAGCTGAATCCTCACCACATGAACAACGACGCGGAACCCTTCCGCGGAGAAGGAAGAGAGCAGCCACCCAGGGCCAGAGCCAACACTACCAACTGACCACCGCTCTCACAATCCTAACACATCGACAATGATATGGCTTACGTGCCATTCCTCATCTCACATTCACAAAGAAAGAGTTCATTGTGGCAGGGAAAGGGTCAAATGTATAATCCCCCTACATCCCCCCGTCCACCACAAGCGACGTCCCGACGCTTCCAAACTTCCGGTTGTAGAAGATCATGGGTCTCCTCACTCCAAACTCTTTCCTCTTCGAGAATTCCTGAACTCCCTGACATCCTCTATCAGGTGGGAAATCTCTCCATCTGCACATCAATGTTTCCCCTTGGCGTTCCTCCAAATTCTTCCTCATCCTCCAGTCCCAGTTGCTCCTCCTTGTCACGAAAACACCGCGCGATGAGCTCTTCTTCTCCTCGCTTACTGAAATATTCAACTGATTTCCTTCTGCTAATCCACTCCCGCTGCTGCGAATATCCTCGTCTTCATTCACAACTTTGGCAAACGGCTGTCTCCAGTTTTCTCGATTCATTTCACGGATCATTCGCTTCCTCCGAGTGGGACAAATCAACCGACCATGACCCAGACCTCCACATTCTGAGCACTTCCACCACCTAGGATAAGCTGAATTCACCATTTTCTCACAATCAGTGACACTCGGTATTCTTCTCTTAATCCGGCGCTCCGTAGTCTCGTAAAAGTTCATTTCTTTCAGTTTCTCGAGTCTCTTCTCTTACTCATCCAAAGTCATCTCAAATTCGTTAGCTTCCTTCTCACTCAACGGTTCCTTCACCTCAAAAAGTAGTTGATCTGTCTCTTCCACCATTTCTACTTGACAACTTTGATCTTTTCTCTCTTTTTCTTTCTCCAATTTCTTTGCATAACTCCTCTTCCTTTTTCTGCCAAATTTGTCTCTCCTGGTCCAATTTGTCTTCCAAAGATTTTCTCGCGAGTTCACCTCCAGAGTTCACGTTCAGCATTCGTTCTCGCCCCCATCTCGCAATGACATTCTGCTAGAGAATAATTTCCTTCCCATCAGAAACTGCGAAAATTCCAATCGATTTATCCACTCCACCAATTTCCATTCTAACGATTCCTTTCTCCACCACATCCAATTTCGTGCCCGCAGCTTCAATAACTTCCTCCTTGACCTCCACTGTCTCCACTTTCCCAAACTTCTTGTTTTCACTCATCACATTCGCTGGAACAATGCTGACTTCTGTTCCCGTGTCCACTATTCCTTTCATTTCTACTCCATTCAACTTTATCTCCACTTCTGACAAAGGCCCCCAAAATTCTCCAAAATTCTCCTCTTTGCATCCATTAGTCCAAACAAGACCATTTTCACATTCCGTCCGTTCCTTTGCCTCTGCAATTCCCTTCATTCTCACAACATAACTTCTTCGTCGATTATCTTCCAATTCTCCTTCTTCCTTTGCTCTTTCCGACTGAAACCCTTGCTTGCGCATTTCTGGACATTCCCGCTTGTAATGGCCAAATTGCCAACAGAAAAAGCACTGCACGTTGAATTCCCTTTCCCCTTCTCGTGCTCCAACACTCTTTGCTTCTGATCTATTGCTACTGTAAAATCCTCGCTCTCCTTCGCCAAATTTCCTGTTGTGCTCTTCTCTTCGATGTTTCTCTTTCCTGTCATTCATCTGCTGCCCATTCCTTCTATCTCCCCTTGTGAACGGTGCCCCTCTCCGCTCTATGATTTCCATTCTCATCGCAGCGACCTTCAAATTGACGTACATCATTTCGTCAGAAGAGCTCTCCATTTCCCTCACCAAATCCGCATAGTTCCGCCAGTGTGCCAGCTGCGATACCAACTTCTTCGCCATGATCGGACCCAAATGCTCCTCCGTCATTCTCGGAAACGCGCGTTCTGCCAACTCTTCCAGCGTCAAAGTGAACCGTGTAACGTCTTCTCTCTCTGTCATGCTCAGATTATCCAATTCCGCAGTTGCATTGTATTCCCTCATCAGTTTATCCCCTTTCAGTCGATCCTTCATCTTTCTCACAGTCACAGAATAAGCCAGGTCCTTCCCTCTCGTCACAGATTCAAACACCCTTCTGGCGTCATCCAGGAGGTGCGACTTCAGAATAACTACCATCTTCTCCTTAGTGACAAGTCCCAAATATTTGATATCCAAAAGGTCGATGAACTCGGAAAATCCCCTTCCATCATCACCACTTGAAAAAGGAGAAACCGGTGGAAGTGCTTGCGATGCCATGTTATTGCATAATATCCTCCTAAACTCGTCATTTTCGCTCCCCCTTTAGGAGCCGCAACCGAGGACTCTCCGGAGTCAACCAAGCCCGCGTGGAGCAGCGCCAGAGCGTCTGCAGCTTTTTTTATCTTGCAATCCGCTTTCTACAGCAACCACCCGAGCCAAGTTCATCCGAGTCAAGAACTACCGTATCAAGAGCTACCGTACCGAGAGCAGCCAAGCAAGGACAACTACAACAAGGAAGTCAGCCCTTACCCCTTTTTTCTTTCCTTGGCGGCAGTGTTCGCACCATTGCGAATGACTGCATGTTTAGTCCACATTAATTGTATTTTGTATCTCCCGCCCCTTGTATAGCGATGTAGGACCAATCCGCGCGTTGCGGTCGCGGAGCGGTTGACCTCTCCCTCGCCTACGTGTCATACTAGGCCTATCCCGTCCCTGCCAGGCTCATTGTTAGCGTCCTTCTTCTCCGGGCCGGCAGGGCCTCTACTCTCCTCTTCATTTCTTAATTACTTGTCATTGCTTTGCCATGTGTTTAGAAGAGTTGATGTAACTATTCCTCTTATTATTACTACGATGTATTGATATGGGCCTCCGGGCATCCTTTATGCGGTGCTGGCTTCTTAGCCAGTTTTGTGCATACGTGATGTAATATATGTTGTTATTTCATCATAGTTCGTCATATATGCTTTTCCCAACTTGCTTTCTCTCTCTCTACTTTCTCTCTCTTTCTCCTCTCTCTCCTCATTCACTCTCGGCGTCGTTGTCATGCTTGCGCGTAAGCCCATCCCGCCCTCTGACGGCTTTCTACCGTGCTTTAAGGGTTTGGCGGCCAAGCTTGGCGCCTCCGTGGTGGTCCGCCTCCACAACCTCTTCTCTTCTCCTTTCTTCTTCTCTCTTCACGAACTTCTCATTCTTCTCTCGAAGATCCTTCTTCTCCCACATCCTCAAGAACCCCTCTTCCAACTCTCTTCCTTCTCAACCTCCACATCTCTCTCCCTCGCTCTCTCACTCATCAATCGATACGACATCTAGCTAAGATAGCAACCTCGTAATCCTCCGATCAATCCAAGGTTTATGTATTTATTCTTGTAATAAATTTGTTTATTACTCGAGCTGGACTCCATACAAAGCTTTATTAAAGGAGTCAGAGTCATTTAGAAGAACCCTTTGCTTGGCCCTGTCATTCAGATCACGGCAGGGCCATCTTCTAAACAAAGGTTGTGCTACTATTATGATGCCGCATTAATTTCTTTCACTTATAGAAAAGTGATCGTTCGGAGCAGTTCGGCCGCCAGAGACCTTTTATCCAATAAAAATCACCCAAGATCAAAAAAAAAATTATTTAAAAAATAATACTGTAAGAAAGCGATGTAACCCTTTAAAATACGTAATTTGTAACGGAGACTATAGTTCTCCTCAAAGGTGTATATGCATCTTGTGTGTAGCAGGGTCGTGCCCTGCCGTATGCCCCATTAAACCTTCATTCATTTTTAGTGTTTTATCATTGTGTAGCCATGTTTTAGACTTAACATTGTAGCTTATAGTTTTATGTTTTGACGAGTGACTCAACTGATTGTTTGGTCACTGTTTGGTCGGGCGGCCGCAAGGAGCGGCAGGTCGAGGAGTTTCGTGTCTATTTATTGTTGCCTGTGGGCTTGTGTTTGTGTGTTAAGGTGCTTTGTTTGCTTCTGGCATAAGAATATAAATTCTTATCGCGTTTCTCGTTCCGTGTTGAAACACAGTTCAGGTCGGGATTCGAAAGTGGTTAAAGGAGGAGGGTCTTTGTCTGTCGTCGAGATCGAACTTGTCGTTGAATCCGGGCCTATCGGGGCCGAACCACTCGACTGCTGAAGATCTTCGACGACCGACGAGGACCTGTAACTCCGCTTGGTTTGATTCCAAGGGAGTATAACTTGGTTTGATTCCAAGAAGTGCGAGCAGTCCGGAGGCGAAAGGACTGTTAACTTGGTTTGATTCCAAGAGGCGTTGCGAGCAGTCCAGGCGAGAAGGGACTTTTGTTTTGTTGTTGGTTTGATTCCAACCGAAGTTTCGAGCAACCCGGAGTAAAAAGGAAATATTTTTTTATCTTGGTTTGATTCCAAGTAACGACTATTTGGTTTGATTCCAATAGAAAGTAGAGTGTTTGTCGAAGCTTTCGAGACAAGAGACGAAGAAGAATTTTGATTCGCGGTTTGATTCCGAACGAAGACGAGAAGTACTGACCTGAACAGGACGAGGATTTTATTATTGCAAATACTTATTCTATGCTGATTGAAGTGCTAATTGGATATTAAGAGTGCACGGCGCGTGATTTGATCGAGTATCGCAGTAATTAACCGAAAATGGGACTTTCAAGAATGACAGATGACGAAATAATTGCAGAAAAGCAGAGAAGAGAAGAGAAGAGAAAGATGGACGAGGAGGCGCTGTTGGCGAGACAGGAAAACGAAGAGGTGACGAACGGCTCGATCAGGAATGAAGAAGAACTGCTGGGAGAAGGCGATGGAGACGAAGATGACAAGGGCGAAGTTGAGAAGGCGCGCGAAGAACTGGAACAGCTGGGGCGAGAAAACCACAGCCGAGTCAGTGAAGATGGAAAATTGTATTTGCATTTTGAACAACTTTGCAAGCAGCATGGAGTAATGAAAAAGAGAATCGCAGAGGACGCACTCAATGCATTGACAGAGATAGACGAGCAAAGAATAGAAAACGGGAAATTGGCAATGAAATACGCACGTAGGTTTTTAATGTTAGTGGAAGACGAAGAAAATGACGAATTGCAGGGGAAGAATAAGAGCAAGATGAAGAGCACCGAAGACGTGACGAAGAAGCTCGACCTGATCATGGCCGAGCTGGAGTCGAACAAGAAAGAAATGGCGAGCATGAGGAAGATGGCAGAGGAAAAGGAGAAGAAACTGGAAGTGGAGAAGAAAAGGACGGCACAGTTGCTGCAGGAGAAGGAAGAGCTTAGTAAGGAAATTATAAGGCTGAAGAAAGAAAGGGATAAGACTAAGAGAAAAGAAGAAGAGGAGGGGGAACAATACGAAAACGTACAAGTGTTCCCTTTTCAATTGCAGAAACACAGCATTCGAAAAAGAGGACTCGCGGAGAAGTCGATGACGGAGAGACAACCTCTCAGAAGAGAGCAAGGGCAGGAAAGGATGAGGAGAAGGGAGAGGGAATCAAGGAGAAGTCAGTCGAGGGAAAGTGAAAGGAGTGGGGAAACTGAGAGGAGTTGGGCAAAGTGGGAGAAGTAGGGGTGGCAGTAGATTGGAGCAGTTGCTGTGCGAGAATCTTGTGGCCCAGTCCTTGCCCGCGGTTGTCCCATTTGAGAAGGGATTTGGTGCGCGCCCTTTCACCGAGTTCATAGAAAAATTGGAGATGAAGTTTCGGACGATAGATTGATGATTAATATTCTGAAGGGGCACTTGGAGAAAGATGCTAGGAGAATCTTCGAATCTGTGACTAGGGGGCGCGAACTTTCATATCCGACAATTGTGAGAAAGATGAAAGAGCGGTATAAGGGAGACAAGTTGATGGCCGAGTATAGCGCAACTGTGAATTGGGAGAAAATTTACATGCGCAAAGACGAGAGCATCACCAAATTCACACTCTATTTGGAAGAATTGGCTGATCGCGCTTTCCCGAGAATGACCGAGGAGCATCTGGCTCCAATCATGGCGAAGAAGTTGGTCTCACAGCTGACCCGATGGCGCAATTATCCGGACTTGCTGAGGGAGATGGAGACATCATCCGATGAGATGGTGTACATCAATTTGAAGGAAGCGGCGATTAGAATGGAGATAGTAGAGAGTAGGGATGCGCCATTTGCAAAGGGAGATAGAAGGAGCGAACAGCAAGGAGAAATGTCCGAGATTGGAAGAAGAGAAAACACGGGTAGCGGAACGAATAGAAGGGAGAATGACCCAGAGAGAGCAAGACCATTCTTCTCGATTCGAACAGATCAGCAGGGAAGCATGCCTTGGAACAGGCAGACATTCTCAAATTCGAACAACGTACAGCCATGGAGTAACCCACAAGCAGTCTCCCAACCAATCAATAATCGGCCATTCAGCTCCCAGCCAGCGAGTGCTCAACCTGACAATTCTCATCCGGCGCAGCCTGTGAAAAGTGAGAGAGAGAACGAGAATGCAGAAACAGTAGGAATAATGCGAATACCGTACCACTGGGGAAATTTTCGGGTGTCTGCTACAACTGCCAGCAGACAGGGCACATGCAGTTTAACTGTCCGCAGCCACGAGAGGAGGTGCAGAGAAGAAACTTCTTGGTGAGGAGAGTGCAGAGAGACAGAGTGGGCGAGCAGAAGGGTGATGACTTCTGGGCACCTCTTCCACAGATAGAAGCGCAGATCAATGGTGTGAAAGTGACAGCGATTATTGACACGGGTGCCGAGATTACTGTAGTGTCAATAGAAGTGATGCGAGAAGTCGAGAAGAGAGGAAATGTTGAGAGAGTAGAGATAGAGGAAGAGATCTTTGAAGCCGCGGGTGGTCGCATGGAGATAGGTAAGAAGGCGGTAGTGAGCGTGCAGATAAAAGGAGTTGAGAAGAAGATTGGAGTGTATGCAGTTGAAGAGGCGAGAGAGATCTTGTTAGGACAAAATGTCATTGCTGCATGGGGTTTGGAGTGTCTGTTCAAATTGCGTGGTGATGGCAAGGAAAAGACAAAAGGCAAAGAAGTAGCATGCCAAGCAGATGTTATTGAGGAGTTGGACCTAAAATTGATTACTGTAGATGTACCCGAGTCTAGCAGTGTGAAGTCAGCTGAACAAGTGGTGAATGAGTGTGAAGAACTACTGGAGAGGTACGAGAGACTCAAGAAACGAGAAAATGGATCGGTGTGTGAGAGTGCAGGGTGTGCAAGAAAGTTCCGTCCCTGGAAGAAGTGTTTCGAGTGTAGTGGACTGGGCCATGGATGGAGAATATGTCCCACCCGGAAGAAGAGAATTGCGAGAGAGAAAAATCAGAATGGATTCCGAAATGAGAGGCCAGGAATGGGTAGGAATGTTGAGTGGAACAATAGAGTTGTCGAGAAGAGAGAGAAGGACTCTTCTCATTCAGTGAATGATGTCGAACATCGTGCGAAGGAAGGACCACGAGAGAGGACGCGAGGACGGGTCCATGGATTCTTCAGAGGCGACATCGACTACGGACGAGGAGCTGGAGTCTACCGAGGATACGGAAGGGACAGTCGAGGCCGAGGAGGATACGGTAACTCTTACCGTACCTTCCACAACGACAACAACAACAACGCGCCGGGACGTCGCTTCTGAAGAGGAGGGGGATGTAGCAGGGTCGTGCCCTGCCGTATGCCCCATTAAACCTTCATTCATTTTTAGTGTTTTATCATAGTGTAGCCATGTTTTAGACTTAACATTGTAGCTTATAGTTTTATGTTTTGACGAGTGACTCAACTGATTGTTTGGTCACTGTTTGGTCGGGCGGCCGCAAGGAGCGGCAGGTCGAGGAGTTTCGTGTCTATTTATTGTTGCCTGCGGGCTTGTGTTTGTGTGTTAAGGTGCTTTGTTTGCTTCTGGCATAAGAATATAAATTCTTATCGCGTTTCTCGTTCCGTGTTGAAACACAGTTCAGGTCGGGATTCGAAAGTGGTTAAAGGAGGAGGGTCTTTGTCTGTCGTCGAGATCGAACTTGTCGTTGAATCCGGGCCTATCGAGGCCGACATGTGTAGCAACGAAATGAGCAGTCCAAGAAAACGACAGTGATATGTTGACGATTTGTTTGAGAGTATTTTGCGAACAGTAGTTAAATAAATTAAAAATATAATCTTTGAAGAAAAGCCTCTTTCGCCTGTTGAAGCAATAATAATTTTTCCCCGCCGTAGACAGTTCTTGCAATAAAGTGTTGCAACAATGAGTTGACATGTGGTTTTATACGTTGTCATGCGTACATATTAGTTTGCCATGGCTTTGAAAATTGTTAAAAGGTATTTGGCAACTGGCCATTTTCGGGCATGTATGTATATAGGTGTTTGGCTCGTAGCTTTCATCCCGCCCTCATTGCCAGGCGTTCTGCCTCCCACTCGCCAACTTCCGCCAGACTCTCTATGCTTTGCGTTGTCACTCATATCGCGGTTCTCCGTGCCGTAGATACTCGAGTTAATTTGTTTGAGGAGCTAAGGGTATTTTTAGTTTTTTTATATCATCCCGACACCCGGGGAAGTCCCTTTACGCTTCCCTCAAGTTAGAAAGAGAGTAAACGAGAGAGACAGAAAGAATGAAAGAGAGAAGGTGAAAGAAAAGGAGAACAGTAAGCTCTTCGTTGAATACCCACTGGTTCACCCGACGACAGCGGTAGTAAAAACAATCGAACGCTCTTTCAGGATATATCCATGAAGTGAACATTTTGTCCGTTCGAGTGCTCCAGGCATTTTGGCAAATAAGCCAGAACACTCTGACTGACACTTGAAATGATTCCAAATAATTAATCTTTGAATAAGAATTCACCCGAATTTTCCCCCAACGGAAACCACACCAGTAGGAGGGAACGGAAGTCAACTGGTCCTGTCAATATCTTATAAACTAATATTTATCTCCTCTCATTGCCAGATTTACATAATTTTTACTTGACGAGTGTATTGAAGTGTTGGTGTATACAAAATAATTCGTCATGTACAAGGGATAAGACGCTTTGCAGATGCATCAATTAATGCCCTTTAAAATGCGATATCAGAAATTCATTAGAGAATATATTTTCCTTTAATTGTCCTACTTTATACGGACAATTAAAGAAAAATATATTCCCTTTACTTGGCCTTAAGAGAGCCAATCTGAGAGATTCAACCATAGGATGTGCTTAGCGTGCAGGGAACAAAATTATTTTTTGAATCGAATTTCCTTCAAACAGCATGTGCAACACCCTTATGGCTTCCCAAAATCATTTTTTTCAAAAACATTTTCCTTTACTAAAGCTACAGTATGCGACGATATACCTAAAATATTCAAATGACCATAACATTTTTATTAGTTTTCCAAACTAAATTTTGAACGGTTCCATCGATTGCTAGTTGTAACGCGCATAAAAAAGGTCCTAATGACTTTTTGACAAAAAATGTATATATGTGACTTTTTGCCATTTAAACATTTTGTGTGGTGCATTTGAGGTATAACCACCCACCCATGTCAAAACGATGAGGTCACCAAATGAAAGAGCGTTATTTTTAACCCCTATTTAGATGTATTTCATTCGAAATAAAAAATATAATTTTTGAGAAAAATCGACCGGAACCATTTACACTTCAAATAACGCTATTTCGAAAAAAGAGTGTTTCGTGCTTCAAGATAGATATTTTACAAAATGGATAGCACGGTTGGATTCGCCGTGTCAAGCAAGACTAGAAACCATCTTTCTTTCCTATGGTTGCGTTTTTGCCGAGATTTCTTCATCAAATGCCGATTTGGCGAGGCACGCAACTAACAAAATAATCACGTTTTAATACTTTTTTTTAGCATTAAAAGGTCCCATGTTATACATATAAAGCGCTCATATGAAAAAGCGACGTTTTTAACCTCTGAAATGTCTTTCAAATGTTGAAAAAGACGATATAATATCTTCGATATTTCCACCTAAGCAATGCAGTCTTCAACCGAGCCTAAATTGAAAAGAGGCTGTAAAATTATAATTTTGCAGTATGTTGCGTTTAAGAAGATATTTCTAGATTCGCTTTTCAATTCTACCCAGGAAAAATGCAACATGCTTGGCATTCAATGCGATCTATATCAAAAACGTGAAATTTTCGATTTTTTCATATTTCAAAAAATGTCCAATAACTATTGGAAAATGATTTTTTGGGCTCATTTTCACCAAATTTTCAGAAGCATCCTTACAGGATTCTGATGGAACACTTCAAAAAATTAAAACTAACCGAGCAAAATAAGCATCGTTTTCGTTTTCAGCACCTAAAATAACCCAATAATACATGTTTTCCTCTCCAAATATGTCAAAATAATTTTTCGATCTTGGTGAGCGGAAAATCTCGAAATCGACTTGACCGATTGGGCCCTGGAATTTTCTTTTCTTTCTCAGCTTACAGAAGAATTTGACATTCTTTTCTTCTGAAAAGTGCCTCATGTACGTAAATTTGTCTGCTCCTTCCAATACGGTATACTACTTCTGAAAAGTTGGTGAAAATGAGCCCAAAAAATCATTTTCCAATAGTTATTGGACATTTTTGGAAATATGAAAAAATCGAAAATTTCACGTTTTTGATATAGATCGCATTGAATGCCAAGCATGTTGCATTTTTCCTGGGTAGAATTGAAAAGCGAATCTAGAAATATCTTCTTAAACGCAACATACTGCAAAATTATAATTTTACAGCCTCTTTTCAATTTAGGCTCGGTTGAAGACTGCATTGCTTAGGTGGAAATATCGAAGATATTATATCGTCTTTTTCAACATTTGAAAGACATTTCAGAGGTTAAAAACGTCGCTTTTTCATATGAGCGCTTTATATGTATAACATGGGACCTTTTAATGCTCCAAAAGTATTAAAACGTGATAATTTTGCTAGTTGCGCGCCGCGCCAAATCGGCATTTGATGAAGAAATCTCGGAAAAAACGCAACCATAGAGAAAGAATGATGGTTTCTAGTCTTTCTTGACACGGCGAATCGAACCGTGCTATCCATTTTGCAAAATATCGATTTTGAAGCGCGAAACACTCTTTTTTCGATATAGCGTCATTTGAAGTGTAAATGGTTCCGGCCGATTTTTCTCAAAAATTATATTTTTTATTTCGAATGAAATACATCCAAATAGGGGTTAAAAATAACGCTCTTTCATTTGGTGACCTCATCGTTTTGACATGGGTGGGTGCTTATACCTCAAATGCACCACACAAAATGTTTAAATGGCAAAAAGTCACATATATACATTTTTTTGCCAAAAAGTCATTAGGACCTTTTTTATGCGCGTTACAACTAGCAATCGATGGAACCGTTCAAAATTTAGTTTGGAAAACTAATAAAAATGTTATGGTCATTTGAATATTTTAGGTATATCGTCGCATACTGTAGCTTTAGTAAAGGAAAATGTTTTTGAAAAAAATGATTTTGGGAAGCCATAAGGGTGTTGCACATGCTGTTTGAAGGAAATTCTATTCAAAAAATAATTTTGTTCCCTGCACACCCGTAATCGAGTCTCTCAGATTGGCTCTCTTAAAACTACCGGTGGTGGAATAGCAGAATCATAGTCATATTTTCTGCAGCTTTTTCTCCTGCAAACTAAAGCTTTGCTGTGCTCACGCTCGGCAACGAGCTTTCTCTACTTTTACAATTCATATTTTTATTTATTTGATATTAAATTCAATAAATAAACTTATATTTACACTCAAATTCCTTTAATATTTTCTGCGATTTTTACTGATAAAAAGGACAAGTTTCAATAAATATATTTTAAAATTATTATTCGTAAAAATGTTCACATTGAAAATTTTTTTTAATTCCATAAATAACAGGTGGCTATGCTGGTGGCGTACCCTCGCTTTCCTGGCCCCGACTGGGCGTGCCGCCCCGTCCACTACGGCCAGATGCTGCCGCTCTACGCGTGAGATTTGAGAATTGAAATTTATGGCTCGATCAACTTGATGCCTGCGCTCCTCTCTCTCTCTCTCACTCTCTCTTCTCTCTCTCTCTCTCTCTCCGTTCTGCAGATTCTAGCGATCCTTCTTTACACAACAATTAGTTGTCATGTGGTTTTGTATTTCGCCATGACTACATATTGGATGGCCACGTGGCCCACAACGTTTTTTTTCGATCAATTTTTTCTAGAAATGAAATACTGAAAATTTGACTGCATTATTTAAAATTACATAGCTGCATGCAGACCATTGTAGTCGCGTCTCTCTAAAACATCGGTCAGGCAAAAAGGCGCGAATTCAAGCAAGAGTTTTTGTCTCTTTTAACCTTCCCGCTCTCAGGCAATCTGTCGCCCCCTCGACAACTTCCGCGTGACTCGCAACTGGCTTCCGAATTGCTTCGCGGCGGTCGCGTGGTCTCCGTGCCGCAGATACTCGTCTGGCCACTCGACTTTTTATGGGGGGACATGGCTTTTTCTTCTCTAAAATACGGAATTCCATCACGTTAAGAAACTATTGTGCGCCTTTTATATGTTTGTCAAGGCTTACAGTTTTATTTATGAATAATTTGTTTTAAATCTCCTGAAATACCTGATATCGATCGGCGGCGATAGCGACGAGCAGGAAGGCAGCATCTGGCCATACTTTTTAACGAATAATAATTTTAAAATATTTTTTCTTGAAAGTTGTCTTTTTTATCAGTAAAAATTGCAAAAAAATACGAAAGGAATTTGAGTGTAAATATCATACAACACTAATTGTAAGCACGAGAAAGTGATCAATAGAGTTCACATTCGATAGATTTCGAGTCCTTGTTGCGGGCAGGAATCGCCGATGGAAACAAAAGGAAAACCAGCTATTAATTAATAAATAAAAAAGTTTATTTATTTTTAATTTCAAATAAATAAAAATACGAATTGTAAAAGTAGAGAAACTTTGCGGCCGAGCGTGATCACAGCAAAGAGGACATCGGCTTGATGTGCATGAGAATGAGAAAATATAACTATTCATTTTACTATTACACCACCGGTAGTTTTAACGCCAAGTTGTTCAACAAAACGCCGGCTGAAGCGAGCAAGACCGATATGCTATTGGAATTGCCTGAAACCATTTAAAACATGAAAATAAAAATATAAACTTTAGTGAATTGTTGAGGTCATATACCGTATTTTCTCTATTAGTACCCCCGGGGGTTCTATTTTTCAATACCCTTGCGAGAGGGGGGCACTATTAGAGGGAGGGGTTCTATTTGAGGGAGGGATACTATTTTTCAATGTGAGCAACTAAAAGTTTGATAACAAAATTTTCTTCTCAAAAAAGAAGAATCATAGCTCGAATTCATAGGAACCATCACTGGAATATCCATTTTATCACGTATTTTGAATGAATTTGCAAACAGTTCATTGGGGAGAGCATCCCATGCCTCAAGGATCCATTCGAGGTACGTCTCGAGCTGAGATATTAGGCTATTAGGGGGGGGCACTGTTGGAGGCGGGGGGGGGGGATTCTACTAGAGGGAGGGGTTCTATGTATTTTTCAATGGCTTTATCAGAGAGGGTACTATTAGACTGGGGGTTCTAATAAAGGGGGGGGGTACTAATAGAGAAAATACGGTATTTCAAAATGCATAAATTTACGCATCTGGAAAGCGACTTATCGCTTGCCCGGATTAGGTATTTCGAACTGACGATGCCTTTGTCAAGTAAGCATGTAGTATGCAAAGCTGGCAATGTGAGTTAGACTTTGGAAGGCGTATTATCATTTGAATGACGAATTATTTCATATAGACGTACACCTCTATGCAATCGTCAAGTAAGCACGTATGTATGTATGTACATATCTACGTATGTACTCTCTCCCTCCCTCTTTCACCTTCTCTTTCTCTCACTCTCTCTCCCTCCTCTCCCTCTCTCTCTTACTCTCCCCTCCCTCTCTCTCTCTCTATCTCTCGCTCACTCTCTCTCTTTCCCTCACTCTCAGTAATGCTCTGTCGTGTTTGCCCAATAAACTATTCTATTAGATCTTTTGCGCTTAATACAGATAAAAAACAATTTCAATTAAATATATTTTTTTACAATTCTCCCGTTCCGAGCCGTCCACTACAGCTAGATGTTGCCGCTCAACGTGTCGCCCTTCCTGCTCGGCAATCGGCGCCGATCGATATCAGGCATGGCAGGAAGGTTAAAACAAATTATTTCTAAATAATACTGTAAGCTAATGGTGTTCGTCTTGTCATACAACAGTCTTTATTCTTGGATGTTTGCAACCGATACAATTGTTACCTACAAACGTCCGGTTTTACATCTTGAATTGCAAAAAAAAAATAAGGCGGTCATGGAAAGCGCACTGATGCGACGTATTTGACGCTCTTTTACGAACATTTGTAAAAATTATTCAAAATATAATCTTTGTCGCAGAATCCTCTCATATCTTTCGACTATTTGATGGCAAAATATAATTAAAAAATTTAGGCCAAACAACATTCTGCCGATTCTGGTCAGTTTATGCAACAATAAGTAGACATGTGGTTTTATATTTTGCCATGCACGCATATTGGATGGTCATGCCAACAACGATTATTTTTTTTTGAATGAAATTTTTTTTACAATTATTCCAAACAAATAATCAAATAGAAGATAGGTAAATAGAAAGGAAAAATCGATGTGAGAGGTTAGACAAAAAGTTAGAGAACGAAGGTGAGAAACAGAGTGGATGAGAGAAAGAAAAAGGGCGAGAGAGTATAAGGAGAGAAAAATGCAAAGATTGGATTTTAAATATTTATTCATAAATGATACTGTAAAAAAATTGTAGAGAGAGAGAAACTAGTACCAAAAGGCTGATATCAACGTCTAGATTAGGGTAGACATAAATTCGAATGTATTTTTTCCTACTTAACTCGATCTTCTAATCAGATTTGCTCGCTTCTGCCGCTTGTTTGTGGAACTGCTTGTCGTTAAAACAACCGGATAGGCAACAAATAAACTGTAAATATCACCTTTCTCCTCCTGAATATTTGCGTTGCCGATGTCCTCTGTGCTGTGCTAACGCTCGGCAGTGAGCTTTCTCTACTTTAAACATGTTATTAAATATTAAAAGAGAAAGCTATGCTGCCGATTCTTGATGATTTAAGTTTTTGCAACATTGAGTTCACATGTGGTTTTATATTTCACCGCGCATTTATGTATATAGGATGGCCATAGGAGCGACCTTGATTTGTTTTATGTGTGTAAAGAGCAAGAAATCAAAGACATAGAGCTAGAGGACGAAGGCGAGACACATACAGAGTGGGAATAACAACGTCAAGAGAGGAAACAGATGAGTAATCGATATCGGAAGCGACTGGAGGGAGATTTGAAATGTTCATTCATAAATGCTACTCTCAAAGATGGTATCAGGCATAATTAGCGAGGGAATATTTTGATATTTATGGCATAATATTTGAACTTGAACCAGGTCATCGCATCAATGTCCTTTTTGTTCTGCTGAGCTATCGGAATTGCTCGTATTTGCCGGCTTTTTCTTAACCAGTTTGACCTTAAAACAACCGGTGGTGGAGGAAAAATAAAATTCTAATGTCTTCTTTTCTTCAAACCCTCCAATGCAAACTTGCGTTGCCGAAGTCTTTTTCGCTGTGCTTACGCTCGGGAGCGAGGTAATTTTTTTGTATCCTTACTAATAAAGAAATTGAAAAAAAAACTAAATCTTCCTCTTTATAACAGATCGGACTGCTGGTTGCGTATCCGCGCTTCCAGGCCGCAACTTGGCGTGCCACGCCGTCAACTATGGCCAGATGCTGCCTCTCTACGCGTCGCCCTTCCCGATCGATATCAGTCACGGATGGCGGGATTTTGAAAAAAATTATTAAAAATAATACTTTCGAGAAAATCATGTTCGACTTGCCACATTACATTCATTATTCTTAGAAGGCTATAGCCGATGCAAAAGTTCACTCCAAACTTGTGGTTTTTCACCTTGTGCTGCACGTAAATAAGAAGGCCACTGGAAGGACAACGATGCGTTCTGCCCAGTGGTTGGCTTTTTTAAAGACTACTTAACGAAATTTGTAAAATGATTTGAAATCTAATGCTTGATGTAGAACTCTCTCGTATGTCTCACGTTTTGTTGCGAAAATAATTTTTTTTAAAGTTTTTCACCTTTCTTCCGATTCTGGCGATCTAATTTTGTGTGCAAAGTTACATTGATTAACATGTCGTTTTATATTTTGTCATGCGTTCATGCATATACAATGTATATGTTTAGAATGGCAATGGCCATGATTTGAGTCATTTTTGGTTCCTTAAATCATACACTTCAATGGTTCATTTACCTTCCCGCCCTCGGGCGATCTGTCGCCCGCTCATCAACTTCCGCCATACTCGCAACTGGTGGCCGAAGTGTTTCGCGGTGCTATCGTAGTCTCTTTTCTATTAGTAAAATCATGTGTTATGTTATCACAATACTAGCACACCTTGCAGATATATACTATTCGATGTGAGACATGAGACATGAGACAAACAAATCTAAGGTGGATCGTTTGACCTTTGATCGCCGCCGTCAGACACGAAATGCTGACCGGGGATCGAACAAATCCCCTCCCATAAATGGATTCATTTTAGATATGATCTCTGTATTCGCGTCCACAGACATTAGTTCGAGCGCATATTTTCCTGCATGCGGCTCATCGGAATACAATCGTTTCTGCTTGCTGTTGTTTATTTGTTTGAGATAAAACTGCCGGTGTTGGAAGAAAAAAAATCACCTTTTTCAGCTTCTTATACTGCACACTTGCGTTGCCGATGTCCTCTTTGCTGTGCTCACACTCGCAGTTTTCCCTAAATTTATAACTCGTTACCAAGGAAAATAGACCTTTCCTTTGATTCAGATTTAATTGTTTACAACGCTGAGTTCGCATGTGGTTTTATATTTTACCATGCTTGTATATATGATGGCCATAGGTGCGCGTTTGATTCAATGAACAGGGGAATGGCTCTTTAAAAAATAAAATGCGAATAAGGCAAAAATGAAAATAAGCACGTGGTGCTAATAAGATGACGGGCAAGACACTTTTAACTTTTTGATTAATTGACTTTTTTCTATGCAGGAACCAGTGTTTTTTGCTCGCCACAAGGGTTTAAAAGCTTGTCAGAAACGACGTTGATGGGAAAGGATACAGCTAACCATTAGAAATGTATGCTTCAAACGATAGGACGCTTTCCTGTTGACTGCATAAGTTTAGAAGTTTGTACCACAATCAAGGTCAAGCAATCGTCATTCATGACTGCAGTTCGCATCCATGTAGCGGATAAATTTCGCATTTTATAGATGCCTTCATAATTCATTTTAAAACGACCTAAGAAATAACTTGGAATGTATTTATCCTACTTGAAAAGATCAACTGATAGGATTTGCTCGCTTCTTCCGTCGTTTTGTGGAACTGCTTGGCGTTAAAACAACCGGTTGGGGATTAAATAAACTGTAAATATCACCCATAAAATACTGCGCGTCACAACAATCGTTAAAGTCCCACGTGGTTTAACATCTTGATCTGCAAGTAAATAAATAGGCCACAGAAACAGCTGTGATGGAATTTGGCCTTTCAAGACCAACTTAAATTTTTAATTAATTATCTTACAATTAGCCGTTCTGCCGATTTGAGCCATGAAACATGTTTTGTAACCTGGTGGTCTCCCAGAAGCTCATCGCTCTTGCTCGCTTCTGATGGCATCTTGACGTTTAAAAAATTTCAATTCAAAACAATTTATTTTTAATTTAAACTAGGTTCTGAAAAACGAAAGAAAGTAAATTACTAAAATTTCCTATCTACATATACATTCAAATGTATATTTAACAGATGCCACTACCGCTTCGCGCTTCGCGGGCACCGACTGGGCGTGCCGTGTCGTCCACTACGGCCTCGTGACTTAGAGATTCAGAGGGTATGAAAGAGAATGATGGAGAGTAAGAGACAGAGAGAATGAGAGAGATACAAAGAGAGAGAGAGAGGAAGAGAGAGAGAGGGGGCAACAGAGTAAGAGAGAGAGAGAAAGGGAAAGGAAGGGTCTGAAAGAGAGAGAGAGAGAGAGAGAGAGAGAGAGAGAGAGAGATCGAGAGATCGAGAGATATGCAGCGCTTGTATCGTGCTGCAAATTGGTCATTATGCGGGCGGAAGACTAACAATAAGCGTTGACGAAAACGAAGCTGAAATGAAAATACATAATACTATTTTGTCGACAATAAGTGGTTATAGACTGCTACATATTTACATCCTCTCATGGCTAGCTAAATAAAAAAATTTTATTTAACGCTTTTCAACATTTAGTTGATATGTGGTTTTGTACTTTACCATGTATTCATACAGGATGGCCAGGGAGTGAGAGTGATTCGCTACTGCGTCTTTTTCTGGACATGTAAATTATAAATACTTCATCAAAAGTAAAATATTGGCGATAAATAAGTTTTTAAATGATGTTGTGGAGTGGGTGAGATAAGTAAACGGCATATTGGGAGAAATCTTGTATCTAATGTTCATCATCCCGTGACAGTTGCAAATTGTTAATATTGGATTGTAAATTATTTGTTGCATTTGATTAATGGGGATATGAGGTGTTATAATTTTTTGAGATTGAAAGCAACGAAGTGAAATCACACATAACGGAAGACGAAAATAATGAAATCCCACACAAACGAAAATGACTGAAAGTAATAAAAGCATACATTCTCGGACTACTTTTTCACGCGGATTACGAAAATCGAATTCCTTTCTTCACAAGATCAATACCTTCCCAGCTGTAAAGTAGAAGCGAAGAGATGTACACAAAGAAATGAAAATCAAAGCCTGTTCTTAGGGGTTTTAAAGCACGCTGAATTCATTGGCGCAAACGTTGTGTTCGTAGGAGGCCGTCAATGTTTAGCAAGTGAATCAGAAAGCAAAAGAGTAGAAATAATGAGGTTGATTCTCTATCTAGCTCTCTCTCTCTCTCTCTCTCTCTCTTTTCCTTCTATCTCTATCTCTCTCTCTCTTTCTGCCTCTCCCACTCTCACTTTTTTCTCACAAATATTTAGGTGAATATGAACACATCTTTTCCCTTTCCGGGAATTCCATTTTGTAACGACTGAAGAGTATATGTGAGAGAAAGAGAGAGAATGCGAGAGAGAGCGACAGAGAGAAAGAGAGGGAGAAAGAGAGAATGAGAGAAATAGAGAGAGAAAGTGAACAGTAAGCTCTTCGTCGAAACCCCGACGGCGGAAGTCAAAACAATCGCTCTTTTCTCTCAGCACATATCGTCACTGGGAAATTTCGCCTGTCCAAGAGGCCTTCTGGCATTTTGCCGAATTAGCGAGCCCACTCTGACTGACAGCTCGAAAGGGGTCTTACAAGGAAGTCTCTACTTTACTCTCGCCACAGATAACCTTTTCCTAAGAGATGAGACAATAATTCTGTGTAAGAGAAAAAAATGGGTACACACGAGAGAAAAAGGGAGACATACATACATAGTGAGTGCTCTTTCCTTTTTTGCTCCGGTGTGAACGTATATATTATACACATGGAACTGAGTGAGAAATAAATGTATATATGCCGGAAGAAAGAACCCTGGCAGAACGCGCTAAGACAAAATGGACACAACCTGATGCGGACTGAAAACTAAAGAGTTAGAGGAAAAGGAACTGAACTCGAAGGACAGCCCCTTTGTCGAAAGAAATATATGTGTAAAAATACCGTATTTTCTCTATTAGTACCCCCCCCCCCTTTTATTGGAACCCCCCCCCCCTCTAATAGTAATCCTCAAATCCTCAAATCCTCAAATCCTCAAAGGTGGATTTACACATCTTGCGCAGCAACGAAATAAGCAGGCAATGATATGGTGACGATATTTTCTTTATTCAGTGAACCATTAAACCATTAAAAAATATAATCTTTGAAGCAGAGACTCTTTCGCCTTTTGAATCAAAAATATATTTTTTCCCTGCCATTGGCAGTTCTGGCGTTTCTGGAGATCTAAACTTTTGCAACAATGAGTTGACATGTGGTTTTATATGTTGACATGCGCACATATATGATGGCATGGCTTTGAGAATTCCTATCACATGCCATCCAGCTGGCATTTTTCGGTTATATATCTCCCCTTTTCCGCTCTCTCTCTCTCTCTTTCTGTCTCTCTCCTTCATTTCCTCTTAAATTTCCATATTCTTCTATCTACCTTCCATTTTCCGCTGCTCTTTCCGAAGAGCAGAGTTCGCAGGAAATATCAAGGGGAACATGTAGCCATTTCTGTATGTGTTTCGACTTACTGACGCAGGCAGTCGACAGTTCGATCAATTGATGAAAATGATCAATTCTTCTATCTACCTTCCATTTTCCGCTGCTCTTTCCGAAGAGCAGAGTTCGCAGGAAATATCAAGGGGAACATGTAGCCATTTCTGTATGTGTTTCGAATTACTGACGCAGGCAGTCGACAGTTCGATCAATTGATGAAAATGATCAATATACGAGTCGTAGCGCAACGAGGCTGAAGACATGAATTTAGAACCGACCCTTCTACCCATCGGAATTGTTTCTTTCTGCCGTTTTTTTGGATCTGTTTGAATAAAGAAACTGCCGGTAGTGGAATAAAGAAATGAAATCATCTTTTTCAGCTTTCATTCTGCTCACTTGCGTTGCCTATATTCTTTTTGCTGTGCCCACGCTCTTCAGCGTGATTTTTTTTACATTTATAAATTAAACTTTTTTGCACATCCACCGAAAAAAAAACGGAAAGAGACATCACTATGTGTGAAATGTATTTTTTGCGAACAAAAACATTAGGCAAAGAAATGTACATATGCTGCAAACGATGAGACGCATTCCTGCTGCCTGCATAAGTTTACAAGTTTGTACCACAATCAGGGACTGAAGGCAAGGTCAAAGCAATCGTCATTCCTGACCGCAGTTCGCATTCAAGTAGTGGATAGATTTTGGTTTTTATAGATGAATGCTAATGCATTTTAAAATATGAGCTAAGAAATAAATTTGAATGTATTGTTCCTTTTATAATGATCTACTTATCATATTTGCTTGCTTCTTCCGTCTTTTTGTGGAACTGCTTGGTGTTAAAACAACCGTTTGGGGAATAAATAAACTGTAAATATCACCTTTCTTCAGCTTGTCCTCCTTAATAATTGCGTTGCCGATTTCCTCTGTGCTGTGATCACGCTCGGCAGTGATCTTTCTCTACTTTTATCATCCTTTTTGTATTTACTTAAATATTAAAAGAAAAAGCTGTTCTGCCGATTCTTGATGATTTATGATTTTGCAACATTGAGTTCACATGTGGTTTTATATTCCACTACGCATTTATATAGGATGGCCATAGGAGAGCCTTTGATGCCATGTAGTTAATCGTGCCTAAAAATAAATTGCGAGCAAAGGAATAAAGAGAATAGAAAAGTTGCTATTCTAATGAGCGAACGAGCAGGACACTTTTAATTTGTTAATTACTTTCCGTTTCAACCGGTGATTCCTGCTATAGCAATAAGGGTTCGAAATCTGTTGAAATTTCTTAATTACTCAGCAGAAACTCGTATCGGAATTGTCCACTTCTGCGGCCTTTTGTGGAAGTGTTTGACTTTGAAACCGCCGATGGTGGACTAGAAATAAACTTAGAAATCCTTTTCTTTAGCTTCTTTTCCTACTAGACTCTTGCGTTGCAGGTGTCCTCTTCGCTGCGGTCATGCTCGACTGTGAGTTTTCACTACATTTTTATACTCTTTTTATTAATTAGAAAATAAAAAGAAAAAGACCTTACTTCCGATTTTTATGATTCAACGTTTTGCAACATTGAGTTCACATGTGGGTTTTATATGTTACCTGCATGTAAAAAGGATGTCCGCAGTACTGACTTTGATGTGAAGATAAGGCATAGAAAAATAAAATAAAATACGAGCAAAACAAAAATGAAAGTGAACGCGTGGCTGTGCTAATGAGGGTCCAGATGAAAAGGACGACGCCCATAGAGAACGTTGCGAAGAGAATGGAGAGAGAGAGACAGAAGAGCCAAAAGGTTTTTTCAAGAGTTTTACTGCTGAACGTGACTTATGTTGATTCTCTCTCAATCCTACATTTTTCTACAGGAAAGGCGGTTTTTTGAGCTATTTAATGTTGTAATAAAGTAAGTCTGAACGATTAGACTTTTAAAAGAAGTTTCCTCATCCGAAGTCTAAGAAGATCCATAGACAGGCAAGTGCCTGTGGAGAGAGAGAGAGAGAGAGAGAGAAGGTAGGGAGAGAGAGAGAAGAAAGGGGGAGAGGGAAAGAATGAAAGAATGAAAGAAAGACAGAAAGAACTATCTTTCTCTTTATAAGTGAACACTGTTCGTGATCTCAGGAGTTGGCCGTGTGGCAAAAGTTGGATCCCTCGCCTTTGTGCGTGTAATCAAACCGCTCAACGGTATTTATCCGCATCTCTCTGTACCTCATTAGAACCGCCTTTCTGTGTAGAATCTAATGACATAGAGAGAGAGTGACCTTTCCGTCTCTTTATAGCGATCACAGCAAAAGAAACACACAAACTCACAAATCTCAGAAACAGTCGTTTCTGAGATTTGTTAGTTTAGTAGAGAGAGAGAAGGAGAGAGGGAGCGAGGGAGCGAAACACCGAGAGAGAGAGAGAGAGACAGAGAGAGAGGAGAGAGAGACCATATTGCTTGATAATTGAGAGCAGAAACGACTGCGTGTGAGATTTGTGAGTTTTTGTGTTTCTTTTAATGTGAACGCTATAAAGAGACGGAAAGGTCACTCTCTCTCTATGTCATTACATTCTACACAGAAAGGTGGTTCTAGTGAGGTACAGAGAGACTCGAATAAGTAAAGTTGAGCGGTTTGATTACACGCACAAATGCGAGGGATCCAACTTTTGCAACACGGCCAATTCCTGGTTCACTTATAAAGAGAAAGAGAATATGTTGACTAATGGTACCCAATTGAACGGCGTACTGTCGGTTTTTGATGAAAAATAAAACGCGCAAAACATGTTGGGAAAACATTGGCCACATATGGGTTTGAACCCTTGTGTCGCTGCTCGACGTTGCCTAACTCGCCAGATCGGACGTGATCACCGTCATCAAACATAGTTCGATTGTATATTTACGAGGTCATATGTTTACACTGTCTATCAGATGTCGCTCGTTTTTACCTGCTTTCGTTTTTGAATTCACATGTGGTTTAATATTTCACCATGAATACACATAGGATGGCCATGGCGCTGACTGCGATTCTGTGGGCTCATCTGTGTCTTGTCATGGAGGGCAGCCGCCCAGCTAAAGGTTAAGGGCTCCGCCCCAAAAGGGCGGCAGCGCCGTGCCGGTTCAAGCCTGCTGGCAGTGAGTGAGAGAACTTCACCCATGTGAGGCGGCTGCCCCCTTCCCCTCTCTGCCCTTTCCCCTTCGCTAGCTGATTACAACCACGGTGGAATAAAGGAGTCATAAGAGAGGCCTTCGTCCGCTACACCTCAGACTACCATATGCGACAGACACCAACGGCATATGACAGTCTACAACATTTTCAAGGTATTCTTACTTTCAAAACTGTAAATTTACCCTTATCGAAAGACGACAACTACAGTTTTTCCTTGGGAAATATTCGTATTTTCTCAGTAACACTTGCTATTTTTGAGTAATCAATTGGTAGCGTGCAAGAAACACCTCTATAAGTATTTATTTCGATTTAAATTATATGCATACACGTGTATTTAAAATAAATAATTAAGATTTGTTTATAAAAGACATGAATATTTAGTTTTCATCTCGAAAATCTGAACTCGTGCGACAACCCGTGGATCTACGTTTTCATTCAATCTCTCGCATGCGAATTTTACCGTCGACAGAACTGCCATTTAAAATAGGACGATCACGGAAAAGATTTAATTCAGGTTAAAATTGTTGCTGGTTACATTAGCTCTAGTTTGACGCGTACAAGGCCGAATTTGTACAAAAAAAAAAGAAGTTCCGATCTGGGTGTTCATATTTACATACATTTGCGTCTATGAGGTTTACGAATTTCAATTGTTTCTATTCCTTATTGTTAGATAAAAGCGTTGCTCGCTATTGTTGTTGTAATTATTGTAGCTACATATTTATTTATTTATTTATTATCTGTTACTCGGCGCTTCTTTCCAATAGTGAGGTTCGCAGCTACTCCATAGCAAGTCAGAGTCCAGAGATCAAGTAGGACACATACGTACATAACAGAGAGAGAGAGAAAGAGAGAGAGAGAGAGAGAGAGAGAGAGAGAGATTCTTGGGTGAAGTTGTATAAACATGCCTCGCATCGCTGATAACCAGCCTTTACCGGAGTCAAACAATTGCGAAAGAGAAAGAAGAGAGTAGTCTATAAAACGCAAAAGAGGAGGAAGAAGAAGAACTAAATATCTTTTCCGGATCTTTGGCGAATAATGATGTAATCTACCTATATGTACGTACTTACTTTGCCGATATCGACTTCTCTATTCTCAAGCACGGAAGCAACGTTTCTACTTTTAATCCTGTTTTTTTTTTAATTCCAATAAAAGACCCATCTGCTGACGATTTAATTGTTTGCAGCGTTGTGATCACAACATGTGGTTTCATATTTTACAATCCATGTTATATAGCATGTTCGCAATACTGAGTTTGATAGATGCGGAAAAAATAATGTGCGAGTAATTCAAAAGTGAAAAAAACCGTAGCTGTTTGTGAGTTAGGGCGGGTAGAACACTTTTCATTAATTAATTAATTGCAGGCAATCACCCAATCACATATACAATCACATATATTTGCGATTATTGCTGAACAAATAATTCCTTACAAATAATTAAATAGAAGATAGATGAGAGATAGGTAGAGAGAGAGAGAGAGAGAAAGAGCGAGAGATTTTGGCGTGAAAACAACGCAAAGAGTGGAAGCAGAGAGGAATCGATTTGCTGAAGTTTTGAATGTTTATTATTCATTAATGAAACCATGAGAAGACGGTATCAGGCATGATTAGCGCGTATTTGAAATTTATGGCGGAATATTTGAAATTCATGAAGAAATAAAACTGTATGCAAATGGTACTTCCTTTCCTTAAAGGAGATCTAAGGCGAATTTAATAGTGTCTTGTTTTTTCGACTTATTTGGTCGGCTTGAGCTAGATCCTTAGATTGCAAGTGTCCCGAAGTCACAAAAATTTCTCTTCCAGATTAAATTAACAGCATTATCTACTTTGAATTCGCTAATATTTTATCTTCCCGCCATTTTCAGAAAAGAATTTGGTGGGGCCCGGCGTGGCCGGCGAGGCCATTCTACTACTGCCAGTGAAATTTATACATATGGTTTGAGCAACCTAGATTGGCCGGGTTTTTCTTAACACATAGGCTCATGTGTCCGGTTGTCCATACCACAAGTTTCTGGGGAGAGAGGCGAGAAGCAGTAGCTCCATTTCTGAGGATTGCTAACTTTTAAGTGATCGGGCCGCCAATCGTGGTTGGAGTTTTACCCTTATGATCTCCTTTAACATTACAGGTGGCTCTGCTGGCGGCGTACCCTCGCTTCCATGGCCCCGACTGGGCGTGCCGCGCCGTCCACTACGGCCAGATGCTACCGCTCTACGCGTCGCCCTTCCTGCTCGTCGCTACCGCCGCCGATCGATATCAGGCACGGTTTGGGCGGGAAATTTAAAACAAATTATTCATAAATAAAACTGTAAGCAAATCGTGTTCGCCTTGATATTCAACATTCTTTATTCTTGGACCAATACTATAGTTCTCTATTTTCCCGCCCTATGTAGAATTCTGGCAATTTAACTTTTTGCAAAAATGAACTCTCATGTGGCTTTCTATTTTGTCTTGCATGAAGTTAGGATGTCAATGGCAATGATTGCTCTGGAGTATTAGTCCTTCAAAATAAGATACTGACGTCATCATACAAGTTCATCAATCTTCCCGCCCTCAGGCAATCTGTCGCCCCTCGACAACTTCCGCGAGGCTCGCTTCTGGCGGCCGAACTGCTTCGCGGCGGTCGTGTGTAGCTCTTTACTTTTTGTGAAATCATTTATGGTGGTGACACAATTGAAGCAATCCCACAGAAACTATTCTAAACAAACAAAGTAGATCCAAAATAGCGTAACCCAACTTACATGTTAAATATTCATATAAAATATATAGTCCACTATTTCCAGATGCTGCCTCTCTACCTGTGAGATTTGAGATTTCGAATTTATGGCTCAATCAACTTGATGCCTGCGCTCCTCTCTCTCTCTCTCTCTCTCTCTTCTCTCTCTCTTCTCTCTCTCTCTTCTATCTCTCTCTTCTCTCTCTCTTCTCTCTCTCTCTCTCTCTCTCTCTTCTCTCTCTCTCTCTCTTTTCTCTCTCTCTTCTCTCTCTCTCTCTTCTCTCTCTCTTCTCTCTCTCTCATCTCTCTCTCTCTCTCTCGTGCACGGCGCTGCCGACTCCGCCGCTCATCGCCACGCCCCACCACAACAGCGGCGGCCGCCAACACTTTCGGAGCTCCTCTGCCAAGGGCACGCCACCTCCACGGCCGGCGCTTCCAAAAGACATCGCCTCGTTGTCAAGATTCATATTAAATTGTATTTAATAAGTTACCAAGTAAGTGTCTGTGTTATTAAATACAATTTAATATGAATTCTTATGGTGTATGCTTGGCTGTGCGATAATGATTATGTAGTGCTGTTTTTTACTGTCGCTCGGGGATAACCGATCAGAAAACTTCAGCGCATCCTAAGTTTCCTAAACCCAATAGTCCACTCGAAAGCTCTTTTCAAGCTCTATAGATCTGTATAGATTTGGTTGGTAGAAAATGAGAAACACGTTTTCTGTGCTCCCTCAAACCTTAAATTCTTTAAAAAATTGAAAATTAAACATTTTCAAGTTTTTCTTTTTAGTTGTTGAGATCAATATCTTGGCTATTAAGATGCATATTTTCATTTCAATATCTCAAAAACGTGCGGCGCAGTGACCTCAGACGTGCATCCAACTCGCCTCCCATTGCGGCGAGCCTAATAATTCAAGCCCCCATAGCAGACGAAAGAGACATTTTCTGATGACTAGACCACTTCCAATCGATTCCTCATACCAGAAAACACCTATAAGGAACTTTTGAACAAAATCCAAGCTGGTCGATTTTGGCCGGGTCCACTGGCAGTTTGATTCCATTTGATTCTCTCGCAAATCGCGTCATATGTATAAACATGGAGTGTCAACCAACGGTCGGGAAAAGATCCGTCATAAATGCATCGCGCTGAGGCTAAAACCACCTGGCCTTATTTTGAAGAAATTTTTTCTAACAAATATGTTTGAGATATGAAAAAATAAATCCCATTCTTTATTTTTTTTAAACCAGGGGAAAATCGAGACTGTACACCGAAACGGCTCCTTATCTGGTCAGAAGAGGAGTGACGCGTCGCTGACTCATTGTCAGTGGAGTTGTAATCTTGAATCTTTCTCCCGGTGGTGGAATAAAGAAAACTTACATCGTCATTTTTTAGCTTCTTCTTCAGCACTCTTGCGTTACCGATGTCCTCCTCGCAGTGCTCAAGCTCGGCAGCGAGGTTTCTCTACTGTTAATCCTGTTTTTTTTGCTTTGTTGAAAAATCAAAGAAAAATAACTTATGCGGATTCTAAAGATTTAATTTTTTGCAACGCTGAGTTCACATGTAATTTTATATTTTACCATGCCTGTATATAATAATGTGGACATGGGACTAGAAGTGAAACGTTCTTGATTAGCGGAAGTGAAAAAAAATAAAATGTGAACGGAGCAGGAATGAGAAGGAATGAGAAGTAAAGACAAAAAATACAATGCAAGAAAACTTGGCAATGCATAAGAGGCAGAACAATTTTAATTTATTAATTAACAAGAAAACCAACGATGCAACAGATTGAAAGACTTAGCCGTTCGTTAATGGATCATTAATGCCTCGCGCTGTTGCTAAAACCTCCGTGGCCTTATTTTTGGAGTAAAAAAGGAATATGCTTGAAATATAAAAATAAAAATATCGATTTTTTTTTATTAAAAAGGAAAATACCCTTATGCGGATTCTGACGATTTAATTTTTTGCAACGTTGAGTTCACATATGATTTTATATTTTACCATGCCTGTATATAATGTGGACATAGGACAAGAAGAGAAATGTTCTTGAACAACAGAAGTGGAAAAATACAATGCAAGAATTGGCAACGCTAAAGAGGGGACGGGAGAACAATTTTAATTTATTAATTAAAATTACTAACTTTAATCATTTCTTATTGCAAAACTTACATCATATTACTAGAACATTGAGTTTTAGATGTGACGTTTGAATGGATACTGTTTTTTTAATGTTTAATATATTTTTAGAGCAATTTCTTATTAGACGCCTATCTCACAATTAGTGAAACACGCATAATTTATCTCCGTCCAAATTCCATTTTGCTTCAGAGTACGCGAGATTCAGAATCGAGTGCAAAGATAAATAAGAAGGACACTGCGCCCGTGGTTTTCATCTGAGATGAAGGGATAAATTCAATACATTTGTTGCCATATTCGATAGGAGGAGTCCCGATTGTGATCATTTAGTTTTTTGCAACATTGAGTTCACATGTGGTTTTATATTTCACCGCTCATTTATATAGGATGGCCACAGGAGCAACTTTGATGCCATGTAGTTAGTTATGCCTAAAAATAAATTGCGAGCAAAGGAAGATTGAGGATAGGCAAGTGTCTATTCTAATGAGCGAACGAGCGGGACACTTTTAATTTGTTAATTACTTTCACCTTCACCGGTGATTCATGCTATAGCAATTAGGGTTCGAAATCTGTCGCAATCTCTTAATTATATTGTACTCCTTATGGTTAGCGTTGTGTAAATCGGCAATTCAATTACACATTCCTTGCGAATATTACTGATAAAAAGACAACTCTCATTGTCAGTGGAAAGCTTCATTAAAATTACGAAATGAATTTTTTATATATTATATTCCAATCCATTTATAGCAGATGGCTCTGCTGGCGGCGTACCCTCGCTTCCCGGGCCCCGACTGGCGTGCCGCGCCGTTGAGGCGTGCCGCGCCGTCAGTAATAAAATACTGCGCGTTACAACTATCTTTCAAGTGCCACGTGGTTTAACATCTTGAGTTGCAAGTAAATAAATAGGACACAGAAACTGCTGTGATGGTATCTCTTAAGGCTTACTTAAATTTTTAATTAATTATCTTACAATTAGGAGTTCTGCTGCTTGCTGCGCTCGCTCTCGGCAGCGAAGTTTCTCTACTTTTGCAATTCAAATTTTTTTATTAATTCGGAAATTAAAATTAATTTAGGAAAGAAAATATTTATTAATTAACCGCCTGTTTTTTTGTGCATCCAGCGTTTCTTCCTGCAAGCAAAAAGAGCACAAAATATGTCGGGAAAAAACAAAACGCTGATGCTTTCCGATAAGCCCTTTAGTCGTGCGAACTGATTCTGAATGGATATTTTTTTGGCAAATTTGAATTTTTTTATGAACATTTCGGGTAAACGGTGGTTCGCTTGGATGGCGAGCTGATAAACTAAAGCAGCACTATGTTAAAATGATGCGCAGACGACTAGGATTTCTGAAGATAATTTTATCTATGAATCATGCCGAATAATAAGAAACGGTGCAAATGCTGCGAAGAACGATATTTGCTGCGAATCACGCAAAATAGGACGAAATAGCATAAATCACCGTTTGCAGATCACCTCGAGGACGGCTTGTTTTGACGTAATCTACTGTGACGAAAGGACTTCGGAGCATGACAGAGAGAGAAAGATGAGCAAGAGAGATTTTGGCGAACCTAGTTGTGTGAAAACGTATTCTCTGACTAAATGTGTTCAAAATAAGTGTTTTACTTGTAAGTAAATCATTGCATTAATTTCTTAAAGGCCAAATTGATATACATTTGTTATTATAATTATAATTTTTTGAACTCTGGCTTTATATCGATATTATTGTTGCTCGAACCAATCATTATTAGGATATTCCAGAAAAAATATGTATCATTTTAGTAATGAACCAATGTAAATCAATCAAACAAAGTAATCAATGTTAGTATCAACATTCCAGCTGCCTCTCTTACGTTGCTGTGCTGCGTGCCGCATGGCATATTACGTATTTGCGATCGTTGCCGGTTAAAAACGCAAGTATCAATGTAAACTAATTTCTTAAACACTATTCCTTACATATAGTATAGAAATTGAAAAAAATTACTTCCTGTCTATAACATATGGCCGTTCTGGCTTGCCCGAGCTTCTCAGGCCCCCACTGTGCGTGCATTACGATTGGATGTTCGTGAGTTAGAGATACAGAGCATATGAGGCAGAAGAAGAATAAGAGACAGAGAGAGAGAGAGAGAGTGAGAGAAAGAGAGATGAACACTAGTATCTTGCATGCAAATTTGGCATAAGGTGAAGCGGGCGGAAGACTATGCGCTGTTGCAAACGGAGCCAAACTGAAAATAAATAACATTTTGTCGACAGTAAATGATACTCTCTTGACAAGCAACATATGTATATTGCTTACAAATAATCAAACAGAAGAGAGGGAAATGTCCTTGACCTTTTCTAGCACGCGGGCAAAACTACAAAAACAATTTCTACATGTAGAGAGCAAGAAATCAAAGAAAGAGGTTAGACAAAGAGCTAGTGGACGAAGGCGAAAATACAACAAGGAGAAGCAGAATAGTTATTGATATCAGAAAAGACTGGAACGAGATTTGAAATGTTTATTCAGAAATGATACTGTCAAAAACGGTATCAGGCATGATTAGCAATGGAATATTTTGATGTTTATTTCGGAAGATTTGAAATTGACCAAGTTACACGTATCAATCTATTTTTTGAGGCCGGCTTATTTATTGGCCGCGCCCGATGTAAAACCACACGTTTGGAGGGATTATTGGTTGCAAACATCATTATTGGTTGTTATATTATTGCAAAATATATTGGTTGCAAACATCCAAGAATAAAGAATATAGTGTGGCAAGGCGAACACCATTTACTTACTGTTTTATTTATGAATAATTTGTTTCAAATCTTCCGCCAACCTTGCCTGATATCGATCGGCGGCGATAGCGATGAGCAGGAAGGGCGACGCGTAGAGCGTTGGGGAATTCTTATATTAATCGTTGTAATTATTTGTCGCTCGGTGCGTGATTACTATTTTTTTGAAGAAAAAAACCAACTGAATTTGATCAGTCATGGATGACGGGGTTAGACTGTTTAAAGGGAAAATACCTTCTTGTTTACAACAATTTTCTCCGCCTCATCGATACCTAAAAATGAAAATCGAGATACATCAAGATACATACATTCATATGTCTGGTGGCCACACTGTTATTTTCTCCGAGTTGTCAGTGGTGAGTACAATGAAGTACAGTTGCTTGCAGAGACTTCTGCTTCAGAATGTCTCTCTTCCCTTTCTGCAATATCTCCCACTCATTTACTCCTTCTCTATCTCTCTCTGTTCTCACAATCACTCTTTCTCTCTCTCTATCTCTCTCTGTCTCACACTCTCTCTCTCTTTCTCTCTCTCTCTCCTCTCTATCTTGATTTGTCGTTTTCTCAATCTCTCTGGTTTTCTCTATCTTCTTCTCTCTTTTTTCTACCTTTGTTTCTTCTCTCTTTCTAATTATCAGAAAAAAACGGTATCGGTATACGCGTTTCCTGAAATTATTTCGAGTGTATATGTACCGTATTTTCTCTATTAGTACCCCCGGGGGTTCTATTTTTCAATACCCTTGCGAGAGGGGGGCACTATTAGAGGGAGGGGTTCTATTAGAGGGAGGGGTTCTATTTTTCAATGTTAGATACTAAAAGTTTAATTTCGACATTTTATTCCCAAAAAAAAAAGAATAGTTGTCCGAATTCAATAGAATCACCACTGGAATATCCGTTTTACAACAGATTTATCATGAATTTGGCATTAGTTCATTTTAAAGAGCACCCCATGCCTCCAGGATCCGTTCGAAGTACCTCTAGAGATGAGGTATTAGACTGTTGGGGGGGGGGTACTATTGGAGGGGGGGTTCTACTAGAGGGAGGGGTTCTATTTTTCAATGGCATTTTCAGAGGGGGGTACTATTAGAGGGGGGGTTCTAATAAAGGGGGGGTACTAATAGAGAAAATACGGTATGTATGAACAACGAACCCATCGGAATCCGAAATTTTCTGCAGGCTTTTGTTTGTCTGTTCGATTTTGAAACAGCCGGTGATGGAAAGGTAAAAAAAACTTGAATCATTCCTTTTCAACTTCTCCTCCTGCACGCGTGCGATGTCAATATCCGTTTCGCAGTGCTCAACGTTTGCTTCGAACGTTCTCCACTTTTACTGAGTTTTTTTTATATTTATTTTAAAATTCAAAGAAAAATTTTTTTCTGCCGATTCGGATGATTTAATGTTTGCAACAATAAGTTCATATGTGGTTTTATATTTTACCACTCATGTATACAGGATGGCCGTGGGAGTAAGAATGATGCTTCACCACCAGAGCAAGTGAAAAATAAAATTCGAGCCAAGCAAAAACGAAATTAGACAAGTTGTTATGGTGATGTGGGCAATTTATTAATTAACTGCCTGATTTTTCCGAATGAGCCGGATATTCCGTCAGGCTGCAAGGGCTCGAAATCTGTCTACTTAATTTTTCTTCTCCTTACCTTAGCGTTTTCTGATAACATATTCAATTATATATATTTTGAGATTATTACTTAAAAAAGACAAGTTTCAATATAAAATATTTTCTTAATAGTTGCGAGAGAGAGCGTAGGAGGGAGAAAAGTATGTAGACGGAAGTCAAAACATTCGCTCTCCTATCTCATGATATCATCATACATATATCCGAGACCTGCTGTGATTTTTCCAAATTAGCCAGCCCCCCTTGACTGCTATGACACCCCCTCCTGACAGACCTAGTTCGAAAGGATGGGGTTTTCCCATAAGGAAGTCTCTAGTTCACTCTCTCTCTCTTCCGCGTTCCACAGATTTCTAGTCTGGGTTACTCTATAACAACACTTTGAGAAAGAAAACTGGCAAAGTGCTCTGTCTTTTTTCGCCCCGTGCAATCGTTTTTATTAGACATGATACAGTGAAATAAATAAATGTATGGCGGGAGAGCGAACCTTGACGGAGCACGCTAGTATCTTGTATACAAATTGGCTACACTTTGAACCGGCGGAACACAAAGCGTAGGAGCAAACGGAGCGTCGACAAAAAGTGATAAAAGACTACATAAATGCTTTCTTGACGAATGAACAGAAGTGTATATCTAAACGAAATATTCCCTCATTCAAACGATAGGCGTCCAGCATCGTTGAATCATCGGAATTGTTCGCTTCTGCGGGGCTCTTGTGGAACTGCTTGACTGTAAAATTGCCGTGTTTTTTTCAGCTTGCTTTGCTGATGCCCTCTTCATTTTTCTCACGCGAGGTATCACTATATTTAATACTCGTTCTTTTGTTTATTAATCTGAAAGTAGAAGAACTGCCGGTTTTGATGATTTAACTTCTTGCAAGATTGAGTTCTCATGTGGTTTTATTTTTCATCGCTCACCCATATACGATGGCGATGGATCTGACTATGATTCAAGAGGGTGAGAACTAACAATAAAGAAATACAATGCGGGCGAAATCAAGAATGGAAATCAACGCGTGGCTATGCTAATGAGGGGACGGGCAGAACACATTTCATTAATTAATTAATTGTAGGCAGTTACCCAATCACATATATTTGACGATTACTATATAAT
Organism: Allodiplogaster sudhausi; assembly: GCA_945643635.1. Lineage (NCBI taxonomy): Eukaryota > Metazoa > Nematoda > Chromadorea > Rhabditida > Diplogasteridae > Allodiplogaster > Allodiplogaster sudhausi. The sequence continues at coordinate 2,586,212 of CALZFC010000259.1, read as the reverse complement.
TCCTTACAAATAATCAAATATTATTTATTTATTTATTTATTTATCTTTCTATTTATTTATTTATTTATTTATTTATTTATATAGGATGACCCTGGGACTGACTTTGAAACGACATCGCAAGATGCTGTAAAAATGAAAAAGAATCAAAACAAAAATAATAAAAAACCTGGCTGATTGTGAGCTATGGTAAGGACGAGTAGAACATTTTTCATTAAATAATTAATTGCAATCAACTATATATTTTACGATTATTACTAACTAAAAAGAAAACTCTGAACGGAAAATAATTTTTTACAATTATTCCTTACAAATGATCAAAATATACGCCTTGCTATAACGGTCTTCATTCCTGGAAGTTTGCGACCGATAAGACAGTTCTCTCCAAACATGTGGTTTTACATCTTGTGCTGTCTGTAAATAAGCAGGCCACGGAAAGGACATTGATATGAAGCGATGAAGAGGTAGTGGAAATGTTCAAAATAAAATGTTTGAAGGGTTTTGTAAAAAAAAAAAAGGGACGTTAACTTTCCCGCCCTCAGGCACTCTTTCGTCGTCTGCTCGCCAAGTTCCGTCCGACTCGCAACTGGTTTCTAAACTGCTTCGCGCAACGGTGGTTTGTTTATTTCCAATTAGTAAAATCATTTATTATTTTATTACTGCAGATACATATGTACATACTATTAGAAATACGTAAATCAGATCCGAAAAACGGTTTAAATCTTAAAAAGCAAAAATGCTATAACACTGCATAAGACAGCTTCATGGCAATTTACAGTGAGATCTCACTGATTTTCTTCTTATCTGACTCACCCACTCTCTCAAAGTCTCTCTCATAGTAACTGCATCCATCGTTCCGTGTGTGTTCCACCTTCCACTTACCTAGTGAAAGGCAACTCTCTTGATATTATTCTGTGAGCATCTTGCATTTATCGCATGCACAAGCTACTTTTCTCCGTTCCGTTGGCCACGTCTACAAGATCTATAAGGATACATCTTTTTTGGAAAAGAAACAACGAGAAGGGCGCAAATTTCTAATGTTTGAGACTAGAAGAGAGAGAGAGACAGAGAGACAGAGAGACAGAGAGAGAGAGAGAAAAGAAGGAAAAAAATGATTGGCCAATTGATGAGCGTTGGCCAGTCCCAATGCGGCAATCTCGCCCCTTTAAAGAAGCTGGAACACGGAACGATGGATGCAGATACATTCATTTGAGGGTTATAATGACGGGTACTTCGTTTTGAGTAAGGATAATAACAGATAGATTACACAAACTTTTGCGTGGCCGCAACGCAGTTCACCCAAGCAGGCACAAAGAGATCGAGACGATGCGACATCCACATTGCTTTGCACACCTGAAATCAATAAAAAATAGATGCGACCAATTTTTTTTTATTCCTTTTTTCTATTCCTATTGTTGAACGACTTTGAAGAGATATTTAATATTTTGGACAACGACAACCTCGTTCCCAAGAAAACCAAGCAATCAAAACACAAATGAAATTAAAGGAATAAAAAAAAACTCGAAGGTTTGATTATAATAAAAATAAAATCCTAAAATGCCGCACCCTATAATCAAAGGCGTCAGCCACGCGATCGTATTGAACCAGATTGTTTGTAGAAGACCCTGTTCATCTGAGAGTGACTCGACTGCCGTGTCCGCAGTGGCTCTTAATGTGGCTGCCACGCCATGAAAACGGGTTGCGATGCGTGCCTCTGGATATCTCATCCTAGCCCCTATCATTTCGTTTTTGCAGCAGTCTCTTTGTAGTGTCAAGAGATGTGCATTCCGTGAGTGCGGAGTTATATTTCTTGTTGTTAATTGTTAAAAATAAGTAAGCTGGGTTTAGCAAATACTAGAAAAAAAGTTGTTAAATTTATTAAGGATTTCATTCTGATTAAAGTCCAAGGAATTTTGAATTTCGATGTATGTGCACAGATATTAAGCACAAAGCTCTCGGGTCATCATTTGTGGATCTAGAAACGACTCACTGAACCAAAAAAGGGGAGAGATGCCCTCATGAAACAATGCGCCGCGGACAGCTTCTTAAAGAGCAGCTTTTGTTGATGTAGAAGTAACAGTAAGGCAATCGAGTTCTGTAAACAAAATAACTATTTAAAAAAACCTTTTTTTGTCGGGGCTGCAAGCATAGAGTTGACATTGGCATTGGACCTGTTGCCATTCATGTCTATTCGTTGGAACTGTTAAAAAATAACAATAAAGAAAAAAAAATACAAAATTGGGCTGATCATTACCGAAAGATGTAATTTGACAAAAGAAGAAAGTGTTTTCAGCATAAGCTGCGAATGGCAAAAGCGAAATGAATCATCAAAACCCATGGGGCACAGTCATCAACGGGAGGAAGCCTGTTTCGAGAGAAGAGCATGTGGACACTATAACAGAAAGAGAGTGTTCAATGTTACAGATTGTTGAAAGTGATGACGCTCTCTTTCACTTTCTTGTGTTAAAATAAGCAAGACAGTTCGCAAAAAAAGAATATAAATTTTCTTTCTTTTTTATAAATTATATAGTCGTTCTAAAAGCCATAAAAATCACCTTTATTTGAAATTCCACACCATTTCTGCGTTGCCGTTGCGCGCTCTCTCTCTCACCTTATCTTGATCTACCCTGCATCTACAGTCCCGCCTAACATTTCAGGTACATAGATTAATCAGAATAATTAGATTAATCTAAATTATCTCAATTGATTTTTCAGCGCTCAGGACGCATGCCAATAGAGTTTTCAGGTCAATCTAGACTAATTCGACGATTCTAAATACGTTGGGCTTAAAAGTTCGAGGCCTCGCTACTGCCGGTTTTTTTCTTGAACTGTTCGACTTTAAAAATGTCACATTTCCTTTAGCTTCTTCTCATGCCCACTTGCGCTGCCGATATCCTCTTCGTATGAGATATTATATTTGACCATTCATGCATAGGAGCGACTCTGATATGGCTTCGTAAGACACTTTGAAAAATTAATGCGATCAAAATAAAAACGAAAATAAATACGCAGGTAAATTAATTGAATATTTTTTCTTACTATGAATTGCTTTCTTTTCTTTATCGCTACTGCAGTTTTGTGATATCTACAATCAACTTCAATATTAGATAGGTTACAATTACCATTAATTATTATTTAATGCAATTATTAAGACAACTTTCAATGGTAAATTGTTTTTTTCAATTATTCTTTACAAATGGTCAATTGAAAAAAAAACAGGTGGTACCCGCGCTTTCCGAGCCCGTAGACCTGAGCTTCTTCTACTGCACACTTGCGTTGCCGATGTCCTCTTCGCACTTTTAATCCTGTTTTATTATTAATTAAAAAATTCAAAGAAAAAGACTGTTCTGCCGATTCTGATGATTTAATTGTTTGGAACGCTGAGTTCACATGTGGTTTTATATTTTACCATGCTTGTATATAGGATGGCCATAGGAGAGAATTTGACTGTTAACTTGTACGAGGGCGATTTCATTTAAAAGAATATTCTGTTCCTGCTGTTCATATTTACATTTGCGTCCATGAGGCTGTAGTTAAAGGAGGTCTGAGGCGAATAAATAGTGTCTTGTTTTTTTCGCTTTATTTGGTCAGGTTGTGCTAGAAACTTCGATTGCAAGTGTCCCGAAGTCACAAAAACCTCCATGCCCTGAGGAAATTAGCACTTTTCTACTTTGAATTCCCGAATCTTTTATTTTCCCGCCATTTTTAGAAATATTTGGCAGCATAATAATGTGGCCGCTGGGGCCAACCGAATCATGTATGGTGCGCGCAACCAACATTGGTCGGGTTTTTCTTAACATGTAGGCTCACCTGGCAGTGGTGCACACCACAAGTTTCTGGGGAGAGAGGCGAGGGGCAGAAACACCATTTCTGTTGATTCTTTACTCCGTTCTTTTTATCATTCCGTCCAAATCCGTCAGGGACTTCGTGGTAGGAGTTTTTCCCTTATGGTCTCCTTTAAGACGGTTACTTCCGATTGTCTACGTATCTTTCTTTACTAGTCTCTCCCTCTGAGGCAATAATTCTCGTTAGGCATACATAAATCTATACAGTCAGGAGGGAGAGAGAAAAAAAAAGGAGAGACGTTTCGTTGCCCCAGTGCAACAAAAACAGCGTTGGCTACTTCCGGTAGTGAATTGTGAGCAGTGGGATGGCCAATTGCCTGCAGATTTGGTGTGCTCCGAATGTTAGTCTCCCCTATTCTGCAATCCCTCAAACTCATTAACTCTTGTCTCACAATCTTCTCTCACTCCCCTTTGGCAATAATTCACGTCAGGGATAAGTTCATATGTATATCCGGACACGTAAGAGAAAGAGAGAGAGAGAGAGAGAGAGAGAAAGAGAGAAAGAGAGAAAGAGAGAGAGAAAGAGAGAGAGAAAGAGAGAGAGAATCATAGTGCTCGGTCTTTTTTGGCCCTGTGCAAAGTAGCTGTACAAATTTATGTTTTTTTTTTAAATACGAGCACTATTTAGCGTCCTCTACGTTGGTACCTTCATTATTACCCTTCTATAATTTAGTCTACTTGTTATTCTCTCCCACTATCTTTGTCGTTGGAACTCTGCCACTCACCCTGAATATTAAAAAAAATTGTTGACTAAATGAACCTTTTTTTGTACATACACCCAAAAAAAGAGACATTTTGCTGTCTTTTTTTTTGCAAACAAAAGTAAGGCAAAGAAATGTATGCTGCAAACGATATGACGCTTTCCTGTTGCCTGCATATGTTTACAAGTTTATACTACAATCAAGGACTGAAGGCAAGGTCAAAACAATAGTCATTCATGATTGCAGTTCGCATCCAAGTAGTGCATAGATTTCGGTTTTTATAGGTGCCTGCATACTTCATTTTAAAACAAGACCTAAAAAATAATTTCGAATGTATTGTATTTTTTCCTACTTAACTCGATCTTCTAATCAGATTTGCTCGCTTCTGCCGCCTTTTTGTGGAACTGCTTGGCGTTAAAACAACCGGTTAGGGAACAAATAAACTGTAAATATCACATTTCTACAGCTACTCCTCCTGAATATTTGAGTTGCCGATTTCCTCTATGCTGTGCTCACGCTCGGCAGCGAGCTTTCTCTACTTTGAACATTTTATTAAATATTAAAAGAGAAAGCTATGCTGCCGATTCTTGATGATTTAAGTTTTTGCAACATTGAGTTCACATGTGGTTTTATATTTCACCGCGCATTTATATCGGAAGGCGATATAGACCACTTCGATGCCATCTACATAGTTAACTTTGCCTAAAAATAAAATGCGAGCAAAGGAAGAATGAGAATAGGCAAGTGGCTGTTCCAATGAGCGATCGAGCAGGGCACTTTAAATTTGATAATTACTACCTTTTTCAACCCGTGATCCTGTTTTTTTTCAATTATATTATTCTCCTTATGGTTAGCGTTTTGCAATATTTACAGTCAGCTATTCAATTACACATTTCTTTCGAATATTACTGATATAAAAATATCCAATACAAATAAGCCAGACGCTGCCGCTCCACGCGTAACCCTTCCTGCTATCACCGCCGATCGATATCAGGCACGCTTGGCGGGAGATTTGAAATATTGATGCATAAATGATACTGTCAGAAAAGGATATCAAGGACGATTGGCCGGAGATTTTAATTTGAAACTTATTCATAAATAATTTTATAAGAAAATGCTGCTGCGTGCGCCCAATATTCTTTATCGTTGAGAAATTACAATTCTTACAAAAAAGGGGGGTTTTACATCTAGTGCCACCAACAAGTCAAGTAAAAAAACCAAAGGATTGTGATTCTTGAGGATTGTTTCGTAACTCGTTTTTTTTGTACGAAAATTAATTTTAAATTTTCTCAGACAACCGTTATTTTTTGCAACAATGAGGAAGGAGTTGTCAAGTAGTTTCAACTTTTGCAATGCATAAGATCATAGCCATGGTAAAGCCCACGAATATATAGTTGTTAAAAAAATATTTTTCTAAATAAAATACTGACGTCATTGTTATTTTGTTGACTTTCCCGTCCTCAGGCAATATGGCGCCCGCTCCACAACTTCCGCCAGAATAGCTACTGGCGGAAGTTGGCGAGAGAGCGAATAGTAGGTCACCCTACAGAAACTACAATATTTAAATAAATAATTTGAGAGTGCATGAGTTAGAAATACAGAGCGAGCGTGTGAGAGAGCAGGAAGATGCAGAAGGACACAGAGAGAAAGTGAGAGAGAAGAAGAGAGTGAGAAAGGGAAAGAGAGAGAGAGAGTGAGAGAGAGAGAGAGAGAGAAAGAGAAAGAGAGAGCGAGAGAGATGCACGCCTGTACTTATCTTGCTTGCAAATTAGTGGCAAGGGGAAGCGGGCTCCTCTAATGGCCAGATCCGTACTTGTTTATTTGACAAATGCAGAGAAGTGCAATATTCAAACATAGAGTCGTATATTTATAGCTTCTTTTATAATTTATTAAGACACACAATTACCACTTTAGCATTTGAGAGTAAAAGATCCTTTCATTAAGGCGTCGCGCACTTGCTAAAACCACCTTGATATATCTGATTTATTTTTTTTTTAATTAAAAATTTTTTTATATGAACAGCTCCCTCTATCTGGACAGTCGCGGAGAGACGCGTCGCGGTCTGCGTCGCGGCCCTTGTCGAGCACGGCATTCCTGCAAGTCATTTTGGGCTGCTACGCAGATACGCAGTTTTCATTTGAACATTAAAAGTGCGGGCTAGATTAAATTGATAATGTATAAATACCGTAGTTTCGCGGTTCATACAGAATAAAACCAAATTCTCAAAGGCTTTTCCGTACGAGAATTCAGAACCTTTATATTTTTTTACCTAACATGGTCATGTTGACCTCCCGAACTAGTCTTCGGAGCAACCGCAACGCGTGAGAAGGCTAGACGCGTTGGGCCATGCTTATTGTTAGGCCGAGCTTTTTCACTTACTGGAGGGCCGTGGTCGAGGGAAAGTGTCTGACACCTCAAGAAATTCACAGAATGTTCTCAAGAAGAAATAAATAAAGCGCTACGCAAGGGCGTTGTAATCTAGAATTTTTTTATTACAATCTTACATTCACTGATACTTTGAACTATTTGTATTTTTCATCATTTACATATTAGCAGCGATTATATTCGTCCTAGACATTGTTTTTTTTCTGCGTCATTTATCGCCGTCGATCGATATCAGGCACGGTTCGCGGGAGATTAGAAATTTATGACGTGAGATTTGGAAAATGTAATTATAAATCACACTGTTAAATAATGGTGCGCCATAACACAAAAAATGGTGCGCCATTTATCGTGACAGTTTCCATCCGAGATTATAATTCTACTCAAATGTGGTTTTACATCTTGTGCTGCACGTAAATACACAGGCCAAGCAAAATAAATTGATGTGATTACATGTTGGAATACTTGGCGAACATTTGTAAAACCATAAATATATAATCTTTGAAACATTATTCCCATGTACCTCTCACCTTTTGACGCCACATAATTTTTACAAAATTTTACCGCCCAAGACTGCTCTGCCGCGAAGTAGTTTGGCCGCCAGAAGCGAGGCTGGCGGAAGTTGGCGAGAGGGCGACAGATTGCCTGAGGGAGGGAGAGCTTATGAACTAATGAGTATAGCTTTCACAAAATCATCCGTCATGCAAGCAACAGAACGCTTGATAGCTACATGAATTGATGCATTTTAAGATACATATGGTTTCAGAAATCAATTCGAGTGAATATTTACTAGTGTCCAATGCTGGGCTATCGGAATTGCACGTTTTTTGCCGACATTTCTTAACCTGTTTGACCTTAAAACAACTGGATGAAAAATAAAATCCTAATGTCTTCTTTTCTTCAACCCCTCCTATGCACACTTGCGCTGCCGATGTCTTTTCGCTGTGCTCTTGCTCAGCAGCGAGGTTTCTCTACTTTGAACCCTGTTTTCTCTCAATATAAAATGAAACGAAGAAAAACCCTTCTGCCGATTCTGAGGTTTTCATTTTTTTCGCAAAGTTGAGTCCACATGTGGTTTTATATTTCACCATGCATGTATATAGGATGGTCATGGAAGCAGTCATGATGTAAGTTAAGCAGTCTAAAAAAAATTGGTGAGTGCTGAAGAAGAATGAAAATAGACAAGTGCTCATGCTAATGAGTGGACGAGCAGGATATTAGTAGTTGATTATTTAACTGCCTACTTTATCTGTTTGAACCTGTGATTCGTGCTCGCAGCAAGGGCACGAAATTCTGTCGAAGTTTCCTAGTTATTTTCTTCTCATTGGCTTTGTGTGATATTTACATTCAGCTATTCAGTTACATATTTTTTCGGATAGAATAGGTAACATTCAATGAAATGTTTTGTATCCTAATAAAGAAATTGAAAAAAAGCTAAATCTTCCTCTTTATAACAGGTCGGATTACTGGCTTCGTATCTGCGCATTCATTTTAGATAAGATCTCTGTATTCACGTCCATAGACTTTTGGTACGAGCGTATATTTTCCTGCATGCGGCTACGATCGTTTCTGCTTTTTGTTGTTTATCTGTTTGAGATAAAACTGCCGGTGGTGGAAGAAAAGAAATCACCTTTTTCAGCTTCATATACTGCACACTTGCGTTGCCGATGTCCTCTTCGCTGTGCTCACACTCGGCAGCGAGTTTTTCACTAAATTTATTGCTCGTTTTTTTCAGTAATTTGTAAATTTAAAGATAAAATACCTTTCCTTTGATTATGATGATTTAATTATTTGCAAAGTTGAGTTCGCATGTGGTTTTATATTTTACGATGCCTATATATAGGAGGGCGATTTAGATACCAACTTCGCAACCATGCAATGCAAAAAAATATGCAAAATTAAAATAAACACGTGGTGCAAATAAGATGACGGGCAGGACTCATTAATTTTTTTTATTAGTTGACTTTTTTCTACATATGTTATCTTGTAGAAACCAGTGTTTCTGCCCGCCAGAAGTGCTTAAAAGCTACCGAAATTAACTCATCTTAATTACTTTCTTCTGCTTTCGTTAGTGTGGTACGGTGATATCTACAAGCAAATACCCTGTTACATATTTTGCAATTATTATTGATTAAAAAATTTTCCTTGTCAAATATTTTTCTCGTATTTATTACAAATGATGAATTGAAAAAAATTCCGCGCTTAAAAAATTCCGCGCTTGCGGGTACCGTAGGCGTGAGCTTCTCCTCCTATATACTTGCGTTGCCGATGTCCTCTTCGCACTGCTCACGCTCGGCAGCGATTTTTCTATACCCTTTTAAAAATTGCTTTTTTATTTATTTAAAAAATAGATGAAAGAAATGTTCTGCCGATTCTGATGATTTATCTTTTGCAAACAATGAGTTCATATGGGTTTTATTTGCTACCATGCATGCATATAGGATGGCAATGGAACCGCTGTGATTTCAAGCCGACTTGAGCTGGAAATGTATTCACAAATAATAAATATAAATAATTCAGCTCGACACTTCCGCCAGACTCGCTAGAGGCGGAAGTTGTCGAGCATCTGGACACTCGAGTGAGATCTTTCAGGGGGATAAGGCTTTTAAAACTTTCAAACTCAGACAGAGGGAACGAAAGGAAGGCCAGAGTGAGTCTTGAGGAGTGCTCTACTCATCTCTCTCCCCATTGTTGTTACTATCAATGCTGGCCTCCTGCTTCTGAAGATGACTTCTCTTCACATCGTGCTTGTTCGAATGATCCTTACGCGCGTGAACTTCTGGCCACACTGGACGTATTCGGAGCGGTCATCTTCAGTGTGGACATGCAGGTGGAAGCTCGTCATTCCTTGGAAAGAGCGCGTCCTCCTCTGCCAAGAGCACCACGGACACCACCACGGCCGGCTATTACGAAGGACAGCGCCTCTCTGTTCATATAAGCATGCTAAATTTATGTCCAAGTGAGCGCGCTTACATAAGATGGCCATGGCTTTGATAATTTCTTTTTCTGCTATTTACATATATAATTCGCTCATCAACCTTCCTGCCCTCAGGCAAATGTGTCGCCCGCTCGCCAACTTCCGCCAGACTCGAGAGACTGGCGGTCGAACTGCTTCGCGGCGGTCGCTTGTAGCTCTTTCCTTTTTGTGAAATCACTTAGAGTAGTTATACAATAGTAGCAATCCCCACAGAAGCTATTCCAAGCAAACAAAGTAGATCCGAAAAAGCGTAACCCAACTTTACATGTTAAATATTCATATAAAATATAAACTACTTCCAGATGCTGCCGCTCTACGCGTGAGAGTTGTGACTTGGAATTTATGGCTCGATCAACTTGATCCCTACACTCCTCTCTCTCTCCCTCCCTCTCTCACTCTCTCTCTCTCTTTCTCTCTCTCTCTCTTCTCTCTCTCTCTCCTCTCTCCTCTCTCTCTCTTCTCTCTCTTCAATCTCTCTCTCTTCTCTCTCTTCTTTCTCTCTTCGCTCTCTCTCCTCTCTCTCTTCTTCTCTCTCTCTCTCTCTCTCTCTCTCTCTCTCTCTCTCTCTTTCTCTCTCTTTCTCTCTCTCGCGTGCACGGTGCGGTCGACTCCGCCGCCCCACCACAATAGCGGCTACCAACACTTTCGGGGCTCCTCTGCCAAGGGCACCACGGACACCTCCACGGCCGGCATATCCGAAGGACATCGCCTCGCTGTTAAAGTTCATATTAATTTGCCGTATTAATGTATCTTTTTTTTATATAAATTGCCAAGTAAGTGTCTGTGTATCATAATATGCATGTATATTTTTTTCTGGACAGGGTACAACAACCAACAGACGAAAAGAAAAGATCGGTCATTAATGCATCTCGCCGGGGCTAAAACCACCTGGCTTTATTTTTGTTTAAAAAAGTATTCTTAATAAATATATTTGAGATATAAAAAAATTAAATCCCCTTTTTTATTTAAAAAAAAATCAAGAGAAAAAAAATCGAGACTGCCCAACGTAACGGCTCCTTATCTGGGCAGACGAGGAGTGACCCAGTGGCGTTGTAATGTTGAATCTTTCTTGCGTTACCAATGTCCTCTTCGTAGTACTCACACGGGGCTACTTTTAATCCTGTTTTTATTAATTTGAAAATTCCAATTTTTTTTTTATTTACCATGCAAGTACATATATATATATATATATATATATATATATATATATATATATATATATATATATATATATATATAATAAACTTAATTTGAAATGGTATCGCAAGATGCTGTAAAATAGAAAGGAATCAAATCAAAAATGAAAAAAAAAATTTCTGATTGTGAGCTATGGTAAGGACGAGTAGAACATTTTTCATTAAATAATTAATTGCAATCAACTATATATTTTACGATTATTACTAACTAAAAAGAAAACTCTGAACGGAAAATAATTTTTTACAATTATTCCTTACAAATGATCAAAATATACGCCTTGCTATAACGGTCTTCATTCCTGGAAGTTTGCGACCGATACGACAGTTCTCTCCAAACGCGTGGTTTTACATCTTGTGCTGGCTGTAAACAAGCAGGCCACGGAAAGGACACTGATATGAAGCGGTAGTGAAATGATGATATGATCTTCAAAATAAAATGTTTGAAGGGTTCTGTAAAAAAGGGACGTTAACTTTCCCACCCTTTCGTCTGCTCGCCTAGTTCCGCCCGACTCGCATCTGGATTCCGAACTTCTTCGCGGCGGTCGTGTAATCTCTTTTCTGTTTGTAAAATGATTTATTGTGTTATCATTATACACACCATGCAGATACATACTATTTGAAATATGTACGTAAATCCGAAAAAAAAGTGTAATCTTAAAGGGCAAAAATGTTTTGCCACTGTATATGGCAATTTATCGTGAGATCTCACTGATTTTTTTCTTATCTGGCTCACACACTCTCTCAAAGTCTCCATCATGGTAACTGCACTGCATCCATCGTTCCGTGTTCCAGCTTCCATTTACATACCTAGTGAAAGGAAATTCTCTTTGATATTATTCTGTGCGCATCTTGCATTTCTTGAATGCACAAGCTACTTTGCCCCGTTCCGTTGCTAGTGGATTCTGGCCACGTCAACGAGATCTATAAGGAGACATCCTTTGGAGAAGAAAAAAAAGGTCACAAATTTCGAATGTATGACACTAAGAGAGAGAGAGAGATAAAAAAGTAATTGGCCAGAGACGAGCATTGGTCAGTCCCACTGCAGCAACACGACCCCTCAAAGTTGGAACACGGAACGATGGATGCAGGTACATTAATTTGAGGGTTATAATGACGGGTACTTGGTTTTGAGTAAGGATAATAACAGATAGATTACACAAACTTTTGCATGGCCGCAACGCAGTTCACCCAAGCAGGCACAAAGAAATCGAGATATGCGACATCCACACTGTTTTGCACACCTGAAACGAATTAAAAATAGATGCGACTATTTTTTTTATTCCTTCTTTTCCTATTCCTATTGTTGAACGACTATTGATGAGATATTTAATATTTTGGACAACGACAGGATTCCCAAAAAACCAAACTATCAAAACACAATTGTGATTTAATTAAAAGAAACTTCAAGCAGTCTCTAACGCTCGCTAGCGAGGTTTGCTCTTCGTATAGCACTCGTTTTCTTGTTAATTTTAAAATTAAAAGAGAGAAAAAACAACCGTTCTGAAGAATCAGAAGATTTTCCTTTTTGCAACAATGAGTTCACCTGTGATTTTATATTTTACCATGCATATATGTAGGATGATCATGGAATAGAATCAGATTTGTAGCGTATGAGAGAGAATACATACAATGCGAGCAAGAAGAAGAAATGAAATAAAGACGTCACCATGCTAATATGGGACCATTTTTAAATATATTAATTAACTTCCTAATTTGTTTTTTTTTGTGAATCCACCGGTGATTCCTGATAACTTGAAATCTGTCGAATTTTCATATTTATTTTCTTCTCCTTTGTGTTGCATGATATTTACGAGATTTAAATATTTATTCATAAATATGGTACCACGCATGATTGGCAATAGATTTGAAATTGTTTCTCATAAATAATACTGTAAGAAAACGATGCATTCCTTTATAATACGTAATTTGCAACCAACTCTATGGTTGTCCTCTATTTTCTTTATTTTGTGAACCGTTAAATCTTCAAAATATAATCTTTGAAGCAGAGACTCTTTCGCCTTTTGGAGCAAAAATAAATTTTTTTCTTGCAATAAACAGTTCTGGCGATCTAACATTTTGCTACAATGTGTTCACATGTGGTTTTATATGTTGTCATGCGCCACATATAAGATGGACATGGCTTCGAGAATTGTTATCGTTATCAGGAACGTTCCAGTTGGCGTTTCTCGGGTAGATATGAATATAATTGACTCGTAGCTTTCTGCCCCCCTCCCTCGCCAACTTACGCCAGACTCGCTACTGGCGGATGAACTCTTTCGCGACGCTCTTCTCCCGCAGATTCACGTCTGATCGCTCGAGTCATGGGTTTTTTTGGGAGCTAAGGATTTAGATTGATTAGGTTTTTTTCAATTACGGCCCGACACTTGAGGAAGTCCCTTTCAGCTTCGTTCAAGTTAGGTCCAGCAAAGCAAAAGTGTTGTTTACAATTTTTTTGACATTATATTTTTTAAATAGAATATTTTCCTCTGTCTGTCAATAAATGCATCTCAGGTCCATTTCTTGCACTCCAATCGTTTTTCTCAAGCATCCTTGACGTGAAAGATTAATCGAATTTATTTGCCTGAGGGAAGTAGTTCATCTCATTGAAATACAAAAGTCTAATCGCTCACGACATGGCGTTGTGTTCGAGGTCGCACGAATTCGACGATTGATATCAGGCACGCTTCTGAGAAATATTAAAATTTATCTTAAAAAAAGAATATTTAAAAAAAATAATACAATAATAAAATACTGCGCGTTGCAACAATCTATAAAGGAACCATGCACTGAATGATGTTACCGCAGTATATTAGGACCATTTTGAACTCGCTCCCTCAAATATTTGGCCCTTCTGCGGGTTAGAGAGCGTGTGAAATAGGAGGGTGGCTAACAGCTACAGTAAAAAATTTTGGCCCAGCCACATTTCACATGCTTCTAACTTTCTAACAAGTATACAAAAATGGCTCAAACTTTCCAGAAGTATGTTTTATACTCATGCTAATAGATCCACGTATATAAAACCATATGTTAGATACTCAGTGAACTGCTCCTTTAAAGTACCACGTGGTTTAACATCTGTGATGCAAGTATGTAAATAAATGGGCTGCCGAACGACACAACAGTTGAAATAAATGATCACTTCATTAATGCATTGCGTTGTTGCTAATACCACCATGGTCTAATTTTTTCTGTAGATGTTTTAAAACAAACTTTCGAGAAATATTAAATTTAATCCACTAATTGTTTTATTAAACATATTCAGGTGAATGGCAACACTGCTCACTGCAACGGCTGCTTCTCAGGACAGCTGCAGAGTGACGCGTCGCTGTCCTCGTCGAGGGAAAGTGTCAGACACCTTAAGAAATTCAACGATTGGTCTCATGAATAAAAAGAATAATAACGACGACCCAGAGGCGTTCTATTCCTGAATTTTTTATTATTATGAATCTCCATATAAAAATACCATGAAATATGAGTACTTTCATCATTACTGCATAAAGTAGCGATTTAAAACTTATATACCATTCCTGTACGCCATTCCCATTTCATGTTATCGAGTTGCAGTCTCTCCAGTTTGACGTGTATATTTTAATAAAACCAATTCTGATCTGGCTATTCATATTCACATACATTTGTGTCCATGAGATATTTACAAAATTCAAGCGTTTTTATTCATTTGATAAAGCGTTGCTCGGTATTGTTTTTATAAATATTGTATCAAATGGAGTGCGAGAATGTTGTCTCTCTCCTTTTCCACTCGCTCTCTACGTCTCTCTCCCTCTTTCCTTTATTTCCTCCATATTCTTCTATCTGCCTTCCAGTTTCCGCTGCTCATTCCGGAGGGCAGAGATCGCTGGAAATATCAAGGGGAATATTTTAGACATTTCTGTATGTGCATGCATGCGGTTCGAATTAATGACACAGGCGGTCGACAGTACGATCAATTGATGAAAATGAAAAATACGAGTCGAAGTACAACGATGCTTAAGAAAAGAATTCGTGTGTTTACTTAGAACTGCCAATGTATGTATGCCCATGCCCATCGGAATTGTTTCTTTCAGCAGGATTTCACATGCCCATCAGAATTGTTTCTTTCTGCCGGCTTTTTGTGGATCTGTTTGACTTTAAAACTGCCGGTGGTGGATTAAAGAAAATAAATAATCTTTTTCAGCTTTTTATCATATACACTTGCATTGCCTATATCTTTTGCTGTCCTCACGCTCTTCAGCGAGATTTTTTTTTATTTATTTTAAATTATCGTTTTTTACACATCCACCGAAAAACAAACAAAAAGAGACATTTTGCTCTGTCTTTTTTTGCAAACAAAGAAAAGGCAAAGAAATGAATGCTGCAAACGATATTCCTGTTGCCTGCATGAGTTTACAAGTTTATGCCAGAATCAGAATATGGCTAGCGTTTTGCAATATTTACAGTCAGCTATTCAATTACACATTTCTTTACTGATATAAAATATTCAATAAAAATAAGCAAGATGATGCCGCTTCACGCGTCGCCCTTCCTGCTCGTCGATATCACCGCCGATCGATATCAGGCACGCTTGGCGGGAGGTTTGAAACAAATTATTCATAAATAATACTGTAAGCAAATGGTTTTCGCCTTGCAATTCAAAATTCTTTATTCTAGGATGTTTTCCACCAGTACTATAGTTCTCTCGAAAAATGTGGTTTTACATCGTGTGCTGCAGTGCCGCGCCGTCCACTACGGCCAGATGCTGCCGCTCTACGCGTCGCCCTTCTTGCCAATCGGTATCAGGCAAGGTTGGCGGGAGATTTGAAATGTATGACGGGAGATTTGGAACATGTATTCATAAATCATACTGTTAAACAATGGTGCGCCATAACACAACATTATTTATCATGGCAGTTTCCAACCGAGAGTACAATTCTTCTCAAAGGTGGTTTTCATCTTGTGCTGCACGTAAATACGCAGGCCAAGCAAAGGAAATCGATATGACGGTTGCATTCATTTTGGAATACTTAGCGAACATTTGAAAAAGCATAAAAATATAATCTTTTAAGCAGGCTTCCCACGTACCTCTCACCTTTTAACGCCACATAATTTTTACAAAATTTTACCGCCCAAGACTGTTCTGCAGAATCTTGTGATCGAAATTGGTGCAACACGATTTACGGGCCATATCTTTGAAAAACACTTTAAGATCCAAATCCCATGGAAAACTTGACTTGAGTGACCAGACGAGTGTCTGCGGCGCTGAGAAGATCGCCGCGAAGCAATTCGGCCGCCAGTAGCGAGTCTGGCGGAAGTTGGCGAGAGGGCCACAGATTGCCTAAGGGCGGGAAAGTAAATGAACTAATGATGACTCTTTTTTTGCTAAACCTCATAAAACAATTTTATATGTTTATTATACCAAACTGACAATTGGATTATCTTCTTTTTTTCTAATTTTATCTTCTTAAATTTGTCTTGCCCAAAGAATAGCTAAAAATGAGCATTAAGATAGATCAAGTTAAATTCGGAGATACTTTCATATGCCATTTGGCTACAAGAATGGTGAGCAGTGGGATGAATAATTGCGGCAGATGGCGTGTGCTCCGAATGTTTGTCTCCCCTATTCTGCAATCTCTCCCACTCATTAACTCTCTGTCTCACGATCATCTCCTCTCTCCCCTTTGGCAATAATTCACGTCAGGGATACGTATGTACATACATATATCCGGACACACAAGAGAAAAAGAGAGAGAGAAAGAGAGAGGGAGAGAGAGAGAGAAAGAGAGAGAGAGAGAAAAAGTCATAGTTCCCGGTCTTTTTTGGCCCGGTGCAAAGTAGCTGTAGAAATATATGTTTTTTTTACATACGAGCTCTATTTAGCGTCCTCATTGTCAGAGATTGGTTCAAGGGCATTTACCGAATATCGGAACTCGCTCGTATCTGCCAGCTTTTGCGGATCTGTTTGATTTTAAAACCGCCGGTTGTTGAATTGAAAAATGAAATCACCTTTTTCAGTTTCTCATCCTTGATCACTTGCGATGCCAATTAATTATTTTTATTTTACACTTTAAAAAATTTTGTGCTGTCGATTTCCTTTTTGCAATATTGAGTTCACAAGGTGATTTCTTCTCGCAACAATCGCTCTAAATCTGTCGAAATATCCTCTTCCTAATTCTTTTATTCTGTTTTCAATTACTGTAGTATGCTATTTACCATAGATTGTTCAACAACATTTTTGCGATTATCGCTGATAAAAAAAGATGTCTTTAAATGCAAAATAAAAAAATTTTGAATGAACTTATTGCTGCAAATTAAGTGAAACAAAAAACTCTAGCCCCGACTGGGCGTGCCGCGCCGTCCACTACGGCCAGATGCTACCGCTCTACGCGTCGCCCTTCCTGCTCGTCGCTATCGCCGCCGATCGATAACAGGCACGAAGGGCGGGAGATTTGAAATGTTTATTCAGAAATAAAGCTATATTCAAATAGTGCACCTTGTCTTACATTCAATGTTGAAAGCTTGCAACGAAACTATAGTTCTCCTCAATGGTGGTTTTTAATCTTGTTCTGGCAGTAAATAAACGGAAAAAGCTAGCTATTAATTAATAAATTAGAAGTTTATTTATTCAATTTATTTTCAAATAAATAAAAAATATGAATTGTAAAAGTAGTGAAACATTGCGGCCGAGCGTGAGCACAGCTAGTAAGAGGACATCGGCATTGTGTCCAGGAGAAGAAGATGAAGAAAACATTACTTTTCATTTTACTATTCCACCACCGGTAGTTTTAAAGCGAAGTTGTTCAACAAAATGCCGTCAGAAGCGAGCAAGAAGCATTTCATTGGGGTCGACTGAAAGTGCTGCGAAAGTCAAATCAGAGTGTCTTATAAGTAAATACTGGCCGTCCTAAAATTCTGCAAAAGTAAATAAAGAGACAATAAAGAATAGTTTATCTTTAAGGAACAGGTAAAAGTATTAAAGTAAAAAAAGAACCATACTCCAGTCGTATTCGATGAGCTGTACTAGAATGCCGCTCTGATACTTCAAGTGACAGACCGTCCAGCCAATCACTGTGACGTTCTGCATCTTGGCATGCGAGAGAACGGCGAGGGCAAAGAGAGCGGCGAGGGAGAGGAGGAGAAAACTCTTCTGTGAAGGAGAAAGAGAGAGAGTGTGTGTGTATCTGAGAGAGAGATTGAGAGGCATAGAAATAGGGATAGAGCTAGATAGGATAAGAGAGAGAGAGGACTACGGCGACGAAGAAACGGTGTTTCATTTCAATAAACTTGATCGTTTGGAAAAACTAAAAGATAATTTCGGCTGTAATTCTTTTCCGACAGATCATTATCTAATTTGAAAACAAGTAAAGGAAAGAGAGCGTCATCGCTTTCAACAGAAGCTCTATTTTTATTTACGAAGAAAACGTTTAACAACATAATCAAGATTAATTTCGAGCTTAGAAAAAGTAGCGTTTTTGTTGTTAAATATGAACTAATCTGACATAAAGGTCTAGCCCACATGAGCTCCAATAAATTCGTTCTATTATTTTATTAGCCAAAAAGAAGCCAAAATTTCGTGCTCAATCTCAATCTGACATTGAAAGTTCTCCTTCTGTTTTACTGTCCAAATGCTTTTTCTCTTGAATCAGGCTTTCTCACGTTGATGACTGTGCTCCCATGGGTTGATGATTCACATCGATTTTGTCATTTTCAGCTCATGCTGAAAACACGGTTTACTTTTGTCAAATTTCATCATTCGGTTATTAAGAAATATATAAATATAAAAGAAAAAATTATTGAAACAATAATGAAGCAAGAGTCGCGGATTCAGCCAGCACCACAAGAAACAAATTCATCGCTGCCGGCTCTGCTTGACAGCAAGTAATTAAATATTATTGGGTGGAGTAGTAAACATACATACATACATAGTATCTGAAAAAGTACGAACATGACATCAACGCCTAACCAAATGGAAGCCGAAACAAAAAGTCTATCTGCAGAGTTTGCATTCATATATACATATATGTATCTATGTATGCATGTGTGTACAATGATGTTCCCCTTATATGGCCGAAATGTTCCAATAAGAGCTCATTAAAAATCTCATTGCAGACAGCTTCCAACATATTGATTATGCATTCATTGAATAGTAGATGTAATTCCACATACATACAGCTCAAATAATCCTGCATTCCAAATGTGATTTAGTAGTAACATGACTTTTTAGTTTTTACTTATCGTTAGCGCCAAGCTCTAATCTTCGAGCTTTAGGCCTCAAAACATGGCCACCTTGCCCTCAATTATATTTCGCTGGATGTGGGAAAGTAAGCACATCACTGTTCTCTCATGGTCAGATCATTTCCTTTGGTGACGTTCTCACTTTATCTACATACATACTTGTATCGTTGTCTTCATACTTTCGAACGTCACTTCCACATATGTACATAGATTGAACCATCTTGCTCCTAAATGACCACAACCGATTGCAATATTTCCACTCATCTCTCACTGAACTTCAGTGATAATCAGAAATGAGTGTTCCTACTCATTATGTTCTTGTAAACTTTTCTGTTCGTTTTCTCAAACAGAACCTCCCGGATGAGGATATTATACTTGTGAAGGCCTAGATTCATGTGTCTACCACAAGAATGCCAGATGCTCATCCACCTCGAACACAAAAGCATTTATGCATGAATGTCTAGAACAGAGAAGAGAATGGCGCCGTAGAGGAAGGATGCCTGAACATCAGTAATCATTTTTGTCATTCTAATGTTTTAGAATCGAGAAAAAAATCATTTTGCTACAAATTTTCTAAAGAATTTAAACCTCTTTAGTAGTCGTAGTGATCTTCTATATGTACCTCACCTCATTATTCTTCGTCTAACACTTGATCGTCTCGCCAGGATATTTGTTGTTGAGGATGACATAAGTCATTTCGTAGACAGGCCCGTTGATGTACTCCTGCGGCACTTCTAAGTCGACAAGACGCTTGCAGCCCTGATATGTAAGATAAAACGTTTTGTTTAAAGATTTATTTTACTGTATTGCCTTCCTTTTTTTAATTTTTCTGCTTAATTTATTTTATATCTATGTACATATGCAGACTAAAAAATGGTAATGTTTCGCATTAAAGGAATGATCCGGCGAATAATTATACAGTACCGCTAGAGAACCAGCTAGAAAGCGCGCACCTCCATGAGTATATCATTGGGGTCAACTGAAAGTGCTGCGAAAGTCAAATTACCGTATTTTCTCTATTAGTGCCCCCGGGGCACTATTTTTCAAGCGATGTGATTGACAAAAAGTTTGATACCACCATTATACTTTCAAAAGAAGGAGAATCATAGCTCGAATTCAATGTAATCATCACTGGAATATCCATTTTACGGGAGATTTTTAATGAATTTGCAATAAGTTCACTGGGAAGAGCATCTCATGCCTCCAGGATTCATTCGAGTTACGTCGTGAGCCGAGATATTAGACTATAAAGGGGGGGCACTATTGGAGGGGGGGGTTCTATTAGAGGGAGGATACTATTTTTCAATGGCCCTTCCAAGGGGTACTATTAGAAGGGGGTTCTAATAGAGGGAGGGACACTAATAGAGAAAATACGGTAGAGCGTCTTATTGTTAGAAGAAAATACTGGCGATCACAAAATTGTTTGAATGAAAATAAGATGACTACAAAGACTAGTTTATCTCTAAGAAAACATTAAAAAGAATTAAAGTAAAAAAAAAACCATACCCATGTCGTATTCGATGAGCTGTACCACAACGTCATTCTGAGACTTCAAATGGCAGAGCGTCCGTCCATTTACTGTGACGTTCTGCATCTTGGCAGACGAAAGAACGGATACGGCAAAGACAGCGGCGAGGGAGAGGAGAAGTGAACTCATCTGTGAGAGATAGAATCCGTATCACAGAGAGAGTGATAGAGAGAAACATAGAAAGTAGAGAAAAAAGCGTGAGAGAGAACTACGGCGACTCTGAAAGGGTGTGGTGTTTCAATAAACTTGATCGATTGAAAAAAACTAAAAGATAATTTCGATAAATTCGTTGCATTCTTTTTATTAGCCTAAAAGGAGCCAAGAAATCGTGATCAATCTCAATCTTACATGGAAAGTTCTCCTTCTGTTTTACTGTCCAAATGCTTTTTCTCTTGAATCAGGCTTGCTCTGGTTGATGACTGTGCTCCCATGGGTTGGTGATTCACGTCGATTTTTCCATTTACAGCTCATGCTGAAAATACGGTTTACTTTTGTGAAATTGCATCATTCGGTCTTGCTCAGCTCGGTTTTTTTTTTGCTTAACTAATGTTCCGAATTCGCAATTAACCACAAATCCAATCCACAAATCTCCTCTAGAAACGGTTGGAAAAGTTATTGTAGCAATAATGAATCGAGGGTCGCGGATACAGCCAGCACCTCAAGAAACAAATTTGTCTCTGCCGCCTCTGCTTGCCTGCAAGTCATTGAATCTTATTTTGAGGAGTAGTTGTTAGACACTCCGCACACTAATTTCTAACTATGTATGCAGTTACAAACAAACGTTCTATCGCGTAGCTGTTCGTTAGACAGATCTAGCCAAACATAATTCCTAACTGAGTTGCTTCATTCACGTAGCTGTGCGAGATTTCATTAAGAAAGCTGCTAACGATAATTTTCTTTTGAGTATATATGTACATACATATGTTCATACATGTCTGCAAACATTGATTGAACCATCTTGCACCGAAATTACTATAACCGATTGCAACATTTCCGTTCCTTTCTCACTGATGTTCTGGCAGGATCAGTCTTGAGTCCTCTGATTCCCTTTGTCCCTCTAAACTTTGCTGCCCGCCTTCTCAAAGCGGACATCCCGATGAGGATGTTATATTTGTGAAGGCCTAGATTCATGTGTCTACCACAAGAATGCCAGATGCTCATCGACCTCGAATTCAAAAGCATTTATGCGTGAATATCTAGAAAAGAGTGATGGTCACAAAAGAGAAGAGAATGGCGCCGAAGAGGACGGATGCCTGAATATCAGAAATAATTTTTATCATTGTTTTGTTTTACTATAGAGAATTAAAAAAAATAATTTTGTTACACATTTTCTAAAGACATTAAACCTCATTAGTTGTAGTAGTTGTTTCAACCTCACCTCATTACTCTGCGTCTAACACTTGATCGTCTCGCCAACATGTTTGATGTGGATCGTGACATAAGTCATGTCATAGACAGGCCCGTTGATGAACTCCTTCGGCACTTCATAGTCGAAATAACGCTTGCAACCCTGATATTTAAAATTAACTCTTTTTTCTTTCTTTAAAGATATATTTTACTGAACTCTACCGAGTTCCTTTTATAATTTTTTTTTACTTAATTTGTGTTTACTTCTACAAACTGAAAAAAAGCTTATTGTTAGCGTTGACACGAAAGTAGGACTCATCCACTATTTCACCCCCTAGGATTTTTTTTTCGTTCTGTAGAAAATCTGTGCATCTGTGGCATTGTCCAAAACGCGTTTCGCAGAAAGCTAGGAAAATATCCAGCAGTGAGAAGGCATAGGTCCTCACTGATTCATTCATTTCATTTAATGCCGAACGTTCGAATCAGAGGAAAGGTACTGTCGATTTGAAGGACCCATCCTGATTTTAGGCCTCCACGAAGCCCTACCCACCATGTTCTTGAGTAATATTTAAGCAGAAACAGCAAACTCACCCTGGATTTCCGGGCCCAATACCTCAATTCCCACCCTAATTTTCTGGATCCTCGACAGTGGCTTTTATTCCCTGGTTCGAATTCGTTCTTTATAAAGGAAAAGAAGAGAATGTGAGCGAGAGAGATTGAAGAGCAGGATTTCAAATAATTCAAGTGGACTTACTGTACGCTCTTCGGCCTCTTGTGTTCATACACATGAATTCTTCCATCAAAATAGGGTGTTTAAGATTCGTAAAAAGTAAAAGTTCGAAATCCTTCTTTTGCTCCTCCGTCAATCCGCAGTCGTGGATGAAGCGCACGAAGGACTCGATCAATCCGATCTGAAGAGAGAATGTATAAAACTTTATCGCATATGTGTCTCTCTGTTGTTCCTGTTACTACTTCACATTTGGCTAACCTCGTCCTCTCCGCCCGTCACCTCGAAGTTGCCGTATTTGTCTACCTTCACCTCCATGAGCATATCATTGGGGCCGACTGAAAGTGCTCTGAAAGTCAAATTAGAGTGTCTTATTAGAAAATACTCAATCAATCAATCAATTTATCATATCAGGCATTAAATGCTCAGATGGGGATGAGACGTTGGTAATCATCGCGGGTTGCAGTCCACCAGTTTTGGCCAATAGCTCGTTTCAAATCATCTCTCCAGCGCACTCTTGGTTTTCCGGGAAGGCGGTTCTTGTTGTAGGGGGTCCAGACGGTAGTTGCACGAGTCCATTTCTCCGTATCCATTTCTCGCACTTTGAGTGCCCAGCGCGCTTTTCGTTTCAGTCCTTCTTGGACCCAGTCGCGCAGCTTGGTGATCTGCCGTACGCGTTTGTTTCTCCAACGATCTCTCAGTGCAACTCCGATCATTTTCCTTTCCATTTTCCTTTGGGTCACGCTTATTCGCTCCTTGTCACTCGATCGAAGTGCCCACACTTCACTTCCGTAGAGAACGGTCGAGGTGATGCAGCTCTCAAAGAGTCTTCTTCTGGTCTTCATAGGAAGTAGGCGGGATGAGAGTAGATTGGACAACTTGCTCCATGCAAACCAACCAAGCCTGATCCGGTGTTCAATCTCGTCAGTATGGTCAAGGGGGAGGGATATTCTTCCTCCAAGGTACGTGGCTGATTGGACGAAATCAAACTTCAGATTTCCGATCATTATGGGTCTTCGGGTAGTGGTGCAAGAAGTGAGGAGATTGGTCTTTGAATCATTAATTTCGAGACCTACTCGACTGCATGCGTCCATTAACTTTGTCAACATCCGTTCCAATTCCGGTCGAGATTTCGCAATGAGAGCGACGTCATCGGCGTACTCCAAATGGCTCAAGTATCTCCCATCGATCTTAATTCCGTCGTTTTCCCAATCGATGTCATCCATAGCTGACCGAAGAACTACGTTGAAGAGACGTGGAGATAGAGTGTCCCCTTGACGAACTCCTCTTCGAACGTTAACTGGAACCAAATCTTCGTTTACTCTTATGAGTGTGGAAGACGATTCGTAGATGCGGCGAAGAAGGTGGACGAGGCTCGGATGGCATCCAGATGACCAGAGAGACTGCCATACAGCGCTCCACTCCACACAATCGAAGGCCTTCTTGAAGTCCACGAAAGCAAGATAGATGGGGATACCGTACTCTGAAGTTCGTTCTATTACTTGCTTGATGGCGTGCAGGTTATCGAGCGTACTGTGCCCGCGTCGGAAACCGGTTTGGGTGGACGATTCAGTCTCTTCTAATGTTGCCTCGAATCTTTTCAGAATGCATCTTGTTATTGTTTTCAGGGTTACGGTAAGAAGGGAGATGGGGCGGAAGTTTCCGATGTTGGTGGGGTCGCCTTTTTTATAGATGAGTGAGACGACTGCTTCTGCCAAATCATTGGGAACGGCATCTCCACCTATCAAGTTGTTGAGAAGATCGGCCATGATGCTGGCGAGGGGGTGTCTTGCATGGTAGAGCATCTCGGGGAGAATTCCATCTGAACCAGGAGAGTGGCCGCATTTGAGAAGGGACATAGCATGTAAGGTCTCGTCAGGAAGGAAAGGAGGTAGAGGATCAATCGGGTTGGTAGGGACCGCCAGAGGTAGCTGAACTCCGGGAGTGTAAAGGTTCTCGTAAAAACGCTTTACGGCTAACGTAGTTGTTCCCTGAGAAAGCGATCCAGTGACAGGGTCGGGGACGAGGAGACGTTTCTTGGAGGATTGAAGATTCAGCACCGCCTTCATTATACTCCTTCCCATGATAGCAGCGTGCCGTGCTTGAGCCTCCTTTCGTTTTCTGATATCATCGGAGAGACTCATTCGTGCCGCTTTGCACGCGACGGAGTACGAGACAGCTCCTTGAGGGTTGGCTTGCATTTGGTGACGTGTGGCTAGTAGGTTCCGGGTCGCAGGGGAGATCCAGGGCGGGACTTTGCGCTCTCTCCAACAGTTGGTTGCTGCAGTCTTGGTGAATGCCTGGATGGTATTGTAGGCGTCAGCAGCAGAGGCAGAACGGGTGAAAGGCACTGACGCGAGAAGATTCACGTTGGTAGTAAAAGCGGCTCGATCGAGATCAAATTTCTTTCTGCGTTTTTTGTGTTGCCTCGAATAGAAAATACTAGCGGCCCCAAAGTTGTGCAAAAGAAAATAAAGAGACAATAAAGAATAATTTATCTTTAAGGAACCGGTAAAAGTATTAAAGTAAAAAAGAACCATACGCATGTCGTATTCGATGAGCTGAACGACAACGTTGTCCAGACTCGGATAACGGCAGTACATGTGGCCATTCACTGTGACGTTCTGCTTCTTGGCAGACGAGAGAACGAAGATTGCAAAGAGGGCGGCGAGGGAGGGAAGGAGAGAACTCATCTAGGAGAGAGAAAGAGAGAG
This sequence comes from Allodiplogaster sudhausi, assembly GCA_945643635.1. Classification (NCBI taxonomy): domain Eukaryota; kingdom Metazoa; phylum Nematoda; class Chromadorea; order Rhabditida; family Diplogasteridae; genus Allodiplogaster; species Allodiplogaster sudhausi. Next base: position 2,560,593 of record CALZFC010000259.1, on the reverse strand, counting down.
ATATTGAGAGACATAGAAACAGGGCAGAGCAAGATAGCGTGAGAGAAAGAGAGAGAGAGAGAAAGAGAAAGAGAGAGAGAGAGAGAGAGAGAGAGAGAAAACAATGAAACGGTGTGACATTTCAAATAAAAGGGATTTTTATGACTATTAGAACGATAAGATCATTTGGAAAACTAAAGGAAAATTTCGGCTTATATTCTTTTCCGAGAGCTGTCTTGCTTATTTCAATCGAAATTAAGGCGGAGAGTAAAAGTAGTGTTTTTCCTAAATATAATAGAAAGGCGCAGATTCGGACATGTAATTTACATGTGCTCCAATAAATTCACACCATTCATATGCCTTACAATTAGGAGCCAAAAACTCAATCGTGGTCAAATTCTATCTGACATTGAAAGTTCTCGTTCTGTTTTACTGTCCACATGTTTTTTCTCTTGAATCAGGCTTGCTCGCGTTGATGACTGTGCTCCCATGGGTTGATGATTCACGTCGATTTTACCATTTTCAGCTCATGCTGAAAACACGGTTTACATTTGTGAAATTACATCATTCGGTCATACTCTGCTCGGTTTTTTTTACTAATGTTCCGAATGCGCAATCAAACCCTAATCCAATCCATCGACGATCCTCCTGGAGAAACGGTTGGAAAAAAAAGAAAAATTTATTGTAGCAATAATGAATCCGAGAGTCGCGGATTCAGATAGCACCTCAAGAAACAAATTCGTCGCTGCCGGCTCTGCTTGCCAGCAAGTCTTTAAATCTTATGGTGCACGCTAATTTCTAACTGTGTGTGTAGTTACAAACAAATGATCTATCGTGTAGCTGTTCATTACGCAGATCTAGCCAAGCATAGTTCCTAAATACGAGTTGCTTCATTCGCTTAGCTGTGGGAGATTTCATTAAGAAAGCTGCAAACGATAATTGTCCTTTGCGAATAAACATACATACATCATATCTGAAAGAGTCCGGACATGACATCAACGCCTATCCAAATGGAAGCCGAAACAATAAGTCTATCTGCGGAGTTTGCATATATGTTCATATGCACAATGATTTTCCACCAAATGGCCGGATAATCAGAGCTCATTAAATATCTCGTTGCAGCACCATCAAACGTATTGATTATGTTTTCAATGAATAGTAAACGTAATTCCACATAAAGCTCAAATATTACTTCATTCCAAATATGATTTATGAGTAACATGACTTTTAAGTTTTTATTTAGCACCAGGCTCTTATCTTCGAGCTTTTATTTTAGTCCTCAAAATATGGCCACCTTGCCCTCAATTATATTGTACTGGATGTGGAAAAGCAAGAATATTGCTTCGTTCTTAACGAGTTACGACTTGCGGTTATTGGAACATTGTGCGAGCTCCGTTCCAAATCGGCCATTTTTGCCGGCACATCACTGTACTCTCATGGTCAGATCATTTCGTTTGGTGATGTTCACTGCTTTATCTACTTGTATCGTGGTCTTCATGCCTTCGAACGTCACATCCACATGCATAAATTGAACGATCTTGCACCGAAATGACCACCACAACCGATTGCAACATTTCCGTTCTTTTCTCACGGAAGTTCTGGCAGGATCAGTCTTGAGTGCTCTGACTCCCTTTGTTCCTCTAAACTTTGCTGTCCGCCTTCTCAAAGAGAACATCCCGGATGAGGATATTATTTTTTATGAAGGGCTAGATTCATGTGTCTACCAGAAGAATGCCAGATGCTCATCGACCTCGAACACAAAAGCATTTATGCATTAATATCTAGAAAAGAGCGATGGCCGCAAAAGAGAAGAGAATGGCGCCGAGGAGGAGGGATGCCTGAATATCAGTAAGAATTTTTATCGCTGCAATGTTTAAACGTCATGAATAAAAAAGATTATTTTGTTACAAATTTTTCATAAACACCTCTTTAGTAGTGGTCTATGTATATCTCACCTCATTGTTCTGCGTCAAACACTTGATCGTCTCTCCCTCATGTATGATGTTGAGTGAGACCCAACTCTTGTCGTAGACAGGCCCGTTGATGAACTCCTTCGGCACTTCAAGGTCGACATGACGCTTGCAGCCCTGATATGTAAATTTTTCTTTTTTCTTATTTTTTTTGGAGACTTATTTTACTGAACTCTACCGAGCACCTACATACATATAATCTTTTTACATAATTTATGTTTACTTCTACAAATAAAATTTTTTTCTATAGAAATCAGTGAATCTGTCCAAAATGAGTTTCGCAGAAAGCGAGGAAAATATCCAGTTGTGAGAAGGCATGTCACCGATTCATTTATTTAATTTCATGCCGAACGTTTGAACAGGTTCTAGATAAAGGAAAAAGGAAAGAAAGAGAGCGAGGGAGTTTGAGGAGCAGGATTTGACCAAATAATTCAAGTGGACTTACAATATGCCCTACTTCAGACAAAAGTTTTCAAGCCGTAAATGGGGTATTTAAGAATCGCAAAGAAAATAAAAGGTTTGACCTCCTTCTTTTGCTCCTCTGTCAAGTCGCAGTCGTGGATCAAACGCACGAAGGGCTCGATCGAACCGACCTGAAGAGAGAACATCTAAAAACTTTAACGCACAAGTCTCCCTCTCTCTCTCTATCTCTCGCTCTCTCTCTCACTCTCTCGCTCTTTCTCAATCCCTGCTGTTCCTGTTATTTCATCACATTCTGCTAACCTCGTCCTCTCCGCCCGTCACCTCGAATTTGCCTGTGTTGTTTGTGTTCACTACCATTAGCATGTTGGGGTCGACTGAAAGTGCTGCGAAAGTCAAATTAGAGTGTCTTATAAGAAAATACTGGCGAACCCAAAATTGTGGGAAATAACATAAGGAGATAACAAAGACTTGTTTATCTTTAAGGAACAGTTAAAAGTATTAAAGTAAAAAAGAAAACCATACGCATGTCGTATTCGATGAGCTGAACGACAACGTTGTCCAAACTTCGATCAAAGCAGATCGTTATGCCCTTCACTGTGACGTTCTGCATCTTGGCAGACGAGAGAACGGAGAGGGAAAAGAGAGTTGCGAGGAAGAGGAAGAGAGAACTCATCTGTGAGAGAGACAGAGAGAGAGAGTGTGTGTATCTGAGAGAGATATTGAGGGACATATAAACAAGGCAGAGCAAGATAGCATGTAAGACAGAGTGAAAGGGAGAGAGAGAGAGAGAGAGAGAGAGAGTTAAGGCGACGCAGAAACGGTGTGGCATTTCTAGTAAAGGTTATTTTTGTTTACATATATAAGATAGTCTAGATCATTTGGAAAACTAAAAGAAACTTTCGGCTGCAATTCTTTTCCTACAACTGATGTCAACACAAGATAGAGAAAGAGAGCTTTCAACAGAATCTCGCTATCTGTTTTTCTTTCAGGAAAACCTTGAACAACATAAGCAAAATTAATTTCAAGCGGAGAGAAAAAGTAGAGTTTTAAAATGTGAACTGTTCCGGTAGAACGGTGAAGGTTGGTATGTGTACATGAACTCCAATACATTCGTACCATTCATATGCGTATCGGTTATTCCTGACTTTGTCATGCTGTCTGGCTGTCTTATCTTTGGTACGAATCTGTGAATCTATGTACATGACTCAAAATTGCATTTAGAATCTTTTCTTTGTTCCATTGATCTCGTGTATATGTTTATATGAATCGCAGTATGTTCTAGAATATATTTCACCATATTTCATAATTGTTTTGATGAGTCATATTGTACATCTTTTGATGTTCTATTTCTCTTGTTTTCCTCTCACTGTCTGCCAATCGTTGTTATGAAATCCTAGCGAGTATCCTGCTCGCTTCCCGTAGCCAGATCATTATCTTCTTCATCTTCTTCATCATCATTCGTTAGAACTCAAATAAAGCATTCTACCACTGAACACATATTACCGGACTTGTTTGGCTACCATCCCAAACAATATGCCTCATAATTTGCCTCTAAGAAGCAAAAAACTCAATTGTATTCAATTTAAATCTGACAATGAAAATTCTCCTTCTGTTTTACTGTCCACATGTTTTTTCTCTTGAATCAGGCTTGCTCGCCTTGATGACTGTGCTCCCATGGGTTGATGATTCGCGTCGATTTTGCCACTTTCAGCTCTTGCTGAAAACGCTTTTTTTACTTTTTTTCAGATGGAATCATTTGACAATGATCAGCTTGGTTTTGTTTCTATAATGTCCCAAATGCACAATCTAGGCGTTTACAGAACATTCCAACGAATGGGCACGAATGGTACCAGGTCCGATGATGAACTTCTTCTGAATGCCAAAGTCGACGATATGCTTGCAGCATCGATAAAATAAAAAAAGTTTTTTCCTAAAGTTGTTTTATTTACTGAACTCGATTGCCTTATTGTTACTTCTACATCAATAAAAGCGTCTCTTAAAGAAGCTGTCCGCGACGCATTGTTCCATGAGGAAATCTCTACCCTTTTTTAGGCTCGGTGAGAGGTTTCTAGATCCACAAATGATGAGAGTACTTCATACCTGCGCAGATACATCGAAATTCAAGATTCCTTGAACTGTAATCAGAATGAAATCCTTGACAAATTTAACACTTTTTTCTCTAGTATTTGCAAAAGCCGGCTTACTTATTTACAACATTTAACAGCAATAAATATAACTCCGACACTACCGGAATGCGCATCTCTTGACACTACAAAGAGACTGCGTCAAAAACGCAAATATAGGGGCTAGGATGAGATGTCAAGGAGGGATTCATCGCAACCCGTTGGTATTGCGTGGCAGTTCTGCGACTGCAAGGGCCACAGCGGACACGGCAGTCGAGTCACTCTCAGATGAGCAGGGTCTTCTTGTAATAACTGTGCCGTAGAGCAGATTTATTAGTTTCTTCATCAAAGCTCTGCAAGTGTGACTTTGCTAGAAAGGGGAGCATGCCTTTCTTAATCACAATATGGTTATAGGAAATGCTTTCTGACTCACTTCTTATTTATTTATTTTGTTGTTGCCTTATTTTACACTAAACGGCTATCTCTCAAGCAGCCCAATTACGTTAGAGTATTTAAAATAATCATACACTTTTCCTACTGCATTAGATGCGACAACGTGTTTCATGACAGCTGATAAAGATAAAGATAAAAGATAAAAATGGACCCAAAACATATTTTTAGAAAAAAACCCGAGAGCCCGTTGGTAACCACGCGAGCGCCATAGTAAAACGAGCGAGTTTGCAAGCGAATGCGTCGAGATCACGCAGATTGCCGCCCATACAATTCCTTAAGAATAAGCTATTTCTAATCATTGATTAAAAATTCTAAATTCATTATAGATTTTGACTTCTTTGAGCTTCCGTCAACTGAATAGCACTTTTTATTGTAGACGAAAACTTCAAAGAAAACTTCGTTGAAGTGAACGAAGAAAAAAAACCTATTTTATCTAGAAAACTATAGAAAAAAACTAAAGCTAACCAATTTTCTTTAGATTCATTATAGCACACCCGATCAAGATGATAAAGGGTCCGATGATGAAGACTGAAGGAATAATCATCTGAAATAAAAGTTGTGGATGCGTAAGTCAAAAGCGCAAACGTTTGCATACTCCCTTTCAATCCAAATTCTTCTCTCCTTTTCTCAACTCTCATACTAATCACAACTATCAGCCCCTCCCCTTCTCCTCATACTCCCACAATCAGCCAGGCCCTCTCTAGTTTTGAAGACATCCGTTTATCACTTCTCTGTATTCTCAACCTACATATGCAACTCTTGACTGCTTGATAACAATGTTGGCGACCTCTTTATCCTGCCAAGAACTTTTAAGACCTGATAGAGAACGGAAAGCATCATATGCCGATGGAGATCTCGTGTGTGCTCGCTCATGATGCTCGCATATTGGCGCAAAATGTAAAAGAAGTGAGCCGACACGATGACCATGAGGAAGATCGTAATGCAGATGAGCTGAGTTGTAAACGTCTTATCTTGTTGTTGTGAGGATCCTATCTTGAAATGACAATGTTGCAAGGGACCGTGCAAATTCAAATGTGACAGCTTGTTGAACATGTTGTACTAATTTCAGTCAACAACCTCATCCATTCCTCACCCCTTCCATATAAATGAAGGCCACCCGGAGAAAAGAGACGCCGTCGATGCGCATTCTCAGAGCGAACGAAGCGGGCGCAGCAGCCACGAGTGGCAACAGCTCCGGGTAGCGCTCAAGGATGGTTTTTTTGGCACCTCCCATTTTTTTTTACTTTTTTAAACCCAATTTAGGATCATGTGAAATTTCAAATCGTCGGAAAATATAACACATTCTTATTCGCTTGTGTACTACTTTCTTCTTTTTTGGTAACGAAATAATAAACAAGAATGCAGGAATTGGTTTACTCAGACGGTGAACGCGGCTATTTGAAATTGCACTAATTATTTTTCAATGTTCATCCTCATATAATCTGCCATGATACATGTATAGATATTGGGAAAAAAAAGAAAAAAATTGCATTAGAAAAAACAAACAATGCTTTTTCCATAACTGACAAGAGCGACGACTGGCCGAGCATCGAGCATCTCCGATCGGGACAATGAGAGTGGCACGGATATAAGACAGAAGAGTGCCACGACGACAACAGTCAAGATGACAACCGTTCATCAAGGGGGTACTATTAAAAGGGAGATTAATCGAGAAAATACGGTAACTGTCTTAGATGGGGGTACCATTTGAACGGAATGTTTTGGACATGGTCAGTTACATTAATGGTATTAGTAAACGTCATCCATGAGCATAACAGGGGGAGGGGCACTATTAGAGGGAGGGGTTCTATTAGAGGGAGGGGTTCTATTAGAGGGAGAAGTACTATTTTTCAATGTGAGACACTAAAAGTTTAATAACAACATTTTATTCCCAAAAAAAGAAGAATTGAAGCCCGAATTCAATGGAATCAGCACTGGAATATCCGTTTTACAACAGATTTATCATGAATTTGGCATCAGTTCATTGGTAAGAGCGCCCCATGCCTCCAGGATCTATACGAGGTACATCAAGAGCTGAAGTAGTAGACTATTATTGGGGTACTATTGGAGGGGGGTTCTACTAGAGGGAGGGGTTCTATTTTTCACTGGCATTTTCAGAGGGGGGTACTATTAGAGGGGGGTTCTAATAAAGGGGGGGGGTACTAATAGAGAAAATACGGTATGTATGTATGAAATCTATGAAGTTCCGTTGAAATTGGTAGAAGAAATCGCCAAACACTTGAAACTTTTCGTGGAATAGTACGGTTCTATGAATGAATTCCATTAGCTACATAGCGCCAAATTCTTTCGTTAATTCTACAATGTTACTCGTGTTCGAGATAATGCTCCTGCAGCAGCAAAAAGTTAACCATATGTTCGGCCCGTTGACGATGCATACACTAAATTCTCAGACCAGATTAACCAGAAAAACGTGAGTGTTGGTGTCGCAAACGTCATCAAACAAAGTTGTGAAATTGCAATTTGGCATATGGCATTTGGCATGAACTTTGGCAGAAAATAAGAAAAAGCCTGATTTTTTTTCTCATTGAACGATCTCTCAGAAGTCGAACTTGCCCTTCCGAGCTTGAGTGGATGTGATGGGAGCAAGACGGCACGGTGCTGATAAAGGACGTTGAGTATGAGCCCGGATGCTAAGAGTAGACCCATCGTGAACAGAACCACCTTTGAAATAAAATCGAAAGAATATAAAAGATTTTTTTTAAACCTTGCGCCGTTCATTTTTGGCGCCTATTTTTTGTTTAACCAATAATAATCTCTATCAATTACACATCAATTACATATACCGTATTTTCTCTATTAGTGCCCCCGGGGGCACTATTTTTCAATCCCTTTGCGAGAGGAGGGCACTATTAGAGGGGGGGGGACTCTATTAGAGGGAGGGGTACTATTTTTCAATGTTATTGGCCAAAAGGTTGTAAGCAACAATTTATTCTTAACAAATGATGTTTACACCTCTAATTAAATGAAATCATCACTGGAATATTCCTTTTACAGTAGATTTTGAATGAATTTCCGATTAGTTCGTTGGAAAGAGCGTCCAGAATCCATTTGAGGTACATCTCAGGCCGAGGTATTAGACTAATAGGGGGGGGGGCACTATTGGAAGGGGGGGGGGGTTCTATTAGAGGGAGTGGTAAAATTTTTCAATTACCTTCTCAAGGGAGGGGGGCACTATTAGAGGGGGGGGGGGTTCTAATAGAGGGAGGGGCACTAATAGAGAAAATACGGTATTAAAAAACCATCTGTTCCCGTAGATTCTCGCTCCATTTGTGATATTGTTTGCATTGATATCAGCTCGCCAATTGACTCTTCGCGCACTCGCACATAACAGGCTATCGCCCTCCTAATACCACTGCTGATCAAAATGCCAAGCTCTTTGATGCACTCACTAAGTTGCTCTCTGTTCCATATTCATGTATTATTGCAGGCGATTTTAATTTGCATGTTGATTGGGGATCTAATTCATCTCCATCCGCCCAGGCTAAGCTTCTTCATGACCTTTGTTCTGATTTTCAATATGTCCAGCATGTGCTCTCTCCTACCCACGGCAGTAATTACCTTGATGTAATAATCGCGCCTTCTGACTCTGTAGTTAACTGTTCTATTTCTTCACCCTTCTCAACTTCCGACCATTCTTCTGTAAATTTGACAATTTGTACGGAATCACAACCGCCTGCTGCTTGTCCCGCTCATGATTTTTCTAAAACTGATTTCCTCTCTCTGAACAGTAGTTTGGCTGACGTATCTTGGAATAGCGTTTTTGATGGCTTTTCTTCAATTGACGATATGCACGAACGCTTCCTTGCTGTGCTTTCTGCATTTTTATTCAAATTCACGCCTTATTATCGCCGTCGCTTGCCGCGTGAGGCATATCCACTGCATATAAAGTCGCTACTCGCTCACAAGTCTGCTCTGTATGATAAACTGAACTGCCTCCCAGTTCGCATAGAATACAAAAGAGTATGCGCTTGCATTACCAAAGAAATAGACAAATTTAATCGAAACCGAGAAACTCGCCTTCTGAAGTCGCGCAAGGACCTTTTCCGCTTTATTGGCTCTCGCACTAAACCGAAAGTGATTATTTCTTCTCTGCGGAACGCAAATGGTAATATCTGCATAGGCGACTCTGCTAAGGTAGAAGCGTTTGCAGATTATTTTTCATCTGTTTTCGTTCATGACAATGGTGTCCAGCCCCCATTTTCGCCTCACTGCACGACCTCTCATACTTTGTCCGATATCGTCATTATGCCCCAAACCGTTCTTAAGCACTTAAAACGTCTTAAACCGTCTCTCTCGCTTACTTCTGAGAACATTCCCCAAATAGTTTACCGCAAGTGTGCACAGGCTTTGTCGGAACCGCTCAGTTTCCTCTTCAATTTTTCGCTATCCCTCGGCCAAGTTCCATCCTTATGGAAGCAAGGAATTGTTGTTCCCATTAATAAGATCTCGTCTCCCTCTGAAGTCAGCCATTATAGACCAATTACTATCTCGCCCGCTCCTATTAAAGTTCTAGAACGATGTATCCGTCATAAGCTTCTCTGGTGGTGTGATCTTAACAATATTATTCCTGAAAACCAGCATGGGTTCCGCGCACGTCGGTCTGTTGAGTCGAATATGCTTGCAGCAACAAATGATTGGATACGTGCCATTGATTCTAGGAAAAGCTGTGATATTCTGTACTATGACTTTGCCAAAGCTTTTGATACGATTTCACATAATAAACTCTTGCTAAAACTGTCTGCTTACGCCTTTGGAGGCAACGTTTTGTCTTGGTTTTCCTCCTTTTTGTCGGATAGAACGTTTCGTGTCAAGGCTAATAATGCACTTTCTACGCCTCGAGTTTCTTTCAGCGGAGTTCCACAAGGTTCGGTTTTGTCTCCACTACTGTTTACATCTACATTTCGGAAATTCCCTCTCTTTTGGCATCCCTTTCCCTCGTCAAACCCTCATTTTTCGCAGATGACATAAAAATATATACAGAATTTTCTCCCAAAAATTACAACCCGGCCCACCAGCAACTTTCGCGTGCAGCCCTTTTACTAGATGAATACTGCAAAAACTGGCAGTTAACAAGCGCCCACCAAAAGTGTGGTGTTTTATATCTTGGCAAAAACAATCCCCATCTACCCTATCTGATCTCATCGAACATTCACTTTTCTGTCTTTTCTTCTCCTGTCCGTGATCTTGGAATACTTGTTGACTCGTCTCTCTCGTTCTCAGCCCATATTGAATCTATTGCTAGGAGAAGTCTTAGCCTTGTATATGCCTTTTTATGCCTATTGAGATCAAGATCTCCTGAGATTTATATAATTTGTTACAAAGCATATGTTATTCCTTTGATTTCATTTTCATCGATTGTATGGTCACCTCAGAAGAAGGCTCTCATCCGTAAGATTGAACATATTCAGCATGTTTTTACTCGTCTTCTATTTATTCGTTGCTCCAATGAATCTATATATGTTCCACACTCGGCTATTCCATCCTATAATGATAGACTTTCCTCATATTCACTCCCTTGTCTACTTCTTCAACGAGTAAGAATTGATCTTATTTACTTCCACAAGTTGCTTCTTGGCTTAGTTGATCTGCGAATTAGTAAATTTGTTGCATTTAAACCTTGCAATGGACGTGTTTCTTGTTTTAACTTTCATCTACCGAAGTGCAATTTAGATCTTCGTCGTAATTCGTTCAGTGTTAGGGTTGCTAGATGGTATTGTCAATTACCAGTTTCTATTCTCTCATGTCGGAACGTTGAGTCTTTTAAACGTGAGCTTCACAATTTGCCCCTTCTTTCTATTCTTAAGCTTGAATATCCAAATCTGTAGTTACATGGTTACAGAATTATCTTATGCATATGCAAATCATTACTATTCACTATTTATTTCCTATATGTTTTAATTACAGCAGCACTACCTTATCTCCCCAGTCCTATTCCACTCTCCCCATACAGCAAGTGCGGTGGTTCCTCTGAGATGCACCCTCCTCAGTGCACACTGGTAATGGGCCTTGCCAGCCCTTGGGACCTGATCCACCCCAAATCCGGGCTACGCTTCACCCGAGTAGAGGACCACCGTGGCTACTGTATCCCTCTCCCTCCCCTTCTCACGCTGCTTGGACATCTCTTTCATTTGATCTTAATTTTCATGTCTTTGTGCCGTCACATCCTCAAAAGATGTAGATAAACAATTAAACAATTAAACAATTAAGTTGTTGTACATTCCGACACAAGTAAAGGTCATTTAATTTGAGATTCAATTAATTAATTAATTAATTAAGCGACTTAATTCAGATGAAATGACTCACCTGAATGAAAAGAAGGTATTTTCGAAAGTCGCGACTCGTCTTGGACGTGTGCCAAATGATTGCGTAGATCATGAATGCGGAGAGTGAAAGTGAGAGTGCAGGAACACCCTAACGATGGTCTCGGTCTCTTGGAATGGAAGGATCGGTTCCGGCGAGACGGACATATATGAAGTACTGTGTAAAATAAAATTTAGTTTTTAAACGACGTTTTATGCATGCGACAAAATACAGTAGATGTAGGAGCCGTTCACTGAAGAGTTAAGATATGGTTAGAAACGCGGAACAATTTGCAATTGTCTAAAACGTAATTCCCAGAAAATGTGAACCATTTCCTTCTAGTTCCTACAAAGTTACAATGATGAAAAACATTGCGAGGCCAAACCTTTTTTTTACTCTAGGTGTTTCATACATTCTAAACAGAAGACGGGCCAAATACAAATTTTAGTGTGTCCTTTTAACATGTCCTTAATCTACCACTGTAGAGCATGGTCGTTTTAAACTTTATATTGCTCTGCTGCGCTAGCTCAAGCAGTGGATTATAACGGATGCGGAGAGTCAAAGCGCAAACAAAGTGGTGAAAGATGCATAACCAGAAGGTGGGTGTAGCAGGTGGCATTTTAATATTTTCATGCCGGGTTTCCAATTAATCTACAAGACATATAATTCTGTCGATTTCACTTTTGCACAACTGTGTTCAGTAAGCAATAAGCTCATTTGCATTTGACATTTGCCTCATGACGAACAAGGAAATGAAAGAGAGCAAAAGTGTTGTTGAATTTCGAAATAAGGATATTCGTACGAGAACTATTCTTCATACTAACAAATCGTCATGTCCGTGGGCCAGTCCAACAATTGAGGGAATCAATGACTTTTTAATTATTTATGTGTGCGCTCATTGAAAGTTCATTATAAATCCATGCCAGTCCATGATGTAATTAAATCTTTGCTGTCAGGAAAAATAGGATCATATAATAAGTTGATGAAAGTTTACAATATCTATGGTCTTCGAACATATAACTTACTTTTGGTTAATAGAAATTAACCAGATTGTCAACTCCATTAAAGTTTTATTTTCAATTTATAACGCATGATACATCAGTCGCAAATAAAAGTTCAGTTGATCTTAAAATGGTAACTTAACAGAATGATATCTAAAACAAATTTACTACAATATGCATATCAACATAAGAAACATGCTTATAATACGTCTTGAACTCTCGGTTTGTTGTAGCAGGTGGATTTCTAACGAGGAAAGGGAACTCTTTTGTTGACGAAAAGCTGCAATTCACTAGTTTGGCGATCAATTACATTTCATTTAGACCAATTCCTATATTTCTGCAAAAGATCGTAATTATGACGTAATGGAAAGTTTTGCATATGATGTTTTGTCCGACAATTTTGTTAGACAATTTTGTCCGACGACAGATGACTACAGCGTTTTTTAGCGATTTCTTTTTCGAATCGATATTTCACGCTGTTTAAGTCGTTTCATATTTTTCTTATTTAAAGGAGGCCTTTAGGGAAAAACTCCTACCACGAAGTCCCTGACGGATTTGGACAGAATGATAAAAAGAACGGAGTAAAGAATCAACAGAAATGGTGCAACTGACCCTTGCCTCTCTCCCCAGAAACTTGTGGTTTGCACCACTGCCAGATGTGCCTACGTGTAAGAAAAACCCGGCCAATGTTGGCACCATATGTATGCAATTCATCGGCATGACTCTGTCGGATCCAGCGGCCACAGTGTTGCTCCGTTAATTTTTTTTGAAAATGGCGGGAAAATAAAATATTTGGGAATTCAAAGTAGAAAACAGTGTTAATTTCCTCAGGGAATGAAGGTTTCTGTGACTTCGGTTCACATGCAATCGAATTTTCTAACACAACCCGAATAAATAAGGCGAAAAAAACAAGACACTATTTATTCGCCTCGGACCTCCTTTAATGCAAATTTAAGACAAAAACAAATATGTTGCAAGACGTCCCTGAAAGATATGTATGTAAAAAAAACTTTCCAAATCAGCAAAAACTTGTGTGGTGAAATGCGGCGACAACATTCGTAACATTTCCATTCGCAACATTTGCTTGCAGCGGCCGATGATTCGAGAGCGCGGTCGATGCACCTTGAACACATCGATCAGGTGGCTTCAACTTTTGCAGCAGACGCGCAGCCAGCAGCGTCACCGAGGAGTCCTTGGAATACGAAGAATGGGTGCTCGAAATACATACGTTTGCGTCATCTGCAGAGTCACAATAAGAAACTCTGGGTCCCAAGACCGAAACCGGGTCCCAAGTCAGAGAAAGACTGTAAAAAGATACACTGAAATTAAGAACAAGTTCGCAAAAGAAACAAATAGGGTCACAGAAGGAACAGAGATGCCAACAAGAGCTTCTCCTGGAGACCCGCAGTCTCGAATATATCCAAATATTGATCGCTCATCAATCGCGTACTCTGCTGTTCGCCTCAGAGAGGGATGCGGCGACATGGCTTTGAAAGCTGCCGGGCAAAATCTTTAAGAGTACCCAGTGAAGTTGCCTCCTGTAATGCGTAAAGCCAATGAGCTGGTGAGTCGCTTTCTAATTAACCATTTCCCCCAGTTCTCTCGCTGTTTTATTTACCCATTTATATTGTTTCGTAGCCAAAAATATGCGATAATATGTATATATATATTGTAATATATACATATAAATGTATATATATATTATATATATATATATATATCAATATGATATATGTTTATAGTGTCAAATCAATTGCCAACCGAAGCGCGCTACTGTATGCCGCGGAGCGCCAAAACATCACGACCGTATTCGCAAGTGAATGCGTCGCTACTATACAAACGGTCGTCCATATTATCTCTAGAAAGAGAGCTTATCTGTTGTCGTATGTACTTTCGAAACATGTTGTATTTTCTATTTTGCTCCAATTTTCTTATCGTATAATAACATTCATGAAGCAATGGAACAATTACATTTTTTGTATAGCCATGCTTGTGAGCCAAAAAACATTAAGTTCATCCTCACCAATCTTCCGGAATTTCAGCGTTATTGAGATGACCAAAATAGCAATTGGTATTAAGACGAATACTGATGGGATCGCGATCTGAACTTCTTACAACTAGAAATGCGTCGGATAATTCCACGGTTTTAGATAGAAATGCGTGTGCGTATAATTAGTAGTAGTCCACTTCTTGTAAGCAGAAGTGGAAAAGTAATTTAATTTGCACACAGTTCATCTAAAAGAGTGGAAATGTGTATGTTATAGCATATCAGATATCACAAGTTTAGAAAATGTATAAACCTGGCATATTAGAGAGAAAGTCATTTGCCGATGAAAGGTGCGAGTTCGATCGCTCATCGTGCCAGAATTCCTATGCAAGATGTAGAAAATATGTCCCGGGATGACGATTCCGACTGACAGCGTTCCGAACATTAACTCAAAGACCTTTCATTATGGAGCTAAAAATTCATTTTTGAATTCGCGCCTTTTCCCAGGACACAAGGGCAAGAGATCATTTCCTTTAGAAAGAGAGATTGCAATTGTTAATAAAATTGAAATATATTAAAATTAAGTGTGTGTTCCTTTAATTCTCTGTCAAATGAGACAACAACAATCGGCAAACACTAACGTTCATTTTCTATCGTTTTTCAAGACACTTAATTTTTTTAACTCATCAATCTCCAATGAAATCTAATAATCTTCATAATACCATGATAATATAGTAGATGGACACCATGACGAAGGAGATGCCATTGGAACGGATGTCAGCAGCCACAGCCCCAGGCGCCGAGGAGACCATAGGCAGCATCTCGGGGTAGTGCTGCAATTGTCGTCAATGTAAAGCAGAGGTTATTACAAGCTTCCTTTTTAGAACGGCTACACAACAACAAACATAGAGTTAGACATCGAGAGCTTTCTGAGCACCAACGACACTGCCTTTTCTCCTTTTTTTCTACCGCTGATGTAGATCTCAATCAAGCTTCTTCTTCTTTTTTGAAGCAGCCGTGATCCTCAATTTCAATCAATCGACGCTGCTGCTTCCGGAGAAACCGTTGGCTGGCCGGGCTAAGATCGGCCTAATCTTCGTCGGCCACTTTGTCGAAAGGTGCCCACTGATCGCCCACTCCCATGCGATAAGATGCCCATGTGCCTTCCATCAACAGATTGGCCCGATGCGCGAATAAAGTTTAAAGTTTTCAAGTTTTAAGGACTTACGAGAGCCACGAGAGCGAGAGGATCTACCAGCTCGGAGCGCGTCAGAGTCACGGGCACCTGTAACGAAGGTACCATAGAAAGGATCACTGGAGGCGCCGGGATTCGAACTCGAGACCTATTCATGGGTCGGCTGCTCTACCACTGAGCTATGTACACCCCTACGACCATGGGATATTTCTCAGGACTTATGGGCTCTACTACACACCGCGATGGCGCCGTAGATCGCGACGACCGACGCGGTCAGGAGGACGCACGCACGCTGAAATGATAATAAGCTATTAGATCAGTAAATAATTACATCCACACCAGATATATTAAAACCGTGTAAATCATGAAAAAATCCTTGCAATTTATTAGAGAGAGAAAAAAAATCGATTAATTTGAACAGAGAGCATTACTGCGATCATGGAAATTAAATGGGCACTTTTTAAGATTAATTGAAGCTAAAACAGAGCCCATTTCTGCCTCTATTCAAGCGCCGTGGGCGTCAGAAGAGGAATTACAGCGGTCTCCGACCGATTTATGCATACATCTCCGATGGCAAAGAAAAAGGAGGCGGAATTTATTGATTTTGCAATTCGCCAAATTTGGGTGCTCATGCGACAATACGCGATATGATAGGTACTTGCCCTTCCTGGCTTGAGCGGATGCGAAGGTGGCAAGACGGCGCGATGTTGGTACAGGGCGCATAGCACGAGGCTGGAGGCCACGAGAGCGCCTAGTGTGAACAGAACAACCTGAAAGAATGTATGTACAGGCATATGTAGATAGACTGGTGTGTAAGGGCTACTAACAAAATTACACTTAAAATAAGCAACTTTCATGTTTTTATATACATTTGAAGAGATTATACGAATATGAGACTTTAGCAAGAGAGAAAACAGATGTTTATCCGTCCCGGACACCCAACCACTTGTGCAAGCACATCGACATGGAGTTGGCACAGTATGCCGGTGCAATAAGCGGCAATCACCTGCATTGAGGCAACCGTATTTTATATTTCAAACTAAACTATCAGATGTTTTGAGAGATCTGTACAGCAACAAAAAATTTTTTTTTCAATTTAAATGACAAAGGGCATCTTGCGACACATCTACGTATGTATGTTTCTTCTCGGTTAAAAGAGATGAAAATTACGTAGTATTTTCATTCCCTTTTCGTGAATGGGTGTATGGGGAGGTTTTATGAAGAAGTATAATGTTTAGCTAAATTTAAATATACAGAGGTCAAGTCATAAGTTTCCTTTCCTGCTCCTTTATGGTGCATGAAAATAGCTATAATGACGTACTGGATAGACGGGATGTGGACAGAAGAGAATGGCGAGATGTATGTCGACCAGGGTCGACATCATCTGGAACTGACATAATTCACACAGAAAAAGACAATCCGACAAGTTGGTGGGCGAAGCTTGAGGAGGCTCTCTCAAGGTGCAAAACACTGCGGAATGTCTGCGCAACATCTTTTATAACTGTGACTTTTGATAAGTTGTGACTAAATATCACGTGTCGCTATTTAAAACTTGGATTTGTGTAGTGCGTAGCAGAGGTGTATCGGATTGTTTTCTTCGGAAGTTTGTTGCTCACAATCAGATGTGCAGTATTTTGTGTTAATCTCGGAAAAAAACTGAAGCGACCTATTCTATTTACCTTTAGAAACTGACGCTATTTTCGGCATTGGTACTGTGTACTGAAGTTCTTGATTCTATTTTGAAATCATCCCCAAGTGTCCGCTTTGCTCCGTGGTTCCTAAGTATATAATGCCGTCTATTAGACTTCTGGCTCAAGGTTGTTTAAAAGTAGAGTTAAAAAAATCGAAAATATTATTAGTATTACTTGTGATTTTTTTAATATTTCTTCGACCCCGTGCCAAATAGACGTCATTCATTTAAATTCGCGCGGAGAGCGCTAAGGAAGGATCCCTTCTGTCCTCCCTAAAGCCAGGGAAAACAATGGGAATAGTTCATTCTGAGATCAATTTCTAGTTGTCACTGTCGTGCTTTTTTTATGTAATCGAATGTGTGCTTTTACTATGCGTGATTTCAAGGCGTATCGCAATTTTCCTGCTGTTCCTGGCGTAATTATTAGCTGGTAAAAAATTTGCCAATAATTACAAGTCAAATGTCCTTGTTGCATTATATGCTTGAGGTTTTTGTAAATGTTGTTATCGGAATATTTGACGGACTGGATATCTTGTAGAACAATAGCTCCTGAATATATTTTGTATGTCCATTCTGTTACAGATGTACATACATTCTAGTATATATATACATACATACATACATACATACTTGGGATTATGCAATAATAATAAAAGTTAAAAGAGGAATTTCAGCATCTATTTACATTTTCTTAAACTTTGTGGTCGCGTCTCTCTATATGTCACCTGCTGTCAGGAAAAAGGCGCGAATTCAAGGTTGAGTTTTTTACTACTTTAAGGTCAGTCGAAGAATTTCCATACCGAGTCTATGCTAGATAATAGCGACTTGCTGCTCCTCGTTCACGAAATTATTCCATGGCAATGGCCAGGCGGATCCGTTTTACCTGACAGGTTTGGCTATCTCAAACGTAATTTTTCTGTAATTTTTCCAAAATTTGAGCAATATGTTATTCATTCTCCTTTAGATGCCGTCCGCCGGGTCGCATGCGAATTAGGAGCTCCACTTATGCTCGGTTGATGGGTTTTGGCTCGTTACAAGGTATAGTATGTATGGAGATAATTTTGGGACCAAAGTAACGCAATTTGCATACATTTTATAGTACGAATTTGCATCATAGAAATTTCCAAAGTCAATTGAAAGCAGGGAAACCCTTTTCCCTTCTTTGCAGGAAATCAGAATGGATCCTTTCTTCGAGCTCACGGCTCGAATATATATGCGGTCAATTTCGTTTTAGGAACGCGGTCGAATTAAAGTAGAGAAATAACAATTAGTACTATGGATTCGCGAACAGAACGGACATGTTTTCTTTATACTACTTGTAATTCTCCACATTTATTCGACCTCGGATCTGAAGCCAAATTATCCCTTCTAATCCGCGAGAAAGCAGGGTTAAGATTTTATTTGAGCTAACAATGAGTCAATGTTTTAAGGATATTTAATGTCGGTAAACGTTTGGTATGCACATTTTGGTGAAAAACCCGAATTTCGAAAGTACAAAAAAAATTTACATATACATACTTCGTTATTGAAAAGATAAAGTTAGTGAGCTCTGTTAATAAACCTGCTCCTTTCGTATATATAAACTTGACTCATTTCGAAACGAAAATGCCAGCACCGTTTGCTCAAACTGGTGACAGCTGCATATGCGCGCGAGATATTGAGCAAAACTGAGAGAACAAAAGTGAGTGAAATGTTGAACAATTAGAAAAATTTAAAATTCCTCGTTGAAACTTGTTTTTCCAAATTCCGAATTCCGAGTTTTTTTTCTCTCTTCCGAATCCCTATTTCCTAATTCCCTTATGAGAGAGGCCTCTCGAATTCCGAATTCTGGTATAAAAAAATGTTCATCCGATCTTTCACTTCATGCGGGTTTGTTCTTGCCAAAGCTTTTTTTCTGAACAACTCCTGGCTCACGGAGAGAGCAAAATGCGGATACGGACATTTTTCTGTGCGCATTGTAAGCGCCGCAATTTGTGTTCGAGACATTTCTTGCTTGTCTCAACTCGACCACGATATGCGAACAGTAAAGTATTATGCAAAAGTACCATGTCTGTCTCAGTTTTCCTGGCTGACATAACTGGATGTAAAATAGATATTTCCGGAAGGCGTGACTTGGTCGTGGCGTATGGCAGACGATGGCGTAGAGCATGAATGCGGAGAGGGCCAGAGAAATGACAGCCACCGAATGGAGATAGGCAGAGAAGAGCGTCTCCACAAGCGGCTCGACCTCGGGCACAGAGCGTGACGTTGTTTCATTGAGCGGCATGAAGGGCCGGAAATTATACAGTTTGTAATCATAACTGTGTAAAGAAAAATACATAGTTAGAAACAATTAAACGTGGAGTGATCGCGGTTAATGTGAGAAGGTAACAAGTTTCATTCAGCGACATCGTTTGCCTTTACACTGATACTACTAGAAGGAAGTGTAACATGGAGAGTGATATTTGTACCTTCAGAATAGTACTGTTGAAATATCATATAGAGCGTAAGCAGTGATCAATAGATAATTGATTAAAATCTCTCTATCACTTTTTTTAAATACGGTACTCTAGTCGAGCTGTACAAATATAATTCTACCATTTTTTAACAAGGAAGAAAGAAAAATGAATGCACATTTCAATGTACACACGATCTCGAGGGAAGGTTGGAGCAGGTGAATTTGGAATCATAAATATGTAAGTGTATAGTTAAGTGTCAGTGCCAGTGCCAGAAGGTTTGTGTGTAGTTCAATTTATGACGTAACTAAAAACTTCATTAACTTGATAGATGCATACAAGAGATCTTTGCTTTTGAATGAAATTTATCATTTAATTTTAAAACACAAAATTGTTTTTGATGTATTTCTGTTTAAAAAAGTACATAAATACATAGAAAGTAAACTTTTCTTTCACTGACTTTTAACCTTTTAACTGTTATTTATGATTTCAAATAGGTTTGTGTGCAGTTTAATCTATGACGTAAATAAAGCATTAATTTCATAGATGCATAAAAGAGAAATTTACTTTTGACTGAAATCTTTCATTTGTTTAGGAATACAATATTGGATTTAGCTGTATTGCTGTTTAAATAAAGTACATAAATACATACATATGTTCATAGATAGATACAAAGAAAACGTTTTCTAGCGCACTGACATTTAATTTTTTTAAATTTCTTTTTCATTCCAAATACACCTGCTCCAACTTTCCCTCAACATTTGCCTGTGCCTATGCATGTTGAAGCGTTAATTTTTCTTTCTTCCTTGCAGTTCCTAGTTAAAAAATGGTGGAATAATTATTACACAGTTCGGATGCACTACTGTGGTGCAACAAAAAAAGGACATACATAAGTTGAGCTCGTGTTGTAATCGAGAAAAGATTCATTATTTAAAAGTTTCGACTGAACATAAAGGCAACAAAACTCAATCTTGAATTCCCGCTATTTTGCTTGACACAGCGGCGTGAAAGCAGGTGATTTAGAGAGACGCGGCTACAAATGTCAGGAGAATTCAAAGAGATAACGTTTGAATTTCGTTCTTCTTTAAGAAATCACGATATGGAATAGCAAACAAAGTCGGTTTCTCGGAAACGAAGGTGCTGAACTCCCTCCTTTTTCCCTTGTATTGCAACTGTATATTCCAAATTATGTATGTATGTAGTAAAATGGAAATGCAAGGCACGTATTTAGTTCGTGTTACTCGTGGCAATTCCTCAGACTATAGCATTTGCACCATATCAAGTGTACGATGCCACAGAACATGTAACTTGTAATTATTGGCGAAGGAATAATTTTCTTACCAACTAATACTTCCTTGCACAACAACAGAGGTTGGAAATGTTATTAGTACTCGTTCGATTACATTGTAAGCTGGACGGCTACAACTAGAAACATATACATATCAGAATGAAAAACTCTATTTGTTTCCCCTGCTTTCCGGTTCCGGGGAATCAGAAGGGGTCGTTTTTTCCCACACTCCGCCCGAGATCGAAAAAAAGGTTTAAAAAAAACACAAGTATGTATGTAGTACTAAGAATTAACAAAACAAAACCGACAGAAATGCGAATTTGAAACAAAAAGGTACAAAAAGGTATATGTCGTTAGACGTTGATGTTGCAAATCAAAAATTTAAAAAAAAAAACCATAAAGAACAATGAAATTGTGTTTATTCTTTTCATTGTCCCGCCTATTAATCTCGAGCTTGGAAATTTTGAAAGAATGCTCTATAGATACGAGCAATATCTGCCTATGTAGCCCCCAACGGGTCACCGTGTTGATCTTTTCCATTCAGCGACAAGTGTGGGAGCTGTGGGCTGCTGCCCTCAACCAGGATCGTTCGGGTTTTTCTCTGCTGCTTTCAGTACATCTTGACTATTTTACTTTATTACTATAACATATCTGTGAATAAGCAAACGATGTCTCTCAATGAAACTTGCTACCTTTCTCACCAATTGCGTTCACTCCACGTTACATCCTTCTAATTAATGCTTATCTTATTTTATTTTCAGTAATAGACATTAGGAATAAACACTTCCTTCTAGTATCTGTGCATAGGCAGGCACAAGATGTCGCTCAATGAAAGAACCTCGCCAGTGGTCGGGCGGCCGCTTGAGGAGGCGCTCTTCTCTGCCTATCTCCATTCGGTGGCCGCCGTCTCACTCGCCCTCTCCGCATTCATGCTCTACGCCATCGTCTGCCATACGCCACGACCAAGTCACGCCTTCCGAAAATATCTATTTTACATCCAGGTATGTCAGCCAGGAAAACTGAGACATATATGTTAGTTTTGCATAATACTTTACTGTTTGTCAACCATGGATTTGAGACGAGAAATGTCTCGAACAAATTGCAGCGCTTGCAAAACGCACAGAAAAATTTCCGTATCAGGACCTCTCTCCGTGAGCCGTCTCCGTCGTGCAATCAGTAGTTCCCAAAAGAAAAAGAAAAAGAGGAAGCACGCATGAACGGAAAGATCGGATGAACATTTTTTTTTAAACCAAGATTCGGAATTCGGGAGGCTCCTTTCGTAACGGAATTTGGAATTAAGATTTCAGAGTAGAAAAAATGCTCGGAATAAGGAAATCGGAATTTGGAATTTGGAATTACATGTTTCAACAAGAATTTCTCATTGTACAACATTTTACTAACCTTTGTTCTCTCACAATCACTTTTGCACAATATGTACGTAACTCGCGCACATGTATGAAGCTGTCGTCAGTTTCGGAAAAGGTGCTGAAATTTTCGTTTTTAATGTGTCAAATTTATGTTTACGAAAGGAGCAGGTTTATTAACTGAGCTCATTTACTTTATCTTTTAAATTATATGTATATTTTAAACACTTTATATTTGCTATCTACATTCCACTAAAATGCGCATACCAAACGTTTACAGACATATAATAAACATTCATTCATTGTTAGCTCAAAATGAATTCTTCACCTTGCCGTCTATTTCGCTTCCGGCCTGGTTTTGATCATCGCCGAGCCAGAAGTCTAATAGGCGGCATTATATTCGCGCATATCATGTCACTTCCAGATGATTCCGTAGTGTTAGCGGCTTGAGAGAGCCTCCTTAAGCTCCGCCCACCAACTTATCGGATTGTCTTTTTCTGTGTGTATTATGTCACTTCCAGATGATGTCGACGCTGGTCGACATTCATCTCGCCATTCTCTTCTGTCCACATCCCGTCTATCCAGTACGTCATTACAGCTACTGTTGCACCATAAAGGAGCGATAAGGGAAACTTATGACGTGACCTATGCATATTTAAATTTAGCTAAATATTATAGTCTTTTCATCAAATGCACCTCCCCATACACCAATTAACGAAAAGGGAATGAAAATACAAAGTAATTTTTGGCTTCTTTAACCGAGACAGAGGGTAAATACTGCAAGATGCCGTTCGTCGTTTAATTTGGTATTGTTTTGCTGTTGTTCATATGTATATATCTCTCAAATCATTTGACTAGTTTATTTTGAAATATAAAATACGGTTAGCTCTATGCAGGTGATTGGCGCTTACTGCACGGGCATTCTGTGCCAACTCCATGTTGATGTGCATGCTCAAGTGGTTCGTTGTCCGGGACGGATAAATACATTTTCTCATATGCATTTCATCAAATGTATAGAGAAAACACAGGAGTAATTTTGCTAGCCTTAGCACCAGTCTATCCATGCTTGTACATACAGTACACACAAGAAAATAAAGCGTTGAGAACGCGTTTTGGCCATATCGTTGGGGTTGAAAGCGTTGAGAATGACGCTTTTAGAGGCGCCTCGGCCGACTTTTTGGAAAGCGTAGACCCCCCAACGCTTTTCAGCTTTGCAAAGCGTTGATCGCAACGATTTTCAGCTTTGCAAAGCGTTGATCGCAACGCTTTTCATTGCAAAGCGTTGCGGAGTACGCTTCCCAAAATTATCTGCGATCGGCTTCTCTCTTCATTACCACTATCATTCGCACTTTCTCTCTCTCTCTCTCTCTTCACTGTCTCTCTCACTCTCTTTCACTTTCTCTTCACTGTCTCTCTCGTTCTCTCTCTCTCTCTGTCTCTCTCTTCACTGTCTCTCTCATTTAACAGGTTGTTAACTCTTCCACTTTGTCTAACATTCGTCGTGTTAATGATTTGGAAAAGAAAAAAAACATTTAGTCACATTAATGGAGATTGAAAAGCTTTTCGGTTTTGGAAAGCGTTAGAAATACTCTGCGGCCGGAAAATCGTTTTCTGATAAGTATTGAAATCATATGACACACTAAATATGTATTTAATTTCGTGATATTTTTTGGTCTCCAACTCTTTTAGTTTTGTTTATATTGTTAATTTGACGTAGCTGAATAAGCTTCTTTTCAGGACTCTTTGTGTGCGTCGCGTGGTGTGTGTCTGAGTGTCGCGAGCCGCGCGTTGCGCGGCCCGCAACTGCGTTTCTTGTGAAGGTAAGACATAAACTAATTTTGTTCCTGTTGTTTTTACCTTTCTGGTTCCGTTAGCGTAGGCAGGTTTTTGTGCCATTAGATGAGAAAGCAACTCGTAAACGGTATTAGTAATTTAGTGAGACCCGGCTCGGTAGCCGAGCTTGCTGGTGACTGTCATTTAAAAGGTTTGGCAGCGCAATCTTTTTTCCTAAAATGCTAAGGTTAGTCCTTTGAACTGCTTGGAATATCTTTAAAATATTTTTTTCTTTTTTATTCCCTACAATCACTTTCTTCAATTTTTTTTCAATTTATACGGTGTAACATGGAACACTAGATGTAGTAAAATGTGGTAAACACACGTGGTAAAATGAGAAGTAAAAAGAGAAGAAAAGAAAAGAAATAATAATGGAAACTAAGACGAAGACATATGTTTTTTTCGTTATATTCTTCGTCGCCTAACATAACCACTGTTTACTCACTCTCTTCCTCTGTCTCTGTCTCTCTCTCTTTCTCTCTCTCTTTCTCTCTCTCTTTCTCTCTCTCTCTCTCTCTCTCTCTCTCTCTCTGTCTATCGGCACTGCATGCTGATCGATCGCATGCGACCCCACTTGAAATGCTGTATCCATCTGTCTTTCCTTCTCTCGCCTTCTTCTCTCTCTCGCCTTCTTTCTCTCTCTCTCTCTCTCTACTTCTATCTCTTTCTCTGTCTGCCCGTCTGTATTTGTCTCTCTGTCTCTGTCTCTGTCTCTCTCTCTCTCTCTCTCCTTCTCTCTCTTTCTCTGTCTGTCGTTCTCTGTGCCTGTCTCTGTCTCTCTCTCTCTCTCTCTCTTTGTCTCTCTCTCTCTCCCTCTCCGCAGTGAGCAAGACAATGAGTGCATGTATAATCGCAAAGTATTTCGCTCATTAGCACACCTTCAGCAACTATTACTATGCAAATTACCGTTCTCACGCATCTCAAACAACTTACAATTAACAGGCTGTGAATGAAGGCGAAACACAAATCTTCCACTTTGTTTTACATTTGTAGTGTTAATTATTCGAAAAAACATTTAGTATCATTAATAGACATGGACAGAGGGAGAAGAAAAGAGATGAGAGAGAAAGAGAGGCGAGAGAACGAAAGAGAGATGAGAGAGAGAAAGAAAGATGAGAGAGAGAGAGAAGAACATCTGTGCACAAATGACCTGGGGGGCCCTATCACTAGGTTATCCAATGCCGGATGCCGAATTATTCGAAAAAACATTTAGTATCATTAATAGACATGGACAGAGGGAGAAGAAAAGAGATGAGAGAGAAAGAGAGGCGAGAGAACGAAAGAGAGATGAGAGAGAGAAAGAAAGATGAGAGAGAGAGAGAAGAACATCTGTGCACAAATGACCTGGGGGGCCCTATCACTAGGTTATCCAATGCCGGATGGCGCTTGGGTGGGTTGGTGGCCTGGTGGTTAACGTGGGAAAATTGCGCGCGGGGGGGTGGTGGTTCGGGTCCGGTCAGGAGCAAAATGTCTTTCTCTCTCTCTCTGTCTACTTCTAGGTTCAAGCGACGACAACGACTCCCTACATCGCAACGGATAACAGGTTAGCTAATTAATCGACTTTTGCGAACTTTATTTTAGTTTTATTCTATTTAACTGTTGTTTTGGTCACAGAAGGGCCGAAAACAGTTAAATATGCTGTTCGCAAAAGTGAGATAATTAGCAAAACCTGATCCGGATGATGGTGGAGGCAGAGACGATAGAAGAGAGAGATAGAGAGAGAGAGAGAGAGAGAGAGGGAGAGAGAGAGATAGCAAAGTATTTCGCTCATTAGCACACCTTCAGCAACTATTACTATGCAAATTACCGTTCTCACGCATCTCAAACAACTTACAATTAACAGGCTGTGAATGAAGGCGAAACACAAATCTTCCACTTTGTTTTACATTTGTAGTGTTAATTATTCGAAAAAACATTTAGTATCATTAATAGACATGGACAGAGGGAGAAGAAAAGAGATGAGAGAGAAAGAGAGGCGAGAGAACGAAAGAGAGATGAGAGAGAGAAAGAAAGATGAGAGAGAGAGAGAAGAACATCTGTGCACAAATGACCTGGGGGGCCCTATCACTAGGTTATCCAATGCCGGATGCCGAATTATTCGAAAAAACATTTAGTATCATTAATAGACATGGACAGAGGGAGAAGAAAAGAGATGAGAGAGAAAGAGAGGCGAGAGAACGAAAGAGAGATGAGAGAGAGAAAGAAAGATGAGAGAGAGAGAGAAGAACATCTGTGCACAAATGACCTGGGGGGCCCTATCACTAGGTTATCCAATGCCGGATGGCGCTTGGGTGGGTTGGTGGCCTGGTGGTTAACGTGGGAAAATTGCGCGCGGGGGGGTGGTGGTTCGGGTCCGGTCAGGAGCAAAATGTCTTTCTCTCTCTCTCTGTCTACTTCTAGGTTCAAGCGACGACAACGACTCCCTACATCGCAACGGATAACAGGTTAGCTAATTAATCGACTTTTGCGAACTTTATTTTAGTTTTATTCTATTTAACTGTTGTTTTGGTCACAGAAGGGCCGAAAACAGTTAAATATGCTGTTCGCAAAAGTGAGATAATTAGCAAAACCTGATCCGGATGATGGTGGAGGCAGAGACGATAGAAGAGAGAGATAGAGAGAGAGAGAGAGAGAGAGGGAGAGAGAGAGATAGAGAGAGAGAGTGATAAATGAGCGAGAATTAGGCGGTGGACGGTGCAGGTGCGATGATGAGACGAAAGCGTTAGTCTCAACGCTTTGCCCTCGCCGAGGGCTTCTAACGCTTTCTTACCCAACGCTTTCAAACCAACGCTTTGAAATGACCCGATTCATACGGTCCTAACCGTTAGGATTTTCTATGACGATTCAAACCGTAGCCAAAAGCGTAGTTTTCAACGCTTTCTTTTCTTGTGTGTAGCGTGCAATAAAATTGTACATTTTGGTTTTTCATGCATATTTTTCTTCAAAGTGAAGGAAAGTTTATGAAATTTTCAGGATCGCTTCTGTATAGTGACAAACTTAAATTAGTATAATAATGGTTTTATTGATCCACTATTGATCGAGAAAAAAATCAATTACTCAAATCACCCGTTTAGCATATTTAGTCGTGCTGGATATAATGATTTATTTCTTTGATCTCAATATAGTTTTTATGAATATTATATTTTATTTACATTGAATAACATCCCAGCGATAAGTTTTAGGTCTAGTTCTTATTTAATCTGATGTTGTTACGTGCTGGCTGCTCTCATTTCGAGATTCATTCAATCGGCCTGAGATGCAGAAGGCTCAACAAGATAAAATCAATCATTTATTTCAATTCTTATTGTAATAATGATTTTAATGTATTTACAGATAATCGTTTAAGCTTTTCAGATAGTTACTTGAGCAGTGGAAATTCCATGCTAACTATTAGCGCATCTAGAGGTCATCGTCACAAAATTATAAAGCATAGATTCCGTTCCACAGTTTATGAGAACTTCTTTGCAAATAGGGTAGTTAATTTATGGAATTCTCTGCCTGATAGTATTTTTGAAATGTCGCTCCCTATTGCTCGTAATCACATTAAGATTTTTTTAGCCAATATTTAAGATTACAACTTTCTTTCAGTTCCTATATTCCTTGGCCCCCTCCCCCTAAATTGGCAGCCTCTCGTTGCTAGCCTCTCATTATCTGATTGCGCTCAAATTTCTCTTGTTTTTAATTCTGTTCATATTTTCCATATCAATACAATGCAAGCCAGATAAACACATACAGAGCACGTTTTGGACACTCCTGTCAGCTTTCGTCCGCAGCCCAGACGTACTTAAAGTAATGCTCTGTAGGGGTCCGTGTTTCAAACACGGTTTTGCCTATCTCAAATGATAGTTAAATAGGCTTTTCAATATTCGGCAGCCTTATTTTATCTTTGGCTTCATGTGGCTTCAATAAACCAATGCACGATTCAAGACACCTAAAAAGCGAAAAAATGCCATATTTGACAGGCCTTATTGAATTCCGTAACATTCCATACATAAGGTACAATTTAACGTTCTTCTGTTTCTCGAAGCGGCATGAAGCCATGGATAAACGAAAGCTACCCATTATGAAAAAGCCTATTAAATATCATTTGAGATAGGCAAAAACGTGTTTGAAACACGGACCCCTACATAGCATCACTTTAAATACGTCTGGGCTGCAGACGAAAGCTGACCGCAGTGTCCAAAACGTGCTCTAATAGGAAGCATGGAATTTCCACTGCTCAAGTAACAATCTGAAAAGCTTAAACGATTATCTTGAATACATTAAAATCATTATTACAATTAGAATTGAAATAAATGATTGATTTTATCTTGCTAATGGTTAGCCTTCTGCATCTCAGGCCGATTGAATGATTCTCGAAATAAGGGCAGCCAGCATGTAACAACATGAGATTAAATAAGAACTAGACCTAAAACTTATCGCTGGGATGTTATTCAATGTAAATAAAACATAATATTCATAAAAAAACTATATTGAGATCAAAGAAATAAATCATTATATCCAGCACGACTAAATATGCTAAACGGGTGATTTGAGTTATTGATTTTTTTCTCGATCAATAGTTGATCAATAAAACCAATATTATACTAATTTAAGTTTGTCAATATACAGAAGCAATCCTGAAAATTTCATAAACTTTCCTTCACTTTGAAGAAAAATATGCATGAAAAACCAAAATATACACTTTTGTTGCACGCTACTGTACATACATTCTTCCAGGTTGTCCTGTTCACATTATTCGGGCTCATGGCATCCAGCCTCGTGCTATGCGCCCTCTACCAACATCGCGCCGTCTTGCCACCCTCGCATCCGCTCAAGCCAGGAAGGGCAAGTACAGTATCCATATTGTCGCATCAACATCCCAATTTATCGAATAGCAAGCATCAAGAAATTCCGCCTCCTTTTTCTTTGCCATCGGACATATAGGTACATATACATATAGACAGCTGTAATTCGTCTTTGGATGCCTGCGGCTTGAATAAATTCAAGTTTGAACAGAGCCCCAAATCGGCTCTGTTCAAACTTGAATTTGGCTTGAATAGAGCTCATTAAATTTCCAATCACACGAATGCTCTCTGTTCAATATAATCGATTTTTTCATGATTTTTTTTACACGATTTTAAATATATCCCGTGTGGATGTATGTAATTATTTACTGATGTAATAACTTGTTATCATTTCAGCGTGCAAGCGTCCTCCTGACCGCCTCGGTCGTAGAGATCTACGGCGCGATCGCGGTGCCCGTGGCACTGGCGCGCTTTGAGCTCGTCGATCCTTTGGCTCTCGTCTCTCTCGTAAGCCGGCAGCTTATGTTAATCTTTAAAAATCAATAAAAAAAGTAGCAAGAGGCCACTCAGAAAAAAAGTAGACATAGTTACCATCACTCACTTCTTGACCATACCAATCGATCTGATCAGCTGCACCTTCATTCTCAAGAAAGTTCGGTCAGGGGTCCCGGAACTGGAAAAAAATTGTTCTGAGGTGTGCGGGAACTTTCCCGGACTTTTTATATGCTATAGCATGGAACCTCGGAGGTTTTCTTGACCGCTCCGGGAAAGATACCGGACCGATTTTGCTCAAATGTACCCAGCGCTCCGGGAAAGATACCGCATCTTTGAAATCGTGAGAAATTGCGTGTAAAAGTGGAGGCGCAGACAAACCTACCGAGATATGGTTTGTCTGGTCTCTCTCATTTCGTGGTTATCTTTAGTTTTCTCTCGCAGTCAAAGCAATTTCCGAGAAATAACGCTCACCGACACCCGAACCCATGTCGCGTAAAGGTCCGGGGAATTTTTTTCTAGGCATCTTTCACTCTTTCTTTGTTTCTTATTGTTAGTTTGTTCCTACTTACTTTCTTTCTTTCCCTCTTACTTTGTTTCTACTATCTTTCTTTCTTTTTTCCTACTATCTTTCTTACTTTATTTCATACTTATTTTCTTTCTTTCTTTCTTTCATTATTTCATACTTTCTAACATACCTATTCTTACTTACTTTCTGTCTTTCTTCCTTCCT
The DNA here is from genome assembly GCA_945643635.1 of Allodiplogaster sudhausi. Classification (NCBI taxonomy): domain Eukaryota; kingdom Metazoa; phylum Nematoda; class Chromadorea; order Rhabditida; family Diplogasteridae; genus Allodiplogaster; species Allodiplogaster sudhausi. The sequence goes on along the minus strand of CALZFC010000259.1, from coordinate 2,530,519 downwards.
TTCTTTCCTTATTTCATACTTTGCCTCCAACTTTCATCCTTGCTTTCTTTCTTTCAAACTTTCTTTCTTACGTCTTTCCAGAAAGCTATGAATTCCAACGAAAAAGTTGCTCCTTTGTGCTCAAGAACTATGTACATATATATTTTCTCACTTTATTTTTTAGAGAATTCATCCGGTTCTCCGTCAAATGATTATTAATACAGCTGGAGAAAGCAATGTAATTTGAGCCAAAAATGCAAAAAAAAAAAAGTCGTCATTGTTACAAGTTAAAATGGTCTTTTCTTTTCTATGAAAAGTTTGACCTTCTCTGCAGTGCAGGAGGAAGAACAGCTTACGACGAAATTCTAATTTGAAAATGTATATCAAAGAAATAAAATATACGAATAAACATCTTCATGCAAAAGGAATGTAATTTTAGTGCGCATGACACACTGCTTTCTCCTTGAACTTTCTCGCACCACTCAAGATTTTCTCCAGGAACTTTCCGGGATCGGTGCGGGAATTCTGAAATTTCCAGCACCGCTCCCGGAACTTTTACATAGAATGAAGGCGCGGCAGGAGACCTTGTTAGAGAGCGCGATTCTTTTTTTTTAGACAGGCGTTCAAAAAAAGAAGCTCTATTGAGTTCTATATCAGCGGTAGAAAAAAGAGAAAGGGCTTTAATGTTGGTGCTCAGAAAGCTCTCAATGTAAGACTTTGTTTTGACTTCTAGCTGTTCTTTAAGGGATGCTCACCCGTGATCCTTTTTTTTCAATTTTCCATTGCATTCGCGTCTCCCATCAGGCAAAAGTCGCGAATTCAAACAAGATTTTTTTTAGCTCCTTTACTTTGACGACAGTTGCAGCACTACCCCGAGATGCTGCCGATGGTGGCCTCGGCGCCTGGAGCTGTGGCTGTCGACATCCGTGCCAATGGCATCTCCTTCGTCATGGTGTCCATCTACTATATTATCATGGTATATTAGGCAGATCATAAAATTATAAAAAAAAAGTTTATTTGAGATGGATGGGTTTTAACAAAAATTAAGTATAATGAATAATGATAGAATATTGACGTCATTGTATGGATGCCGATTGTTGCTGTCTCATTTGACAGAGAATTAAAGGAGCACGAAACTCAAACCAAATGTATTTGAATTTACCCAACAATTTGCCTTGTGGCAGGAAAAAGGCGCGAATTCAAAAATGAATTCTTAGATCCATAATGAAAGGTCCTTTAGCTAATGCTCGTAACGCTGTCAGCCGGAATCGTCATTCCGGCACATGTTTTCTATATCTTGCATAGAAATTCTGGCACGATGAGCGATCGAACTCGCACCTTTCATCGGCAAATGACTATCTCTCTAATATGCCAGGTTTATACATTTTCTAAACTTGTGATATGTGCACACGCATTTTCATCTAAAACCGTTGATTTATCCGACACATCCCTAATTGTAAGTAATTTAGATCGCGATCCCATCCGTATTCGTCTTAATACCACTTGCCATCTTGGTCGTCTCAGTTATGCTGCAATTCCGGAAGATTGGTGAGAAGTAACGTTTTGCGTTCATTGCATTTTCTCGAAATATTACGAAGCATTTCAAAACAAAAAAAAAGTATATGAATAGCTTGCTCCATTACTGAATGAGTGTTATTGTACGATAAACATATTACAGGTCAAAGTAGAGCAAAATACGAAATACAAGCAGTTGCGAAAATAGAGCAACAGACCCTCTTTCTAGAGATAATATGGACGACCGTTTGTATGATAGCGACGCATTCACTCGCGAATACGGTCGTGATGTTTTGGCGCTCTGCGGCTTACAGTAGAGCGTTTCGGTTGGCAATTGATTTGACACTATATATATCATATTTATATATATAATATATACATACATTTATATGTATATATTACAATAGACATATGCATATTATCGCATTTTTTGCGACGAAACAATATATATGTATGGGTAAATAAAAAAAAGCGAGAGAACTTGGAGAAATCGTTAGTTAGAGAGCGACTTACTCAGCTCATTGGCTTTACGCATTGCAGGAGGCAGCTTCACTGGGCACTCTTGAAGATTTTGCCCGGCCGATTTCAACGCGACGTCGCCGCATCCCTCTCTGAGGCGAACAGCAGAGTACGCGATTGATGAGCGATCAATATTTGGATATATTCGAGACTGCGGGTCTCTAGAAGAAGAAAAAAAACTCGGTTTTTTTTGGCAGCCTTGTTCCTTTTGTGCCCCAATTTGTTTCGTTAGCGAACCTAACCTGTTATACTCCTTAATTTTCATCTATTTTTTGGTCAGTCTGATTCTGACAGTTACATATTCTGGAGATGAGGCACACAGCTCGAGAACAAATTCCTTTTATTCCCGGGACTCGTCGGTGACGCTGCAAAAGCTGAAGCCACCTGATCGATGTGCTCAAGCTGCATCGACCGGACTCTCGAATCATCGACCACTGCATGCAAATGCTACGAATGGAAATGTTACGAATGTTGTGGCCGCATTTCACTTTTTGCTGATTTGAAAGTTTTTTTTTACATATGTAGGTTTTTCTCTCTTTCTCTTTATCTCTCTATCCTATCACACTCTCTTTCTACCCGCATTCTTGTCATCTCTTGACAAGCCCTAAGTAAGCCTCCCTTTCATGGTTATTGACGGAGATTCGTGTAAAACGGAATGACAAAGTACCTGCATATATACACCTTCATGTACAAAATATACTTGTGATATTTGCAAGCAACTATGTTCGGGTGTACGGCTCATGATCGCGTACAAAACGAAGATGGAGAAGATGAGCGATAGTGCCCGGATGTCATGGAGATATGCCTCGACGAGTTGCTGTGAGAAGTCCAATGAGTCAGCAGTAAGCATGCCTCCTAAAAGACAACTTAAGAAAAAATAATTGGAAAGAAACGTAACATGCTTTTCATGGTAATTAACATAGATTTGTGTAAACATGGCAATTTGTAAGCAGAACAGAGATATATCTGGCATCGCTTCCTCATCCAGTTCCTTACGTTTGATATCCCGCTATCCTCTTTTTGAAGGCTGATGCCGTACTACCCCTCCATACCACTTTCTGTTGATTTATTTAGCCTTTTCAACTGAGTGCTTTATTTATATCTCTAATATGATTAAATTATCGACAAGAACTACGATCGGTACAGTAAGCAAGCATATAGGCATATATGAAAATATGTATGTTCAAAGCAAATTTAATTCAATTCAATAATTCAAATTAACATCGGATTTGATTGTTGAGTTGATTTCTTAATTTACCTTCTGGAATTCATCACATAACCAAGCAGTGTTTTTGTTCAATTGTTAGCACGTCCTTTTTGTCCTACTTCCATAAGTAGAGCTTTTCTTTGCAGAAGCCAGCATCATAGCAGAATTTCTCAAGGTCGTCCTCTTCTGGCTTCTTAAATTTACCGAGTTTGGAATAAACTAGAAAAAAAATGAGGTGAGACTGGAAACAGCAAAACAATTCCTTCCTTTGAGCAACAAACCGTTTCCTCGAAAGCCTTCTCACATTTCGCCTTCAACTCCTCCAGCTGATTACATAAGTCATGCTGAACGACGAACATTATAAAAAAAATAATCTTCGAATTACTAGAATATCATTTAAGAGAACCAATCTGAGAGACTCGACCACGGGTGTGCAGGGAACAAAATTATTTTTTGAATCGAATTTCCTTCACAGAGCACCCTTATGGCTTCCCGGAAAACTAATAACATTTTTATTAGTTTTCCAAACTAAATTTTGAACGGTTTTATCGATTGCTAGTTGTAACGCGCATAAAAAAGGTCCTAATGACTTTTTGGCAAAAAAATGTATATATGTGACTTTTTGCCATTTAAACATTTTGTGTGGTGCATTTGAGGTATAAGCACCCACCCATGTCAAAACGATGAGGTCACCAAATGAAAGAGCGTTATTTTTAACCCCTATTTGGATGTATTTCATTCGAAATAAAAAATATAATTTTTGAGAAAAATCGACCGGAACCATTTACACTTCAAATAACGCTATTTCGAAAAAAGAGTGTTTCGTGCTTCAAGATAGATATTTTACAAAATGGATAGCACAGTTGGATTCGCCGTGTCAAGCAAGACTAGAAACCATCTTTCTTTCCTATGGTTGCGTTTTTGCCGAGATTTCTTCATCAAATGCCGATTTGGCGAGGCACGCAACTAACAAAATAATCACGTTTTAATACTTTTTTTTTAGCATTAAAAGGTCCCATGTTATACATATAAAGCGCTCATATGAAAAAGCGAAGTTTTTAACCTCTGGAATGTCCTTCAAATGTTGGAAAATTCGGTATAATATCTTCGATATTACCACCTAAGCAATGCAGTCTTCAACCGAGCCTAAATTGAAAAGAGGCTGTAAAATTATAATTTTGCGATATGTTGCGTTTAAGAAGATATTTCTAGATTCGCTTTTCAATTCTACCCAGGAAAAATGCAACATGCTTGGCATTCAATGCGATCTATATCAAAAACGTGAAATTTTCGATTTTTTAATATTTCGAAAAAATTTCCAATAACTATTGGTAAATGACCTTTCTTTATGAGCTTACAGAAGAATTTGACATTCGCTTCGGGTGAAAAGTGCCTCATGTACGTAAATTTGTCTGCTCTTTCCAATACGGTATACTACTTCTGAAAATTTGGTGAAAATTAGCCCAAAAAATCATTTACCAATAGTTATTGGAATTTTTTTCGAAATATGAAAATATCGAAAATTTCACATTTTTTATATAGATCGCACTGAATGCCAAGCATGTTGCATTTTTCCTGGGTAGAATTGAAAAGCGAATCTAGAAATATCTTCTTAAACGCAACGTATTGCAAAATTATAATTTTACAGCCTCTTTTCAATTTAGGCTCGGTTGAAGACTGCATTGCTTAGGTGAAAATATCGAAGATATTATACCGAATTTTCCAACATTTGAAGGACATTCCAGAGGTTAAAAACTTCGCTTTTTCATATGAGCGCTTTATATATATAACATGGGACCTTTTAATGCTAAAAAAGTATTAAAACGTGATTATTTTGTTAGTTACGTGCCTCGCCAAATCGGCATTTGATGAAGAAATCTTGGCAAAAACGCAACCATAGGAAAGAAAGATGGTTTCTAGTCTTGCTTGACACGGCGAATCCAACCGTGCTATCCATTTTGTAAAATATCTATCTTGAAGCACGAAACACTCTTTTTTCGAAATAGCGTTATTTGAAGTGTAAATGGTTCCGGTCGATTTTTCTCAAAAATTATATTTTTTATTTCGAATGAAATACATCCAAATAATCGATGGAACTGTTCAAAATTTAGTTTGGACAACTAATAAAAATGTTTTGGTCATTTGAATATTTTAGGTATATCGTAGCATACTGTAGCTTTAGTAAAGGAAAAATTTTTGAAAAAAATGTTTTTGGGAAGCCATAAGGGTGATACACATGCTCTGTGAAGGAAATTCGGTTCAAAAAATAATTTTGTTCCCTGCACGCTTAGCACATCCTATGGTTGAATCTCTCAGATTGGCTCTCTTAATACTAATGTCCTACATATGTCCTTTTTATTTTATTTTTATCGTTCATTATCTTTAAAAAAAATAATAAATTATGTATAAAAAAGGAAGAAAAACAAATCATAAAATCTATAAGGAGTGTATAATGAACTGAAGTAATAACCAGGAGATAGAAAGTCTCGTTTCGCCTAACGGCCACCATGCAAGTCGCGCAGAACTTGCCTTCGTTTTCGTCGGCATTGACAGTGGCGAAAACGACGGCCACGATCACAATGGGAAGGAGCACTACGCTTGCAAACATCAATTGCGCAACCGAAATCTGATGCATAGGTTTATTAAACATTAAAGTAGTATGGCCAGTCGCCACTCCGCACGCTGGCGAGACCATCTTCCCTGACCATTCTCTCGTCCTCTCTCTCTCTCTCACTTTCTCTCTCTCCCATTCATATTCCGCAACGAATTTGACATTCGGCTATTTAAAGTTTCTGTGTCAATCAAACAGTCGGCCTTATCCAACAATAATTTGAATTTAGACACAAAAAACCACAATTTTTTTAAATGGTAGCAGTGGGACTTTTTTTCTTCGGTGCAGCTCGATGCAGTCACTCTTGCTCAAGAACAACAGCGCCCTTTTATCAAGACCCAGAAGAGCTTGTTTCACAACGTCTGCGGGCAATCCAAAGTAGCCAAGGCAGTCTTCTCCCGACCAGACAAGCCTGTAATGACTACAAGTTGCTGTGAATTCCGTCCTATTTCTTTCTATCTTTTTTCAAATTAATTTATTCCACGAACATTGCGAGAGTAAAGGGAAAGAAAAATGCGGTCAATGTGCAGCAACCTTTACATATGTATTTCAATTAACGTCGCGCGTGCATCCAAAGTGCAGTCTCTCAATTTCTCGTCTGACTGAGCACCGTAACAAACTTGTGTTGTAATTAGATTGATCTATTTTACACCTGTGAATGACACGTGACAAGCTAGAAAAGACTTTTTGCGGCTGATGCACAACACAACAACGGCTTAGATGACCGAAGCGATGAGAATGATGACAAGGGCTCCAACAACGCAAATCATCTGGATCTGGCGTTAAGCTTCGACAAGAGGCAAGAGCGTCACAACCAGCGGCAGATAGCCACGACGCGTCGCGGATGAGACAAGAATTTGGAGATCTCTCATACTCTGCCAGATACTCTGCCATGCTGACGAGGAGAGCCGAAATCATGCGAGCTTCCCTCTCGTTGTGTATAAAAGCATCACTTATTTTCGTAACAATTTTTTTAGTCTTGTTTTTCATAACTGCTTGCATTCGTGTCCGATAAGTAGAAAAGCGCGTACATATTTATGTACACCTTCCCAATAAAAAAAACTCGATCACAATAAACTATTGTAGTGAATCGTTTCTATTCTTCTTTTCTAGCTTCGCAAATGCCGAAATTCAATGCTAGAATGGGATTCAAAGAAAAAAATATGTACATAAATACAGACGGAACAAGTGCGACCAGAAAAAATTGACAAACTACGAGGACTCGTTGGCATTGAACGGCCACCGACAGATAGACAAAGTCACGAAACACGAACAAAAGTATACGAGATTCAAGAATAAGAAAAAATAAGTAAAAATACAAATATTGCTGTAATTGAAGGCCCGCGAAGACAGCCTTTGTATCTACATATACAGTGGCGCTCATAAAAACTGGGAATTCATGTTTTCTGAGCATAACTTTTTTTTAAAGATTGGAGAATTTAAATAAAATTTTCAGGGTTTCTTCTTTACCCTGTTAGAAATCAATTAGTTTATAATTCGTTTCATTGACCAAACTATTGATCGAGAAAGAATCAATAACTCAGAATCGAAAGGACTGCACATTTAGGTGCGCTGGACAAAATAATTTACTTCATTGATCTGTGCCTAGTTTTTTTATTGGATAGATGATTAAATCCATTGTAGATGATCACATCAACAACTATTTGATCTACTATTGATTTATTATAGTTCTGTTACATGTTGTCTGCCTTCAGTTCGCGATTCATGCAAAATTTCATTTAAATTCTCCAATCTTTAAAAAAGTTATGCTTAGAAAACATGAATTCCCAGTTTTTATGAACGCCACTGTACATACATATGAGACGAACGTGTTTATGCTTCCTACTGACAAATCTACTGGTAGCCGCGCCCACAGCGTTTTGTAAGCAGTAGTTTAGGGAGCGATGTTTTTTCTAAACTACGGACATAGCTAGTGAATTAAAATTATTTGGACGTTTCCTCGCGTTTTTTTTTCTTAAGGATGCGTCTGTCCAAAAATGTATACCGCATAAAAAATGTTTCTAATTCGCTGCCAATATAATTGTGAGAGTTGAGCTGCCGTGCAATTAATCTTGATTGAACTGGCACCAGTTTCTTGAAAAAGTGCAGACATTTTCATTTTAGAGAAAGCCCAGTTTTGAGCCAAACATGGCGCACGTTTACTTACTGAAGGGAACAATCCATGAGGAATGTGCGAAAGAAACGCACCAAGCTGGGTTTGAACCAGGGACAGCCACGCTAAGGCACAGCACGCTCGCTACCTACTGTGCTGTGCTTGCATTGCCAGACGCCCGCTACCAGATCTTGATCACAATCCAGTCTCCCCTCTCAACTAATCTGGAGCCATTTTTGTGTTCCGCTATTCTTGCGCGCAAAACGTGCGTCACATTTGAAATAATGCGCACAGCTTTAGAGAGCACGCGAATTTGAGAGAGCAAATGTGAGTAAAGGTTTTCTACACTCGTTTCCTCTCTCCCTTTTGGACACTCTCGTGTTAGAGAAAAAAAAGCTGCTTTACTGACTACTGGGTCCAATTTTCTTCCTAGATTAATAGCATGGCTGATGCTGCTTCTCAGAACGCTGTGCGTGCCCAGGAGTGGCAGGAGGCCGAAAATATCCATCCGGCAACGTGGTCGGCCCCGAAACAGGCCCCGGTACCAAAAGTGAAAAAATAATAAAATAATAGCTTCGGAGGAAAATTCTATCCAAAATTTAGGAACCTTCGTATGTGCTACTCGACTGTAAGCACATGAAATAAAGTGGGGCACGTTTCGTCATGAATTGGGCCATCAATTGTTCTACTGGGGTGAATTTCACTTAATTGTACTAGCCCTAAGCCTCATCGACGCATGCAATTCCTTCAACTGGCTGATCTTTGTCGTACTTCAAATCATCGTTGACGCAGACGATGTCGGAGGTTTTTTTCTCAATCTGAATTAAAGGACTTTTCAATCTCTACATATTTTTAATGTTTGCTTAGCTAATCAATATAGCAGGAGGTTATATACATATGTATGACGCGATTTGCGAGAGTAGCAAAATGGCAGGGAACCGGCAAAATTAGATTTCGTTCAAAAGATCTTTATAGGTACATTTTCACACGGCGAAACGATTGGAATGGGTCCGGGAGTCTGAAAACGCCATTTTGGTGAGTTATATGACATTTAAAATTCGAAAGCTCGGAGAGACATGCAGAGATGTCCGCACATTCTCGTTCTTAGATTCGCACACCATAAAGCAATATTTATTTAATTTTTGCCATAAATAGAGAAGATATTGCTTTAGAACTCTGTTCAAGTAGAATTTTAAAATATTCAATTTTAGAGTCGCTGTGGCCTCTAAACTTTGTAGAGGCGTCGTTCTTATATGGCATTTTAAAGGAGGGTGATCACCCAAAAATTATCTGACATTTCAAATTGCCACGGCCCTTCGCACTCTCATTCGCGCGTGCTATTTTCAAGCAGCGGGTTTGTGCGACTTGCGAAATAGCACGTGAGAATGACAGTGAGGAATCACAATTCGGACTTGCATTAAATATTTTTCGGTGATCGTCCTCCTTTAACATGGGTTTTCTATCTTAGCTGTTGAGCTTAGCTCCTGCACAGCATTTCTTAGGGTTATGTTTTCTTTAATGTTTGACATGAAATCGCGACGTCAAAGGTTCGATTCCCGGGAGAATCCAATTGTTTTGCCCGTTAATGAAAAATTTTCTTTTGCTTTAAATAGCATTTATAGCCTTAAAAGTGAATTCCCGCGGCTGCCTTTCGACAGAATATCGATTGAGTTGCACTTTCGGAGTTGGCAGCGGCCATACAAAGTGTGCGTCGCTCCACAGGCGCTGAACCCCGCGCATTCTACTTGAACAGCTTTATAGAGCAATATCTCCTCTATTAATGGCAAAAATTTCACAAATACTGCTTTATTGTGCGCGAATCTGCGAACGCGAATGTGCGGACATCTCGGCTGGTCTCACCGAGCACTCGACTTTTATATCTCGCATAGCTCGCCAAAATGGCGCTTTCAGACTCCCTGACCCATTCCAATAGTTTCTTCGTGTTAATAAAGTACCTATAATGAGCTTTTGAGCGAAATCTAATTTTGCCTGTTCCCCGGCTCTTTATTTCCCTTGCGATTCTCTCGCAAATCGCGTCATATATGTAAATGTATATAGATTTATGTATCCAAGTCGTAAATATTCGCAAGAAGTCTCAAATGTACAAACACACAATCGGTAGCATGATGAGTGTGGTCATGTTCTTAACCAATCGAAATTTTTCTAAGTCCAGAACTCCCGTTGAAATTTTCACCGCTTATTTTTCTAAGTCCGGAATGTCCCGTTGAAATTTTTTCCATTATTTTTCTAAGTCCAGGATTCATTCCACCTCGTTCTTGACCTGTGGAAATATCACAACTCCAGGATCCCGACCGGATCCGAACCTGGGTCGCTTGCGTCGTATGTCGTAACGTTACCAATCGGCCACTCGTCCATCATACCAACTTGCATACGAAGATGTAGACATTCGTGTGGAAGTGATCATACATCAGAGATCACACATCACTCACCGTTGTCACAAGTCCAGGATACTGACCGGATCCGAACCTGGGTCACTTGCGTCTTAAGTCCCCGCGTTACCAATCGGCCAATCGTCCATCATACCAAGTAGCAAGTGAAGATGTAGACATTCGTGTGAAAGTGATCATACATCAGAGATCATACATCACTCACCGTTGTCACAAGTCAAGGATCCGGAAGGGAATCGAACCTGAGCCACTTGCGTCGTATATCGTTACGTTACCAAGGTGCTATTCGTTCATCATACCATCTCTCAAGTTAAGATATAGACATTCGTGTTGAATGTGATTACACATCATAGATCACAGATCATACCCGAAGGGTATCATTTCAAGTCTCGGCTAGTAAGTATAACAAGTCCTGAATAAATACAGCAATTGATATTGTCTCGAAAGGAATCGAACCAGAGCCGCTTGCGTCGAAAGTTGTAACGTTACCAATGGGCCAAATGGCCATCATAACAAATTGCAAGCGAAGATGTGGAATGTGATCATACATCAGAGATCACAGATCATACCCCAGGGGAGATTCACTCCTCGTCGTATTTTCACAAGTCCAGATCTCGGCCAGTAGACATATGTATCACAAGTCCCGAATAAATACAGCAATTGAATTTGCCTAAAGGAGAGATGCAACATCGGAATTTATGATTTGTAAACGAACCACTACCAATGAGTCAATGAGCCAATCGGCCGTCATACCAGCTCCCAATTGAACATGTGCGCATACATACGTACATGTACAAGTGACAAGTTATACAATAATTTATTCCCAACTCCAAAGCACTCCATGAATTTATATCATTACATTTTCACAAGTCCAGGAAGAATGAGTAGTTAGAGGATGAGCAAACTGTACGGAAATATTCTCCAGTTTACAAGCATAAATTAAGAACAAGTATTTCAATGTACTCTATTTAGTATATTGGGCCCAACATTTAGGCAGTACAAAGACAGTTGGCAATGCAAAGACATGAATCGTTAGTGCATACATATAGTACAATGAAAACAGCAAGTGAGGGATGTCAATAGCTGTGTATAAAGTAAGAGAAATTATTATCGAAAATCTCGAAATAAATAAATGAAGGAAGAAAGCTATCGGCCTCCCTGTTATATATAAAGATATAGGCATTCATACGTATATGTTCAAGTGATACAATAATTTATTCCAAGTTCAAAAGCCTACCTAAAATAATTCACCATCGTATTTTTCCAAGTCCATTATAATTTTTTTCCAGGAAGAAGAAACATACATATTTTATTGTATGCATCTACCTCTAAAATGATGACCAAGTATTTTATGAACTACAATCGGTAGGTGTAAATTATTTTGTCAATGTTAGTAAGTCGATTGTTACAAGAAACAAAAGTGATGAACGCACGTTACAAAGTAATGTTATTTAATTCGATTAGAATATAACAAATAAGCTGTGATACGAGGAAGTTCTACAGAAAAAAATTATATTAGAATACACAACTAACCAAAAAATTCTTGTTATAGTTCAATAGTCAGATACATAAGTAATGTATATCCAATAAGTTCAGTTCGCATTACCAATTCAAGTATGCAACTTATGAATATTATGTACATACAAAAAGGAATTGTCAATGCATGGTTAACTCATATATCTTATCAGTTGGACGTAAATAAAGAAGACATTGAAAACGCCAAGGAAGGCAGCTAGAACGAAGCCACAAACAATACATTTGATAGCGAAAGTCTAACAGTTACTTTGCTTCCTACTCTATGCACTAGTAATATTGAAAGTGACGATGTGAAAGACGATCCGTTCTTCATTGTCTGTTACCACATGTTTGACAGCTTCTACTCATCTTACATTTCTACCTTTTTATAGAATGTCTAAGAAGAAATCGTAAGCGTGAATTATTTGTCAATGTAAGTTATTCTATTGTTTTACGAAGCATATGTGGATGTACTCAAGTTTCATATTAATGTTGTTTAACTCGATTAGCCTATAACAAATAAGCAGTGATACTAGGGAGTTCTACAAAAAAAACAATCATAAAACAAGACACAACTTACCTAAAAAAAAAAATTCTTGGTGAAGTTCAATAGTCTGACACATAACGAATATATCCATTAAGAATATTGTGTACATACAAAGCATATTCTGAGAGAATGGTTAATACATATATCGTATCAGTTGGACGTATATAAAGAAGATGCTGCATACACAGAGGAAACCAAGTGTGCATCACAAACAATACATTTGATTTTGAAAGTCACAAATTGCGAACAGTTATCTTGACTCCTTCTCTATGCAATAGCAATATTGAAAGGTGATTTGGCTGTCGTTCTCGATATGTAATATAATTCGTTCATCATTGAAGAAACTTTCTTATCAATGCAATAGTAGTATTGAAAGTAATGTTGGTTCCATACTCGAAATGGAATATGATCATTCATTGTCTAATGTAAGGTCAAAATATTGGCAATTTCCTCCTCAATTATTTTCACTAATTCTTGGTACATCGAAATATTATCAATCATCGCGACGAGTAAGAATCATCGCGACGAATACTCTCACAACGGACGAGATTGACTCAATCAATAACATCCTTCGAGAGGAACGAATTCGCACTAACCACCTCATCGAAAACTTCATCATCAATCAGCCACGCATTCTCCCAGGCTCAAACTCATCTACGCGCATCACTGTTCGATTGAATGTCGTAGGGCATCACAGTTCTCTCGGTAGAATACCTGTCAGGGTCTCCATTCAGGTCTTTTTTATATTTTACTGCCATTCTTTTTATTTGTTTTACAAATCGAATAATTCAGGAATACATGTTCTGTCAACATGGTTCACAAGTGCATGCACCTAACCCACCTCTAATTTCGTCAGCCGACAACGCTTTCTTCCCTCTGGAATTTCTCTCAGTGGCGCTATAAGATCAAGATGACTGCTGCTGATTGTAAAGCATCCTTTCCCACTTTCGCTTAATACCTACATTGTTCTGTGAAATATATGTTCTTCTTCTAAATCCATGTAGAATATGATCATGATAAAACTTATTTTATGTCTATATTCCGAGAAATGATACTTGTTAAATATGTTATGGCTTCATGAAATGTTCTTCTTGTGTTTAGGATATTTTGTCTATATTTATTCCACGCTTTTGCTACGTCAAATGTTGTTAAATCATGCCCGATTTGATTAACATAATTAAATAAATAAACAGTTACAAAGATTGAGGAGTAATAGAAAAGTTCGGAAAGTTCATGTATATTTCCCACACTATTGCTAACAACTCTATTCTTTACAACTTTACTGACTTGTGCATACAGAAATCTTTCTTTTAATACAACTTGTATGAACATGAGAAAATTGCAAGTAAACGAATTGGAAAGTGTGCATCCATGTTCGTGTAACTCTCTTAATAATAACAAAATATGCTCAGTCCTACTAATCTTGTAAAATTAATGTAGTTCGTTGGCATAGGTAACATATACATACATAGATGCTTACGATTAGATATACCTTTTACTTCACTCTATCATATATCATCTCCTACCGAAGGAATACTGCTGAGGCTAAGAAGCCTTAGTGTGTCATTCCTCCTTTTATTGTAATTAAGACGGAGAGATAATCCTTTCAGAATGTATCTGAAAAGTATCTTCATTGCGGCGAGTGTGCTATTGCTTAGACATATGATTGCTTAGACATATGAAACATAACTATTAAGCTGTCATTTGAAGAACAATAAAATCTATGCTGAGTTCCATGATATGTAATGTCCAATCCTCTGAGTCTTCTACCTCATCACACCTTTGCCATACATGACTAGTATCTTTCCATTTTGCATTAACTTCAGCACTTTGGTTGTGGTATGTGTGCGTGCATTTCAACTATGTATCATACTCTGTCTTGTCAACTATCTGTACCCTCGTCCACTTATACTCCATATCATTGTGAATAATTCGTAAACGCTCCTCTAAATAATTATCTTTATATATTATCTATTACTTTTCTATTGTACTTTAGTGTCATTGAGTCTACACATCGTTTATATTAGTTACATAATTTCTTTCTTCTCTTTTCATCTAATATTATGTACTGGAAATTCTGCGTACATGCTATGTTCTTGCTGCGTGAATTGTTGTTCAATTATCTTCATGTCATAACCCCCTTTTGATGTACATATAAATGAATAAATGAATAAAAATTCTCGGCCTTTCATTTAGAAATATTACCTCCTCCGGCAATATTCCATATGTTTACATGAAAGAAACCTCTACTATTTCTTGCATCCCAGTTTTTATTATGTTCAATCAGTTCCTTCTACATATTCATTTACTTACTGCGATAGTGCGTCCTGTTTATAATCAAAAATGTATTAAGTCTGATCCCTGGAACTGTCCGATCCCGGGAACCCTTCTGTACAATCTCCTCAACCTCCAAGGTAATAGAACGTATAATTTTTATCCTCATACTGGATTACCTAAACAAACATAATCTTCTTAGTCCAGCACAATTTGGATACCGATCCACCATTCCTGCGAACTCTCTGTTCTTTAGTCTGTCATCTATAAAAACCACAACGTATTAAATTAGAAACACTATATTTCTATAGCCCTAATCTTTTTTTCTTAGATCTTTGATTCAACTTCTATTCTTTTTAGTTTGATAAAATTGTGAAGTTATGTGGTCTCTTAAACTTCTACTTTCCTTAGTGATAGAACCCCATATATATGTGTTTCAGACTTATACTCAACAGCATATCCCACCCCTGTGGTGCCCCACAGCAAATTTATTATTAATAATACGATTTAATTTCAACATGTTCCTGCCTCGGTGTGCAATAAACAATGTATGTAGAGTACTTGCACTCTTGTTCACCATGATGTTCTTTGGTTTGTAATATTTCGATATACCAAGAATTAGTGAAAATAATTGAGGAGGAAATTGCCAATATTTTGACCTTACATTAGACAATGAATGATGATCATATTCCATTTCGAGTATGGAACCAACATTACTTTCAATACTACTATTGCATTGATAAGAAAGTTTCTTCAATGATGAACGAATTATATTACATATCGAGAACGACAGCAAAATCACCTTTCAATATTGCTATTGCATAGAGAAGGAGTCAAGATAACTGTTCGCAATTTGTGACTTTCAAAATCAAATGTATTGTTTGTGATGCACACTTGGATTCCTCTGTGTTTGCAGCATCTTCTTTATATACGTCCAACTGATACGATATATGTATTAACCATTTTCTGAGAATATGATTTGTATGTACACAATATTCTTAATGGATATATTCGTTATGTGTCAGACTATTGAACTTCACCAAGAATTTTTTTTACGATTTCTTCTTAGACATTCTATAAAAAGGTAGAAATGTAAGATGAGTAGCAGCTGTCAAACATGTGGTAACAGACAATGAAGAACGGATCGTCTTTCACATCGTCACTTTCAATATTACTAGTGCATAGAGTAGGAAGCAAAGTAACTGTTAGACTTTCGCTATCAAATGTATTGTTTGTGGCTTCGTTCTAGCTGCCTTCCTTGGCGTTTTCAATGTCTTCTTTATTTACGTCCAACTGATAAGATATATGAGTTAACCATTCATTGACAATTCCTTTTTGTATGTACATAATATTCATAAGTTGTATACTTGAATTGGTAATGCGAACTGAACTTATTGGATATACATTACTTATGTATCTGACTATTGAACTATAACAAGAATTTTTTGGTTAGTTGTGTATTCTAATATAATTTTTTTCTGTAGAACTTCCTCGTATCACAGCTTATTTGTTATATTCTAATCGAATTAAATAACATTACTTTGTAACGTGCGTTCATCACTTTTGTTTCTTGTAACAATCGACTTACTAACATTGACAAAATAATTTACACCTACAGATTGTAGTTCATAAAATACTTGGTCATCATTTTAGAGGTAGATGCATACTATAAAATATGTATGTTTCTTCTTCCTGGAAAAAAATTATAATGGACTTGGAAAAATACGATGGTGAATTATTTTAGGTAGGCTTTTGAACTTGGAATAAATTATTGTATCACTTGAACATATACGTATGAATGCCTATATCTTTATATATTACAGGGAGGCCGATAGCTTTCTTCCTTCATTTATTTATTTCGAGATTTTCGATAATAATTTCTCTTACTTTATACACAGCTATTGACATCCCTCACTTGCTGTTTTCATTGTACTATATGTATTCACTAACGATTCATGTCTTTGCATTGCCAACTGTCTTTGTACTGCCTAAATGTTGGGCCTAATATACTAAATAGAGTACATTGAAATACTTGTTCTTAATTTATGCTTGTAAACTGGAGAATATTTCCGTACAGTTTGCTCATCCTCTAACTACTCATTCTTCCTGGACTTGTGAAAATGTAATGATTCATGGAGTGCTTTGGAGTTGGGAATAAATTATTGTATAACTTGTCACTTGTACATGTACGTATGTATGCGCACATGTTCAATTGGGAGCTGATATGACGGCCGATTGGCTCATTGACTCATTGGTAGTGGTTCGTTTACAAATCATAAATTCCGATGTTGCATCTCTCCTTTAGGCAAATTCAATTGCTGTATTTATTCGGGACTTGTGATACATATGTCTACTGGCCGAGATCTGGACTTGTGAAAATACGACGAGGAGTGAATCTCCCCTGGGGTATGATCTGTGATCTCTGATGTATGATCACATTCCACACGAATGTCTACATCTTCACTTGCAATTTGTTATGATGGCCATTTGGCCCATTATTAACGTTACAACTTTCGACGCAAGCGGCTCTGGTTCGATTCCTTTCGAGACAATATCAATTGCTGTATTTATTCAGGACTTGTTATACTTACTAGCCGAGACTTGAAATGATACCCTTCGGGTATGATCTGTGATCTATGATGTGTAATCACATTCAACACGAATGTCTACATCTTAACTTGAGAGATGGTATGATGAACGAATAGCCCCTTGGTAACGTAACGTTATACGACGCAAGTGGCTCAGCTTCGATTCCCTTCCGGATCCTTGACTTGTGACAACGGTGAGTGATGTATGATCTCTGATGTATGATCACTTTCACACCAATGTCTACATCTTCACTTGCTACTTGGTATGATGGACGATTGGCCGATTGGTAACGCGGGGACTTAAGACGCAAGTGACCCAGGTTCGGATCCGGTCAGGATCCTAGACTTGTGACAACGGTGAGTGATGTATGATCTCTGATGTATGATCACATTCCACACGAATGTCTACATCTTCACTTGCTGCGTGGTATGATGGACGATTGGCCCATTGGTAACGTCACGACATGCAACGCAATTGGCTCAGGTTCGACACCTCTCGGTGTTCTGGACTTGTGATATCTCGACTAGCATACTTGGCAATATCCCCCTCCGGTGAGTGATGTGTGATCTCTGATGTATGATCACTTCCACACGAATGTCTACATCTTCGTATGCAAGTTGGTATGATGGACGAGTGGCCGATTGGTAACGTTACGACATACGACGCAAGCGACCCAGGTTCGGATCCGGTCGGGATCCTGGAGTTGTGATATTTCCACAGGTCAAGAACGAGGTGGAATGAATCCTGGACTTAGAAAAATAATGGAAAAAATTTCAACGGGACATTCCGGACTTAGAAAAATAAGCGGTGAAAATTTCAACGGGAGTTCTGGACTTAGAAAAATTTCGATCGAAAATTTCAACGGGAGTTCTGGACTTAGAAAAATTTCGATTGGTTAAGAACATGACCACACTCATCATGGTAGCCTTATAAATAAGCAATGATATAACAAAAAACGACCTGCGTGCCCTTGTTCGTAAAGATGTAAAAGGTGCCTTCGCACGTCCCCGCAAGGCGACATCTCTCATTGGTATAGTATATTGCACCAAGACTGCACCTTTTGCTGAATATACATTAAACAATTAAACATTTCAACGTCTATTTATGAATTACTTGTTCATCGTATTAATCTTGGTCTCCCGTTTAATGTTTCCACATTTTTTCGCAAATAATCCCCTGACAATTCTCCGGAGGCCCCTATCTGAATCTGAATCAAACGGCCATCTTCACTCATGCATTTGTCCAAGCCTCGTCGAAAAATATTAGTAGTGCAAGCGATCGGCGCGCACGCTGAAACCGAGGAATACAAAAATAACACTATACATTTATTTAAAAAATAACACTAAATATTAGTGCGTTGTAACAAAGCTTTCATTATGTGACCTTTCTTGATCGTCGATTCCATAGCAGTTGTGCTGGCATGAGAAGTTCCCGTTGTCTCGTCAGCCGTTTCTAATGCTGAGGAAAATTAAATATTTGTCTTATTTATGTTACGGATGATCATTCTGTTTATTTTCTTTTTTACGGAACTATTTTAAATGCAATGAAATTACTGAGAAATATTTTTGAAAATCCACAGAAGTATGCGAAGTTCCATCTGTGTAGAGATCTAAATTATAACAGACGTTTTTTCATAACCATTGCGACCTTTCTCGGTTGTTGATGCCATGGAAGTTGTGCTAGGAAGAGAAGTTGCCGTTGAGTCGGTTTCTAATCAGGTGAGGAAAATGAAATAATCGCTTCATTTATGCTCTGATGATCGTTCTGTTTATTTTTTGTAATATAAAACTATTTTACGGCGAAGAAATAGCTGAGAAAATGTTTTGAAAATCCGCCAAAAGTAAGTGCAGTTCCATCTGTGCATAAATATAAATTATAACAATCGTTTTTCTATAACCATTGCGACCGTTCTTGGTTGTTGATGCCGTTGAAGTTGTGCTGGGAAGAGAAGTTGCCGTTGAGTCGATTTCTAATCGGATGAGGAAAATGAAATAATAACTTTATTTATGCTCTGATGATCGTTCTGTTTATTTTATGTAGTACAAAACTATTTTACGGCGAAGAAATAGCTGAGAAAATGTTTTGAAAATCCGCCAAAAGTAAGTGCAGTTCCATCTGTGCATAAATATAAATTATAACAATCGTTTTTCGATAACCATTGCGACCGTTCTCGGTTGTTGATGCCGTGGAAGTTGTGCTGGGAAGAGAAGTTGCCGTTGAGTCGGTTTCTAATCGGGCGAGGAAAATAAAATAATAGCTTTACTTATGCTCTGATTGATGATCATTATGTTTATTTTATGTAGTACAAAACTATTTTTACGGCGAAGAAATAGCTGAGAAAATGTTTTAAAAATCGTCAAAAAGTATGTATGTGCAATTCCATCTGTGCACAGATCTAAATCATAATAAGCCTTTTCCCATAACTATTCCAACCATCGGTGGTCGTCGATTCCACCGCAGTTGTGCTGGCGGGAGAAGTTGCCATTGAATCATCAGTCGGTTCTAATCCATTGAGGAAAATGAAATATTCGATTATTTATGCTCCGATGATCTGATGGTTCATTCTATTTAAAGGAGCTGTCCATGTAGATAGCAATATTGCTGTATTTTTGGTAATACTATCCGGCCCAACTAGAAACATCGTTAGGAAAAGTAAGAATGCGTCCCCAAGGAGCCCTGAGGAAAAACTGTAGAATTTGGGGAGTGACGTCATCATCCTTTGCCTATTTTCTACCCATGCCACCCTCATTCTATCAGAAAGAAGTTGATAACCAGGTGCGAGGCAGCAACACCATGCTTGAGATTCGAGGAGTGAGAAGAGAGGTAGAGAGAAAAAGGCTCACAATCATTGAAAAGTAAACGGAATTCCACCTGTGCATTGACCATCGGCCACCTTGTTGTAGAAAAGGTCACCGCTAAGATCAACAGGACCCAAGATGCACCGACTGGTGCTGCTTGTCGTGAAGGAAAGGTTCTTGCATGAGACGTTTGCCTTTTGCAAGATTAATTATTATATTTTGAAGAGGAAACACATCATAATTTGTGGACAGATCACAATTTTGATCTCACAGATTTAAAAAATCTCATTTTTTTCACAATAAGATATATGTACTTACCAGACAGTCTTGGGCACAACTCAACTGCTGATTTCTTATATCCATGGTTGTAACAACATCGACAAGTATTCCGCTGATAAGACTCATCACCATCTGAATGTCTTAATACTATTAGAACAATACAAATATTTCTCAAGTTTTTCCTTACTTTTGCCTCTCTTAGAATTAAGATATATTTTTAAGGATTGACAAAATTTTTCGAACAAAACCTCCTCCTGTGCTCCGCAAGTTATTCCGACGACGAGCAACAGAAGCAGGCGCATTGTGAAGCGGTTGCTTCTAACAATGAACATTTGAGAAACGCGAGGCGTGCATTTTCTTGACTTTGGAGCACTTCTCGTCCCTGCTTCCTTCCATTAGCGTTTGGCGTGCCATCTCCCATGGTCACAAAGTGGGAAGGGCTCCCTTCAGGAAAGACATTCAGTGTAGCATGCATAGCAACGGGTGAAAACGAACCATGTTCGTTTACTTTGCAGCTTCAAGGCATCCTCAGAGCGCCGTCTCCAAAGTTCCCTTTTGGTCGAAGGTGATAACGATGATAGCAAAAGACCTGATTTCGATAAAGAAAAAGTCTAATGTGATCACTGCAAGTGTGAGCTATCAATCAGGCCCGGTATACACGGTGTTTTGGACATATAGTTGGCGTTGAACGTGTTATGTTTGATTTAGAAGACGCGACATGCCTATTTTTGCAAAGCGTAGGCCTCAAATGCGTTTCATATTTGCAAAGTTTAGACCTTCTCGGCGAAGAAGTTTGCCGCGTTGTATTGACGTTTTGGACATAGTCTAGGTCTGTGACCATATCACAAAGGAGCTTGGTATCGAAGAAATTATTGTTCTGTGCACCAGTTGTAATTGCAGAATCATTTATTCGCTCACTTAGACATGTTTCCGTTATAAGAGGGGGGGAAACAGAGAGAATAAGATGGAGATCAGAGAGTTTTGACAAGGCTTCCTAGCATTGAAAAGAATATTAGCGACAGAGCAGGTTCTCTGATTGGGAGTGGTCATGATCATGTCGTCCGAGGGAGGCTGGGATGTTGGCAGAGGTGGCACTGTCCTGAGGACGCCATCGATCTCCGCCTTCGCCCACGGCTCGTCCCGGTAGAGCACCCCAGGCATCGGCCGATGCCTGGCTCCGACTTTCGGAGATGGAAGCGCGCCTTGCGAAAGACATTCAACTGGGCGCGCTCCTCTGCCGTCATCGACTTCCTAATGTAAACACCATTTCATCCTTCGTTCCGAAGGGCCGATGCACCTTTCAGTCAACTCAGGAGATGGTAGCAAGGGCTCCACCAGCCGCGGGCGATGACCGGGCTTGCCCATAAGCCGTAATGGGTTCGCACTCAGCGCCCACGGCGGAGAGTAGGCTGGGTACGGGAATTTTGTCGGCGGCGAGCTTGGCAGAGAGATCAGATGAGAAGGGATCTGTCAATACGGCAATGACAAGACAGTGCTCGTGCAAGTGCTGCTCCTGATCTGACTCATCTGCCGCACCGCCGCTGGCAGACAGCATGGCAGGGAAGGAAGACAGCAGACAGAGAGAGAGAGAGTATGTGTTAGAGGGAAGAGAGGAAGAGGTATGGGGCAAGTTTGGACAACAGTTCAACAATGTTAGCCAACAGGAAATGACTGCATGCTGGACAGCGACTGCCACGTGGCACTATTCATACCTGCTGGTGGTGTCGTTGCCGATGGCCAGAGCGTCGGCGACGCTCTTCAAGATATTGCCGGTGGCAGCATCGAGGGAGAGGGTGGTGGTGTCGATCATTGGTGATGCCGCTTCCTGGCAGGGGGATCCTGGTATTTTTCTGAGTCCAGAGCGCAGCTGTCTAGCCGCCGTAGATGTGAAGAGAGAAGGGAGAATGAAGAGAGAAGGTGGGAGTTTAGAGAGAAGGGCGAGTGAAGAGAGAAGGGGAGTGAGTAAAAAATGTGGGAGTGAAGACAGAAAGGATGGCAATGATCCCTCGTTGGCATGGTATCTCGAAGTTTCGCTCATTGCAACGTTACGGGCTGCATTAAGTTCTTCCACTCGAGTACAATATATTCACCCCTTTTTATGTAGCAGAGAAACGCAGCTTTGCGACATAACATTCGGCTCATATGAGTTGTAATCGCTCACATTTAGAGTGATACCTATACATATCTATCTATATTTCAATTTCTTTTACATTATTATGTACATATCTACGTATGAAATCCATACCTAGCTCATCTGAGTATGACTGGAAGGATTTACCTTTAGAACGTATTGCAACGGAATTCAATTAAAATTTGTAGACTTATCTTAATTCCACTGACAATGAGCGTCTATGGAGAGAGCACGCGAATCCTGCCTTCATACTTCCCAGGCGCACTTCGCAACAGCATCGGAATGACCACGTCATTCCTGCCATCCATCTTCCTGTTTGCAGTCATTCGAAGAAAACCCGAGATTCTAAAGCGATACAAGGTTTTATTTGAAAAATTACAAGTAAACATTGCCTTCATGTTCCAGAGATGTGATTTTTCTCCTCGCCGTAGCAACCGGATTAATCATTATAGATGCAATTTATTATAAAATGTACACAAGTATGTATATATATATATATATATATATATATATATATAAATCTTTTAACACTTTGTAACGAATACGATCGTCTTGCTAACGTTCGGTCTTTGCGCCTTCTCCGTTCCCCTAGCGCTTCAAAACTACTTCCTGGTCGTCTTGACGAACACGGGCGGCTTGTCAGTACCCGTCTTTATTGAAATCACATGCGTACGTTGCAAGGTAAACACAACCTCGCACGGATGATCCTAAGAGTGAGGAGAATTGCAGAGACGGCCACGACGTAAACCTCACAATTTGCACGGCGCTGAAGCAGATTCCTTCCGCATTTCTCGATATGTCCATTGTGATAGGGCTGGTTGGGATTTTTGTCGTTATTTTACTTGAATATTTTTCCTTAAATGATACATTTTTATTAATGAACTTAATAAATATAATCGTTGTTTTTTTTATAACATCATAGTAGACTTGAGCCAACGATGCAAGTTCTTGAGGTGGTAGCAATCACTCGGTACCTGCACGTCGTTCATAACCGTCGTCATTCTGGCCTCTCACTCCTCGTTATCGCAGCGCCATTTATCGTTCTGCATGTGAATAGAGAGATTTTCCAACTTTATCCTCGTAAAAAAAGAAATCCAAACCTGTATTTTGTGAGCGATAACGTCTCGTTCTTGTTTGCACTCAATGTTTGGACATATTCAATATGAACACATTGAGTGTCAACAATCGCTTTCAGGTTGCTTACCAGGTGCAAATTTTCGCCTCGGGAATTGCCTCAGCTAATGACTGCTGTGCTCGAATGCTGACGTCATACTTTCCTACTGCGATACCGGTTAGAAACGGCGTAGCAAAAAGTGTTTACAAAAAAAAAACACCACAATTTGAAGCACACAATACATGGTTAGAGAAGTCACCATTCATTGTTTAAAAAAAACCCAGAATATGCGATCATAAGGGAAAACTCCTACCACGATTTGCGACCCGATCATTTAAAAGTACGGTGTTAAGAGAGCCAATCTGAGAGACTCGAGCAGGGGCATGTCGGGAACAAAATTATTTTTTGATTTTCGTTTCCTTCTAAAGGCTTATGAGGCATCCTAAAAAGACCTCAAAAACATTTTTTCCAAAAATTATTTTCTTCAGTTTACCATGGATATGCACCGAAAACCCGAAAAAACTCAAATGATCATAACTTTGTTGGTTGTTGAGATATATTAATTTTGAACTGTTTATTCAATTCCAAATTGAAAGGCGCACAAAAGTCGTGTTAATAACTTTTTAAAAATATTTCATTAAATGCCTCATTTTGGCATTTTAATATTTCGAGTGGTGCGTTTGGGGCATAAAAAACCCCCATGTTAAAAAACTGAAGGCAGCACGTGAAAGAGCGGCCTTTTTTACCCCTATTTAAATGCCTTTTACTAAAAAACTCCGATACACCTGTTTCAATATTTTGACATGAAGCGCGCGAGTCGGTCAAAATGGCGCATTTTTCGGCCGCCGAGGCACCGTGCAAGCGCATTCATCGATCCATAACTGCGCTCAACGTCAATATTACAAAATCGTAAATATATCATCTAAGAGCTCTCACGGAGATCTTCAAATGTTACATACGTACTTTTATTGAAAAGTTTCAATTTATATTGGAAATTTCGTTCTGTATAATTAGAAGGCTTAAAAAGCTACTTTAAAAACATTTTCGCCTGTCAAACATACATCATAAGAAAGAGGATGAAATTTGCTACAAGATGAACCCCTTTCAATAGAATTCCATGCATAAGATCTTTTGTTATAAGCCATAAGAGTAGGATAGCAAGGCCTTATGGAAAAACTGTAGAAAAAAGGATTGGAATATTCTAATTTGAATTTGGAATATTCTAATTCGAATAACCTAAAATGTGAATTCTTGGGCAAAATGACAGCGACGCTACTTGCACTACTTTTATGACTTATAACAAAAGAACGTATGCATGGAATTCCATTGAAAGAGGGTTCATCTTGTAGCAAATTTTATCCTCTTTCTTATGATGTATGTATCGACAGGCGAAAATGTTTTTAAAATAGTTTTTTAAGCCTTCTAATTGTAAAGAACGAAATTTCCCATATAAATTGAAAGTTTTCAATAAAAGTATGTATGTAACATTTGAAGATCTCCGTGAGAGAACGATTTTGTAATATTGACATTGAGCGCAGTTATGGATCGATGAATGCGCTTGCACGGTGCCTCGGCGGCCGAAAAATGCGCCATTTTGACCGACTCGCGCGCTTAATGTCAAAATATTGAAACAGGTGTATCGGAGTTTTTTAGTAAAAGGCATTTAAATAGGGGTAAAAAATATCGCTCTTTCACGTGGTGCCTTCAGTTTTTTAACATGGGGGGGTTTTTATGCCCCAAACGCACCACTCGAAATATTAAAGTGCCAAAATGAGGCATTTAATGAAATATTTTTAAAAAGTGACTAACACGATTTTTGTGCGCCTTTCAATTTGGAATTGAATAAACAGTTCAAAATTAATATATCTCAATAACGAACAAAGTTATGATCTTTTGAGTTTTTTCGGGTTTTCGGTGCATATCCATGGTAAACTAAAGAAAATAATTTTTGGAAAAAATGTTTTTGAGGTCTTTTTAGGATGGCTCATAAGCCTTTAGAAGGAAAAGATAATCAAAAAATAATTTTGTTCCCGACATGCCATACATAGAGCCCTGGTCGAATCTCTCAGATTGGCTCTCTTAACAATCCTCAGAAATGGAGCTACTGCATCTCGCCTCTCTTCCCAGAAACTTGTGGTATGGACAACGGGGCACGTAAGCTTATGTATTAAGAAAAAACCCGGCAAATGTAGGTTGCTCGAACAACATGTATAAAGTTCGCTGGAAGTTGTAGTCGGCCACAGTGTTGTTCTACGAATTTTTTTTTGAAAATTGCGGGAAGATAAAATATTCGCGAATTCAAAGTGGAGAATGCTGGTAATTTCCTCAGGCAGAGAGATTTTTGTGACTTCGGGACAGTTGCAATCTAAGGTTCTAGCTCAAGCCGACCAAATAAGTCGAAAAAACAAAACACTATTAAACTCGCCTTAGATCTACTTTAAAGGAGATCATAAGGGAAAACTCCGACAATGAATAGCTGCCCGCTGACTAAAATGTATGGTGTAAGCAATCCACAGAAATGGTGCTACTGCCCTTCGCATTCTCTTAACAGAAATTTGTGGTAAACCAATTGGCATGTGGGCAAAACCCGGCCAATGTCGTTGTGTTTCAAATGCAGGAATCTAATGGCAAACTCGGCCACGGTGTGGATATGACAGGCATATTCGACACTTTTTGAAAATGGAGGGAAGTTTAAATATTCGAGAATTCAATGTACGTAAATACTGCTAAGGGAGGAGGGATTTTGAATCGAACTTACTAGCTTAACGTGACCAAATTAGACGAAAAATAGGACACTTTTTATTCGCGTGACCTACCTCCTTTAAGCTACGAACAACGTCATTTATTATAGAAAATCAATTTAGCTGAAATACTGCTACAACTCGGCGGAGATTCTTCTGGCTGTTCTGCTCAATCTGCGAGTGCTGCATTTCGCACAAAGTCGTGTTTGAATTGTGAAAGTCAATAAATTATGTATGCACATAGCTTGTTAGTTAAGAACTTTGACCGTATTTTTCTTTCAAATAACTAGAGTGAATATCGGAAATTTCGGTCCTTGAAAATGAAGTTTTTAAGTTCAACCTTGAACGCTCCCGCTCAGAAAGAACGCAAGCGCGCCAAGCACAACAGCGCCAGCTGGCCATGGCCATTCTCGCACAGTCGCTGGCCTTCATGCTAACTTACGGCTCCCTCGGCGTCTTCATGCTCCTCTTTCTCGGTGGTGTGTTCTAAAAAAAATATTCAGTTACGTTTTATCTAAACGCACCATGTTTCTGACACGTTGTCTTTCTTTATCCTTCACGGTGCTTATTCTTTTCACTTATTTATCTCTACAAGTGAAACAGCACAATCGGCCCGATACAGCGATCAATTGTTAAATTGTTTGTTGTCACATCAAAACCTGTGCATATTAATTAATTAATAAACAAATAAATGAACATATAGATTTTGTTTTTAAATCACATATTGTTAATGACAGCTAATCATCGTATGACTAGACTAAATTTCGGCCCAATCTTTCGAAATGAACTTCAGTACTTTTACTTACAGGAGTCGCCTTGCCCGTGTGGTTGGCGACTGCCCTTGTCATCCTAATGACTCAGACGGCCTTCCTCAACGCTGTCGCAGCAATGATCTTCCTCAAAGTGTTCAGGTTACCACCTCCTACTAATCAATATGTTTTCAATACTGCGTGGTCCTATTGAATGGATAATTGGATGATTATCGATTGTAAGCCCACTTAAAAACTGAAATAAAAAGTATATTGATTTGAAATGGAAATAAGTTTTTTTCATATTTAGAGACGAGTTTCGCGCAATCGTGCTTTGCTCTCCGAATGTTTCGGCCACTTCACTTGCACCTACTCCTCGTCCTTTCAGCCAAAGAGAAACCTCCACTTTGTCGAGGACACCCTATCTTCTCGCAAGTCCGAACGCTCTTCGAGGCATCAACGAATGCCATGGAAAGCCTCCTTAAACTAATGTCAAATTTATAAAGCAAAATTATGATTGATGTCCATATCAACGTCACGTGATGCATGCATATTATTAAAGTGAAGAAAAGTGTTCTTGAATCAACATTTGGTTGAAATACATGAAGAACGGAAATTTTATGTTCTCATAGTCAGATTTCTGCATCGGGGATCGTTTCAATCAATGACTGCTGCGATCGAATGGTCATTTCGTTCTATTGGAATGCTGACACGTTTAGTGGTTCATATGCTTTTAAGGAACATAGTTTATATTACATTCCTATTCAAATTGGTTCGTAAAATGTTAACGATTTATTTTATGTATGTATGTAGTATACTGTACATAGTATACTGTAAACAAACCAGCCACGGGCGATCACCTGGCTTGCCCATGCGGTAAACCGTCATGGGTTCGTACTCAGCACCCACGGCGGAGATGAGACTGGTTTCGGAAGATTTGTTGGCGGCGAGCTTGGTAGAGAGATTAGAGGAGGAGGGCACTGCCAATCCGGCTCCTGATCTGACTCAACTGCCGCACCACCGCTGGCAGACAGATTGGCAGAGATGGAAGACAGAGAGAGAGAGAGAGTGTGTGGGTGTGTGTGTGTTAGAGGGAAGAGAGTAAGAGGTAGTTTCAAGTTTGGACAACAACTCAACAGTGTTTGGCATTGTTCATATCTGCTGGGGGCGTGCCGATGGGCAGAGCGTCGACGACGATTTTCGAGATATTGCCTGTGCTAGCGTCGAGGGAGAAGGGGGAGGCGGTGGGGATGATTGGTGGATTTGTTTCCTGGCTGGGTGGCGGGGGGGGGGGAGTCATGGTTTTGTGTCTCCGTCCAGGGCGCAGCGGTCTAGCCACCGCACGTATGAAGAGAGAAGGCGGAGTGAAGAGAAAAGGGCGTGTGATGAAAGAAGGGGGAAATGATCATTTTGTACATAATTTGTGAGTATCTTGTTATAATCCCTCGTTGGCGTGGTATCTCGAAGTTTGCCTCACTGCAACGTCACGGGGTGCATTAAGTTCTTCCACTCGAGTACAATGTCTTTATCCTTTTTTTCTTCCACTCGAGTACAATGTCTTTATCCTTTTTAAGCACCAGTGAAAAGCGGCTGAGGGATATCACATTCGGCTCATATTTAGGAGCAATAATCGTTCACATTTACAGTGATACCTATGCATATCTTTCTACATATTTCT
This sequence comes from Allodiplogaster sudhausi, assembly GCA_945643635.1. Lineage (NCBI taxonomy): Eukaryota > Metazoa > Nematoda > Chromadorea > Rhabditida > Diplogasteridae > Allodiplogaster > Allodiplogaster sudhausi. Next base: position 2,501,752 of record CALZFC010000259.1, on the reverse strand, counting down.
CATTCTTTTAAATATATATGTATGTACCGTGCAAATAGATACGAACACCATGAAATTTTGCTATATTTTCTTCAACGTAGACGAAACTTCATGCAATTTTCAGGGTTGTTTCTGTATGATGTCAGAATTATAGTTTCAGATTATTGGTTTCATTGATCCACTACAGCGCTAGAAAAAATCAATAATTCGAATTACCCAGTTTTGCCCATATAGGTATGCAAGACAAAATGATTTATTTCTTGGATATTCTGGTAGTTTGTATTGGATAGATGGTAGATCTAAATTCTAGAACATCCCTGCGATAACTTTTTGATCTAATTGTGATTTAATCCTATGCCTTTACATGTTGCCTACCTTCAGTTCGAGATTCATTCACTCGGCCTCAGATGAAGAAGGTTCAGCGGGATAAATTCAATCATTTATTGCTATTCCCAGAGTATTAATGATATCCAAATATTTGTAATTAATTACTAAACTAATTCAAATGGTTAATTGAACAGTGGAAATTAGGTGATAACTTTTTGTTCGCACTTTGCACACCGCGGTCAACTTTTGCCCGCACCGCAGAAGTGCTAAAAGTGGTGTTGTGCGGGGGTCCCTATTTGGAAAACGGGTTTGCCTATCTATAATGGTAGTGAATAGAATTTTCTATCTTCAGCAGCCTTATTTCTTCCCTAGCTTCATGATTCCACAAAGGGAGTTGCAGATCGTTTGAATGTACCTTGGCATAGAGTAGTACCGTGCCCAAGAAGGCAGGAAACTAAACCCAGAAATTTTAGATTGAGTCAAAAATTTCCTTAATTGATAAAATAGAGTATTATGCAATAGTTTAAAACTGAATTAGTTGATTTAAAGTTGTGATTGATCTAGAACAGACAGCTGCCAATACACGGTACTTCTCTATGCCAGGGTACATTCAAACGATCTGCCCTCCATTTGTGGCCTCATGCAGCCAGCGATGAAATAGGGCTTCCGAATGTGAAAAAGCCTAATTACTATCATTATAGATAGGCAACCCCGTTTTCCAAACACGGACCCCTGTACAACACCACTTTTAGCACTTCTGAGGTGCAGACCAAAGTTGACCGCGGTGTTCAAATTGTTCACAAATAATTTTCACCTAGTTTCCAAAGTTCAATTAACCATTTGAATTAGTTTAGTAATTAATTACAAATATTTGGATATCATTAATACTCTGGGAATAGCAGTAAATGATTGAATTTACCCCGCTGAACCTTCTTCATCTGAGGCCGAGTGAATGAATCTCGAACTGAAGGTAGGCAACATGTAAAGGCATAGGATTAAATCACAATTAGATCAAAAAGTTATCGCAGGGATGTTCTAGAATTTAGATCTACCATCTATCCAATATAAACTACCAGAATATCCAAGAAATAAATCATTTTGTCTTGCATACCTATATGGGCAAAACTGGGTAATTCGAATTATTGATTTTTTCTAGCCCTGTAGTGGATCAATGACACCAATAATCTGAAACTATAATTCTGACATCATACAGAAACAACCCTGAAAATTTCATGAAGTTTCGTCTACGTTGAAGAAAAATATAGCAAAATTTCATGGTGTTCGTATCTTTTTGCACGGTACTGTATGTACAAATGTATGAAACCATTTGCCCTGTGGATCTGACCATGAGCATGAATGGAAGTAATTTAATTCATAAATTTTTAGAACTAATAAAAACAGAATTCAATTAAATTTTGTAGATTTATTTTAATGACACTGAGCGTCTATGGAGAGAGCACGCGAATCCTGCCTTCATACTTCCCGGCCGCACTCCGCAACAGCATCGGAATCTCCACTTCATTCCTGCCATCCATCTTCTTATTTGCAGTCATTCGAAGAAAACCCGAGATTCTAAAGCGATACAAGGTTTTTTGACAACTTACATGTGGACATTGCCTTCAAGTTCCAGACATGTGTATTTTTCATCGCCGTTAGAACAGGATTTATCATGATATTTATTATTCCATGTTCATACGTTCACATATACATATGTATAAATCTTTTAATTCTTTGTTTAAGAATACGATCGCTCTGCTCACGTTCGGTCTTTGCATCTTCTTCGTTCCACTCGCGCTTCAAAACTACTTCCTGGTGATCCTGACGAAAACGGGTGGCTTGTCAGTTCACGTCTTTATTGAAATTATATGCGAACGTTGTAAGTCTTGTACCTAAAAGTGAGGAGAATCACAGAAACGGCCACGAAATTAACCTCACAATTTGCACGGCGCTGAAGCAGATTCCTTCCGCATTTCTCGATATCTCCGTTGTGGTCGGGCTGGTTAGAGCGTTTATTTTTATTTTTATTCGACAGTTCAAATTATGTGAAATTTCTAATTGTCCCTTCGCACTCTCATTCGCACCCAGAGGTCAAAAAATTTTGGGCCGGCAAGGACTCGGCCTGCCCGGCCCGATCCATTGCCGGTCCCTAGCCCGGCCCGTGGGCCCGTTTGAGCCCGATTTTCAAAAATTCTGGGGAAAAAAGTCCGACGAGTTACAATGTGTTTTGAAATTCAGAATTTTTCATGCTCGTCTTAGGAACATTTATTTTAATGTAAGGTAGAAAGAGTTTTAGGGTGGAACTGAACAAATGATCGTCGTCATTCTGGCCTCTCACTCCTCGTTATCGCAGCGCCATTTATCGTACCGCATGTCAGCAGAGAGATTTTCCAACTGTTTCATAGGAAATAAAGCCATCCAACCCGTGTTTAGTGAGTGATAATTAGTGAGTGATAAGGTCTCATTCAAGGTGCGATGCATATTCAACATGAACACATTGAATGCAAATAAAGCACAAAGCTCAACAATCGCTTTCAGGTTGCTTACCAGGTGCAAATTTTCGCCTCGGGAATTGCGTCAGATAATGACTGCTGTGCTCGAATGTTGACGTCATACTTTTCCATTGCCATACCGGTTAGAAACGCCGAAACAAAAAGTATTTCATAAACCACAATATGAGATACACAATAATCTGTCAGCTAAATCTCCCTTCATTATTAAAAAAAGCTATCCTATGCATTTAAGCAACGAACAAAGTGATTTATTATAGAAAAATCAATTTAGCTGAAATATTGCTACAACTCGGCGGAGATTATTCTGGCTGTTGTGCTCAATCTACGAGTGCTACATTTCGCACAAAGTCGTTCGAGTTGTGAAGGTGAATAAATTCAACATTGAATGCTCTAAAAAGAGCGCTTGCGCGCCATGCACAACAGCGCCAGCTGGCCATGGCCATCCTCGCGCAGTCGCTGACTTTCCTGCTAACTATCGGCTCCCTCTGCGTCAGCATACTCCTCTTTCTCAGTGGTTAGTTCGAAAGGCAATTTAGTTATGTTTTATCTAAACACACCATGTTTCCGGTCATGTTATCCTTCTTTGTCCCACCCGGTGTTGTAAAAAATAAATTGTTCATGATTTCATGATGGCCAATCGTATGCTCTTTCTAAATTCCGGCCCTATCTCTCGAAATGGATTTCAGCTCTTTTACCTGCAGGAGTCGCCATGCCCGTTTGGTTGGCGACTGCTCTGAACATCCTCATGAGTCAGACGGCCTTCCTTAACGCTGTAGCCGCAATGATCTTCCTTAAAGTGTTCAGGTTACCACCTCCAACACGTCCAAAATTTTTTCAATCCTGCGCAATCAAATTGGGTGGATAATTGGATGATTATCGATTGTAAGCCTACTTAAAAACTGAAATAAAAAGTGGATTGATTTGAAATGGAAATAAGTTTTTTTTCATATTTAGAGACGAGTTTCGCGCAATCGTGCTCTTCTGAATATGCTCGTTCTGCACTTCGTATTGCTAGGCAAGAAAACCGGACCCTTATGCTTAGTGGATCTATTAGTGATTTGTGAAATTTAGTTTTTTTTTTACAATGTGCATGTTTGAAGAACTCAATATCTTCTGCTACATACGTACATATGTATGTGTATGTAAGAGAAACTGACAATGGGATATAGGTAGATATATGCATATGCATAGGCATGATGTATGTAAACGTGAACGAGTATAGCTCATATTAGCCGAATGTGAGATCGCTCACAAGCAGTCGCATTTCACTGGTACTCAAAATGGGGTAAAGAAATTGTACTCGAGTTGAAGTAAGTGCCTAACGCATCATGTGACGTTAAAAGGCGCCAAGCTTCGAGATACAAACGAGGGATTATAACAAGATACATATTGCGTACAAAGATATCTGGTTGAGCAAGATAATTCACGAAATTTTTTATATACATACATTGGTGACATATAAAAAAATTTCTTAGGTACCGTATTTTCTCTATTAGTCACCCCGGAAGTACTATTTTTCAATACCCCTGAGAGAGGGGGGCAGTATTGGAGGGGGGGGGGGGGTTCTATTAGAGGGAGGGGTACTATTTTTCAATACCCTTGCGAGAGGGGGGCACTATTAGAGGGGGGGGGGGTTCTAATAGAGAGAGGGGCACTATTAGAGAAAATACGGTATGTACATATGTACATATATAAAAGTTCCGTTCAAAATGGCAAAAATTTACACCAATCTTAATAATCATATAAATTTGACAGTTGTATTTCAGGGAGGTTTTCCATGCCATTTGTTGAAGCCGCTAAGAGCGTTCGGACGTGCGAGAAGATAGGGCCTCGAAAAGGTGGAGGTTGCTCGCTGGGTGACAAGGCGTGGAGAAGGTGCGAAAGAAGTGGCCGAAACATTCGGAGAGCGCAGCACGATTGCACGAAACTCGTCTCTAAATATGAAGAAGAAAAACAAAAAAAACTAAACTTATTTCCATTTCAAATTAGCTTTCTATTTAAATTTTTATGTGGACTTAAAAGCGACAATCATCCTATTACCCCACCAATTAGATAGCGCAGAATGGCAAACACTTTGATTAGCAGGAGGCGACTGACCTGAACACTTTGAGGAAGATCATTGCAGCTACAGCATTGAGGAAGGCCGTCTGACTCATGACGATGTTCAGGGCAGTCACCAACCACATGGGCAGTTCGACCCCTGCTCGTAAAAGAGCTGATGTCCATTTCGAGAGATTGGGCCGTAATTTAGACAGCCATGAACGATTTTCGCTTTAGATAGAACATTTGCATAGAACTAACCACCGAGAAAGAGGAGTATGTAGACGCAGATGGAGCCGTATGTTAGCAAGAAGGTCAGCGACTGCGCGAGGATGGCCACGCTCAGCTGGCGCTGTTGAGCATAGCGCGCAAGCGCTCTTCCTAAGAGAGAGAGAGAGGATTCAAGTTTGAACTTGAAAGTTCAATCTCAATAACCGAACTTTCTGATATACACTCTGGTCGCGCGAAGGAAAAACATGTACAAAATTCTATTGGCGCTAACTAACCAGCTAGTATGTGAATACATAATTTATTCACCTTCACAATTCGAACGACTTTGCGCGAAATGCAGCACTCGCAGATTAAGCAGAACAGCCAGAACAATCTCCGCCGAGTTGTAGCAGTACTTCAGCTAAATTTTTTTTTAAATAATAAATGGGACTGTTCGTAACTTAAAATCATAGCTACACACAGCGCAGAAAGTATAATACTTTTCCCGGCTTGCGGGAAAGTTCATTTTGAAGTGCGCGGAAAACGTACTTTCAGAACGACAAAAACGAACTTTCAGCCGGAAAGCGAACTCGCTGGCCAAAAGTTCGTTTTCTTAAAAAAAAATTAATGGTGATTTAGCTAACCGAGTATTTTATGTTTCAAATTGTGGGTTTTCTTAGCAAACACTTTGTGCTCTTCCGTTTCTAACCGGTATCGCATAAGGAAAGTATGGCGTGAGCATTCGAGCACAGCAGTCATTAGCTGTGACGATTCCCGAGGCGACAATTTGCACCTGGTAAGCAACCTGAAAGCAATTGTTGAGCTTTGTGCTTTATTTGCATTCAATGTGTTCATATTGAACATGGAAACATTGAATGCAAGCGAGAAAGAGACCTTATCGCTCAGAAAACACGGTGTTGGATGGTTTTTTTTACGAAATTAAAGTTGGAAAATCTCTCTGCTGACGGAAGGTACTATAAATGGCGCTGCGATTACGAGGATTGAGAGGCCGGAATGACGACGGTTATGAACGACATGTTGGTACCGCGTGATTGCAACAACCTCAAGAACATGCATCGTTAGCTCTCGTCTAATATAATTTTTGAAAGAAAACAACGATTATATTAACTAATTTCATTAATTTCATCAATTAAAATCGTCACGTTTTTTTAAGAAAAAAATCAAATAAACAAAAAACGCTAACCAGCCCGATCACAAGGGACATATCAAGAAAGGAGGTAGGAATCTCCTTCAGCACCGTGCAAACTGTTAGGTTAATAACGTGACCATGTCTAGAATTATATTTACTTTTTGGAACTGCATACCTTGCAAAATCCTCTAATGATTTCAATGAAGACGTGAACTGACAAGCCGCCCGTTTTCGTCACGACGGCCAGGAAGTAGTTTTGAAGAGCCAGTGGAATGAAGAAGAAGCATTGACCGAACGTTAGCAACACGATCGTATTCTTTTCAAGGTGTTCAAAGATTTATTCATATGCATATATGTAAGTATGTATATGGTTTAATAAATTGCAACCATACATCATATATTAATCCGGTTCTTACGGTGGGGAGAAAAATACACATGTTTGGAAAGTGAAGGCAATGTTTATCGTGTAAGTTTTCAAAAAAAAACCTTGTATCGCCTTAGAATCTCGGGTTTTCTTCGAATGACTGCAAACAGGAAGATGGATGGCAGGAATGACGTGGTCATTCCGATGCTGTTGCGAAGTGCGCCAGGGAAGTATGAAGGCAGGATTCGCGTGCTCTCTCCATAGACGCTCATTGTCAGTGGAACTAAGAGAAATCTACAAACAGCTTCATTAGTAAACGTTAATTGAATTCCAGCTCAATCGCACAATATGACGTCATTTGATCTTTCCGTTTCTTTTGAAAGGTCAACAAATGTAGAAAATAAAACAGCTAACACTTTCAATTCTTACCTTAGCTAATAGATATTACTGATGTTGAAGTGAGAGCATTTGTTAACAAACTTTGCAAAGGATTCCAGAAATGCCACGATGACTGATGAGATGAAACATATTTATAAACACCTGCCTGTTCACTCACTCTAATGCTCATCGGATATGCATTTGCGCTATAAAATTCAACTGATTAAAACCGTACTTAGTATTAGGAGCGTCCAAGTCCGACCATTTGAATAACAGAAGGAATGTGTTAAAATGAAATAGGACAGTCGCTGGTTAGAATCGAAGGGAGACTTCATAAAAGAGAGAAAATTATTAGTGACATTCTGTTCGTTCGTGGCAGCAAAATATCTCGATACCTTGGTAATGATAGCTATGCTTCAGTTCATCCCATCCATTTATTCCAATGCAAAAAAACAAGCTTGCAAATGTCCTTCTGATGTCTGTGACGAATTTTTATTTAGGTATATGATTAATCATTTCCGTCCGAAGAATTTTTTCATATGATTCATGATTTACCTTATAGATCATATCTTGCTGTAAGAAGAGCTAATTATCACTCTCTTTTAATGAAACGAGGGCGAACTTAACAAAGGTTGATGTTGAGAGTGTTGTTGAAGCGAATTTGTAATTAATTTACAAGAACACCATCTTTGAAACAGTGTATGCAAAACCTTTATGCATTTTTTAAAATTTCTAAAAGTTTATTTTTTAGTGTGTACGTTCACCGAAAACATTTAGCTGCTGAAGATTACAGTAGAAAATGGCCTCCTTCAAGGATCGTTCTTTGTACATGCTAGCATTTTGAGAATCTCACTTTTTTATAGTGTATTTTATCAGGACACAACCGTTGAAGAATCAGCATATAAAACGGCTTTCGAATACCTGAATACAAAATACCACGTAGAATATATGAACCCACCAGTAAAAGCGACTAATATGTACATGTACTTTGAAGATTTAAACTATGTATGTATGGCACTGAAATCAAACATTCTGCTTATGGCACCTTGAGGATGAGCAATGTACAATCGTCATTGTTGTTAAAGAAGTTGCTCATGTATCGAGTTGGACTTTTTTACATATACATATGTACCGTATTTTCTCTATTAGTGCCCCTCCCTCTATTAGGACCGCCCCCCCCCCACTCTAATAGTGCCCCCCTCTCACAAGGGTATTGAAAAATAGTACCCCTCCCTCTAATAGAACCCCCCCCCCCCTCCAATAGTGCCCCCCCTAATTGTCTAATAGACGTACCTGGAATCTATGATTGAGGTATGGGATACTCTTCCCAATGAGCTGATTGCAAATTCATTCAAAAGTTACAATAAAACTTATATTCCAGTGATGATTAGAGCTATAATTCTTCGTTTTTGTGAATAAAATGATGTTATCAAACTATATACATACCATATGTTGTTATTGACACTCACATACATACGTATGTTCCTCTAAACTATCTTCTCAGCCCGGTGGCACAAATGAAGGAATCAAACATATTCTAATGCCAAGGACAGACTCCCAAGGATCGAGGAGTACTTCGAATTGCGGAAGGAAATCCATCCTCTCTTCTACGCGTCCAAAGTCGCCATCCTTTGTGTTGTATTGGATGACACGAGGAGCTCCTCCAATGATGCCGATGAATATCGCCCAGTGCTAGAAGGCGCACATTTTTTCTTCTAATATATGTATGTATGTACATAGTCCCTGTCTTCCAGGTTCTGTTGGAGAATGGTGCAAAGGTGGAAAAGAAAAAAAGGAATGATCATACTGAATATTTATAGGAGAGAGGGAGAAGAAGGAAGAACTAATTAATTAAAATGACCACGATAAATAGAAATAATATAGAAATATATGTATGAGAGTTTGCCCACTGAATACGGCGAGATTGTCGTCCCGTTCACATTCACGGTCCGTCTGATCTCGATCAGGTCTCCTTCATTGAGGTGCGGCTGAAAGCGCAGGTTCGAATAATTCGTCACAACGTGAGGCTCACTGTATAAAAAAAGTATGTAAAACCGTTTTTCTACCTCTTCTCCTCTCAACATCCGCTCCCTACATAATCCTGAACCATGCAGCGGGATCTATGTACATACATATATTGGAATTGGTTTGTTTAGAAGTAGAAGAAGAGTGCCAGAGAAAGAGAAGAGAAGAGAGAGAAAAAAAGGAAGAGAGAGGCAAAGCGCCTCCTAACGAGAAATATGAATATTGGGCAGCAGAAGAACCAAGCACCGCCACCAAAGGAGCTCCTTTCATTTACAATTAGAGCAGAACCGAACTGACAACGATATCTCTAACTGACGAATACTCCGAGACGAGTCTGGTCCGTATCCAGAAGTTGTTTCGGCATCGATTCCTCCCTGTTTCAACTTCATCGTCGGTGTCGTTACCATCTTCTGTTGCCTATGAAAAAAAACATCATATGAACAAGTTGGAAGAAGCAGCTTCTGGACGCTTACTAGACATACACTTTCGGTGAAACACATCACAATTTGCGTTGGAGAAACATGAATTTAGCAACTTGTCCAAATATCACTATAAGACTTCTTCAACATCAGCGGACATTACGGCAGATGTCGTAGATATCTAACTGACAAGCTCGTGTCCTACGACAGAATCTTCATCTTCCGCAACCCTCAGACTCGCCTCATTCTCTTCTTCTGCTTCCAAGATAGGCCCTAGCAGCCTCGATCCACATCGATGCAGCTCCATTGGCTGGCCTGCCCACTCTCTCTTGAAAATATACAAAGTATTAAAGTAATTAAACGACCACAAGATAACTTATCTAAAAGACATAAATCGGACGACGATATCTGATTAAATATTGATTTTCATTATGCAAGGCGATGTCCTATCAAGCTTTTAGCTCCAAACTTCATCATATCGAAAAAAAATTTTTCGTCGGACACTTCCTTTAAGAGTCTATAATGCAACTTTTAGACAATTGCTACGATCGAGGATATTTATCTATAGTATACTGCTTAAATGCAAATCGAAAGCCGCCCCAAATTGAATTAAAATCGTCATTACAATTTCAAAAATGAATGAGAGAACCTCACTAGGAACGAATCTTTATCACTTAAAGTTCAATTTCTCGCTCTCACTCTCACTCTCAATTTCATCCATTCTGCTGTTAACCATGGCTAGCGAAGAGACTGAAACGATGACAAATGGCGAGCACAGAGATATACTTATCGTTAGAAATGTTATCGTATTGTTTATTAATATTTTTACGAATAGATTACGGACGACATTGCAACACATGGCCATTTCTAGATACATATTTAAAAGGCTGACTAAGACTCATTTAGCAATAGTCCCAATATACATAACTGCCTTTACTTGCTGCAACATTTCTATAGGCGTTACTTGAGATACATACATATGTGATTATACTAGGAGCAACATCTATTCTATGATATACAGAGCTACTACGGAATCCATTGCGTCCAGAGTAGTTACAAAGAATATAATATTAGATTATTTTAGAGAAGTGAACAAATTAATTTCTCAGCTATTTACATATATTTTTTTAGCAAAAGAGGCGAAACGTAGAAGACGTATATGTAGCTGCTCCCATTGAGCTGCGTTTAACTATTTTTTTATAAGTGGATGGCGCCACTTCACTTAGCACTCTCGTTGTCTCTGATGCTCTCTGTCTCACTATCGCGCTCTTCTCCGCTGACTTTGATTCTCATCTCTTCCTTTAACACCGCACAGAGGCACCAAAGATTGTGCAATTTGACAAAGCGAGAGATCGCATCACAGGGGAAAGTGTGCCGGAAAGCTGATGCAATATCAGCACGTTTTATTCTTTCTTTGAACGTCGTCCTATTCTGTGTTTATAAACTGATATAAGAAAGAATCCGACTCCACATTGTCTAGAAGAATTTGAACCTTTTGATTATGTTTGAGAATAAAATGAAAGAGATGAGTGATGAGCCAAGAATCTTGTATACTGCCACAACAGCAACCTCCTAACATGACTTGTATTATTGGAGGGAAGAATTCTGAGAATGGAACTAACGAAGGATTTGGCGATGTGTAATATTTTTTTAATTGAATTTTTGCAGGATTTTTTTTCTTATTTTCATTTTAAACATATTGTATTTAAGTTCATATTTACTTCTAGTTCTGATAAGAGTTCTCCGCCAGTCAAAAGGTGTCTCAGTTTTCTATTTCTCTCTCAAATGCACTCTTCCTGTTTACACTTCTTTTCTGATATAATTTTTGACCCTTTTCCCTGGTTTCACTTTTCATATGCATTCTTTACTGTCACTGAGATTTCCGTTCTCTAATCTATCTCATTATTCTCTATCATTCTCCCCACTCGCTATCGACCCGATCTCTCTCCTCTCTCTTTCTCTCTCTCTCTCCCTCTTTCTCTCCCTCTCTCTCCCTCTCTCTCCCTCTCTCTCCCTCTCTCTCTCCCTCTCTCCCCCTCTCTCCCTCTCTCTCCCCCTCTCTCCCCCTTTCTTTCCTCTCTCTCCTCTCTTACTCTCTCTCTCTTTCTCTCCCTCTCTCTCCTCTCTTACTTTCTCTCTCACATTCACCCCCCCCCCCGTCTCTCCCTCTCTCTCTCTCTCTCTCTCTCTCTCTCTCTCTCTCTTTCCTTTGCCTGCCCACAGCTCCACTTGTTCGCTTGTCAATCGATAAACTATCCTGAAAATTTTATTTTCTGATTGAGCGTACTACTTCCATGTCAACATTGTTTCAAGAAATTTTTATTGTATGACAAAATACTGCAAAGCGAAACGTAAAAGAACGACAAAAATACATTCCTGTTTATAATGACAACTTTTCGAAATATATTCCTGTTGAATAATAATCTGCGTAAGTCATTTGATATGAAAAGGAAAAAACCGAGTTAGAACAGCTACTTCAATTAAGAAATTTTGTTAAAAAAAAATGTTAAGAGACGAAACGATAAACAAACAAAAAGAAAAGAATTTTAAAAAACTTTCTAAAAATAATGCCAGACTGACGGACTTTGAACTAAGATTGCTCCAGCCAGCCTGATCGAGTAGAGGGCTGCGCAAGTCGAAAGAGACGACTTAGCGCTCTCGACAAAATGCTCCACCGCGCTTGGAAGGCGATGAAAATCAAGCTATAAAGTACGTTGTAAGGGCGGCAAATTTGAATTGATTTTATTCTGTCCGAAATCATGTTTTGTTGATCAGAGTTTGTTGGAATTTTTTTTTAAATCTCATTTATTGTTCGTTGGAAAGAAAAAAGAAGCTGGCTAAACCCATAGAGCAAGCTGCACGCCGCATTCGGAAGGAGATAGGTCACAAAATGTGCCCATTTTGAAGTGTAATACTCCCCGATCCCGTAGATCGTGACCATTGTCGTGAAGAATACTGCATGGTCGGCGGCGCTCTCAAGCAAAAGCTACTTTATTTACCGATTGATACTTATTTTTCATAACGATAAGGCAGCATCAAAGATGCTCTAGAAATCTGTCTGTCCTATCAAAGCACTTACAAGGGAATGCTCTAGGCTTATCCGTTATCCGTTAGAATACGTTAAGAGATTTGATTAGCATTTCGGTTATCTACTCGCTTTCGAATGGTTATCTACGAGCTTTCGAATGGTATATACATAAGTAGCTCATTTCATAACCTCCGGGTAAGTAGAGATGTCAACAGCTCGGCCCGGCCCGGCTCGATGAGCAGGTGGGCCCAATATTCCGTATGCCCGCACACAGCGCAGAAAGTATAATACTTTGGCCCTCTGGCGGGAAAGTTCGTTTTTAAGTACGCAGAAACCGTACTTTAAAAACGACAGAAACGAACTTTCCGCCGGAAACCGAACCTGCAGGACATAAGTTCGGTCTATCCGCACTTTAGATTACTCGAATATTCGAACATTCGAACATTCGAATATTCGAATTCATGTACGTCAAGTGGGAGTGACTTGCATGTGAGTCACTCTCACTTTCTCTCTCTCTCTCTGTCTCTCTCTCATTCTAATACATTAGAAGTGTGAGTGACTTGCTTGTCACCTTATTTTGCACATGCGTGGCGCATGGTTTGTTCTACAATAAAGCAGGAGTTCTCCATATCTCTCCTCCCTCTCTCTCTACTCTTTCATTCTTCCTCTCTCTCTCTCTCTTTCCTTTCTCTCTCTCTCTCTCTCGGCAGCTTAACTCCTCATTCTGTTCCCCCTACCTCTCTCTCGCTCTGATTTACTTCCATTCTCTTCCCTGAACATCCACAGCAAAAGGTGTTGGTTGCTGTTCCATGTCATGTAAGCACTGGGATATTAGAGGGGTTTACTAGTTAAATACTGCACACGATTGGGACAAATTTACAAGAAAATAACATGAAAGCGAGAACCGAAAGCATCTGGGATGCAAAGTACTTGTAACACAAGAAGATCAAAACAACACAAAAAAATATAGCGATAATTCTTCTTCTTCTTCAACTTCAACGCTGTCGACTTCATCTTCATCATGGAAGCTGTTGGGAAGGGTGAGGGCGCTCTCGCTCATCGTCAGCTCTCCGTCGTCCTAGTCGGCCGCAGCAGCCTCTCTCTCCTCTGCTGCCTTCTGCTCCTCTTGCTCGCGTTCGATCTGCCGCGCAGCCGCGCTCAGGGTTCGCAGAACCTAGAATGGCAAAATATTATTTTCATTTACAAGACATCAGCCTTTCAACTTATTCGAACAGTCGGCTGTTACTGCTATGGAGATAAAGAAGTAAGGGAGGCAGTGAATACTAACAATAAGTGTTGACGAAAGAGAGTAGGAGACAAATAGAGGGGGTGAGAGCGAGAGATGACAAAAGTGAGAGAGAAAGAAAGGTGATAGAAAGAGACAGAGAGAGAGAGTGAGAGAGAGAGAGTGAGAGTGAGAGAGAGAGAGAGAGAAGAAAGAGGGTGACAGGGAAAGACAAACAAAGGGGTCAGAGCGAGAGGGATGATGAGAGTGAGCGAGAGAGAGAGAAAGGTGAGACAGAAATAAAGGGCGGGGGTGAGAGCGAGAGATAACGAGAGTGAGAGAGAGTGATTAAGGGAGAGAGAGAGAGAACGTGAGAGAGAAATAAAGGGGGTGAGGGTGAACGAGAGATAAAGAAAGAAAGGCCAACCTCATCGTCGTGCCCTCCGACATACTCGGGCACGGGAGGTGGCTGTTGGGTGGAGGACCCATCGCTGAGCGAGTCCTTTCCTCTCACGTCCTCCTCTTCCATCGGGGGCGGCAGCTCGAGTCCCACGATCCAGTGAAGCAACTAAAGTAGATCATTCTCGATAAACAACAAGTGGAGAGAGAGAGGAGGAGGAAAGAACGAATGCCTATAGGAAGTGAGACAGAAACTAAAGAGATAGAATAAACCTTTCCCGTCGACTCAACTGTCCAATCCAGCAGTGAGAGGGCGCCGTTGACCATTCGATTGAAGAAGTCGACAGCAGACACGAGCCAGTCGAGCCGAGCCGGGAGGTCGATTTGAATGCCGCTCTTGTCTTCAACGTCGCCCACGCCTGATCCACGATGCCGGCCAGCCAAGGCTGATCCTTGCCGTAGAGAATCCTGAACTCAGTACGTTCATTGTCTATTTTCATGAAACAAGGACAAGAGGTGGAAAAATGCACGGAAAGATATGAATTTTGAAAAGATATAAAGAAGATAATCCGACTCGCCGACTATTTTTAAAAAAGTAGTCACATGATATTATTCAAAATTAACAAGGTCTTGCCATTTCAAATTAAAGACCCCAACAAATGGAAGCTTTCCATTAAAAAAAAGGCTGCCTATGAACCTGAAGACGGTGGTGATCTTGTTGTAGCCGGGGCACTTGACGTCCATGAAGGAGTTCGGGTGCTGGACGAGGCGCTTGAGCTTGCAGCGCTCGCGCTCCTTAACCGGGTCCGGATGCAGAATATCACGTGCGAGCGGCATCTTTCAGTGAACTTCCAGTCTTGCGAGCTGCTGGAAAAAGGAACTATTTGGCAAGGTTCCAAGAGTGATTTAACTCAAATTCGAAATACGACGTTCATGATGCAATAAGCCGGCTTTAAGCGAACAAAAAGCAATCCACACTATGTTATACGTATTAAAATTTCAGTGTCAAAAATAAAATGCTAAACCACAAAGTATTTAGCTTTTAGCATAAGTCATTGTGATGAAATATCGCTGTTTCCAAACACATTTAAAAAACACTTTGAAAACTCACGAATGCTAGCACTATATATGGTTCATTAAATGTTCGTAATGCATAGTTGTATGAAACATGGGCAATACAAAAAGAAAATGAGAATGAAAGAGTGAATAACCTCGAGTAAAGATGACATCGGTTGAGCCGACGGAACACAACGCGGTTCGGTCCAGAACGAGACGGCTCACGCAGCCTCTCAGATGGAGCCGAGAGCATTTTCTAAAGGAAATAGAACAGTTCGGTTCTAGATATATCTTACAAAAGTCTAAAATCAAAGCAAATATGGAAAAATAACAATCCAAGAAAGCAACACTTAGCAGTAGTTATCTCTTTGACCCGGCAAACGCGCCAAGAAAATGCGGCAGCGCATCAACAAATGCATTGCGCGATACTCAGGCTGACAATGTGTGCTCGGCTTTCATACGAGTTTGGACGGGTTTTCTTCTTTCTTTTTTTTATTTTTCGTTGTTCCGCTTAATAAAAAACATTTTTAACGTAATTATTCAATGTATTATTGATATCTTAAGCTACTTTTAGCGGCGACATTGCGGAAGTCGTCGGAGAGCGCCTCCGCCGGCGCCACGGGAGGCGAGGGCCAACATCTGGGGTCTGTTTGTGATTTATTATTTTGGTTTTTATACTTTTTTTGCTACAGTTTATTCTGTTGGTGGCTATGAATCTTATGCCTTAAATTATTGCACATTCTCCACTTTTTATGAACAAATAACGCTTGAATTGTGTAGAAATCCTCTTCATCTCTTTGATTAGGCAATTTTTTGGTTCAGATCTGCGTGAAGTCCGCGCGCACCGTGGCGCTTGATGAGTCGGCCGACTGGACGGTGGCCGCCGAGGGGGCATCGAGAAGACGAGCAGTGAGTCGTCTTCTCGGGTTTGTTTTGAGCACTTTTTGTCATTTTGTGACTTCTACGAAATGTTGCTTTTGAGCGATGACTGTAAATGTTCTCATTAAAGCAGAACACATTGATCGCTCCTTATGAGTCTTCTATGCTTTGTTGAATAAGCAAGCAGTTTTTTTCTAGATCGTGCAATATAACACTCTTTTTTAACATCTTTCCTCAGGTGATCGAAGTCGAGCGGCGACTGCGATTCGTGTGGCAGCCCCTCCTCTCCCAAGGCCACTTCACGTTCAGTGGCAGCGGCGTCTGCGAGTCCCGAAAGGTTTTGAATTTCTCTTTTTCTTTATAGATTTGCCTATATTTATTGGTGTTTTGAAGAGAAACTGGGATACTTTTGTATTTTACATTAGCGAGTTTGTTGCATGAATTTGTGGGTATTATGGGACTGAGATTCTTCTTCATATCCACTAAAAATGAGATCCACTTTGCAAGTATGGGACTATATGTGTTAGTGAAGTTTTATTTCTGCCAATGTTATTTGTCAGTGCAATCAGGTTCTTTCGCACTCCTTGCTTTCACCCTCCCTAACCTTCCCGTTTCCTGCAGGCCCGTGACCTGGCCGCATATCACTCCGAAGAGTCCTTCTGTGGCTGTGGCGTCGAGTCCTCCACCACCGCCGCCAATGCTGGTATGTATTATCTCTCTCCCTCTCTCTCTCTCTTTCGCTCTCGCTCTTTCTGTTTTATTTGACCATTTTTGCAACGACAAATGCATTCTTTTCAGTTACCCTCGTGCCTCGAGGCCTCGCTGGTCCGCGATGTGCTGTATCCCGATCCAGAAGCGCAGCCCCCTCGTCAAGTACCCCAACTCCCCTACATTTAATGGTTGTGTGGCCCCAATTCGATATTTTTTATACCCGTGTTTTGTACACTGATTGTAAATTGATAAATGCTGCTAAAATGAAATTAGCAGATCTTTTTGCACATTGTCATCTTCTGAATAGAAAGAAAGAAAGATGGAAGGGGCAGCAGAGAAGGGCGGATGAAAGGGAGGGAGCACTGAAATGCAGGAGGGTATCAGAGAAGGAAGGGGGGGGGGGTAGTGACCCCGCTGCCGGGCCGGGCGGGCCGCGAAAGTTCGGCTTCTTGATACTCGCACGCCGCACTTCTCAGTGCATGCAAAGCGAACTCAGCTTAGTAATAGTAAAACGAACGTTGAAGTGCGGGAGTAAGTTGGTCACTTCAAAGTGCGTTTTACGAGTGCGGGCAAACCGAACTTCCTGCGCTGTGTGCGGGCGGAGCCGGACCGGGCCTGAGGAAACACTGACCCGCCCGTAGTTCCCGATTATTCGAGAAATTGGAGAATGGTCAACTAATTTCGAAATTTTATTGAATGATATATGCATGCATATACTTGATCATTCTACACCTCTTATTATTTCATCACCATGACTGAAAATTGCCCAGAGTAAGACGGTCTACACGAAAAAAAATTGATTTCTATGATTTGAAAATGGGATACCGTACCATTTTATAAATCAAGCAGGGCCCAAAATTATAAGGCCCTCAAAAGTGCATGCGGGCCGGGCAGAAAGTTTGGGCCCAATGGGCCAGGTCGGCCCAAAAATGTTTGGCCGTTGACATCTCTGGGGGGGGGGCATTTTCTTTCATTTCCTTATAAGTCTGTTGAACCTGCAGAAAGAACTTAATCTCCCTCTTTCTTTGTCGCATGTGGTCGGCGCCATGTTGCACACTTTTCACCTAATAAGAAGAGCAAGTAACAATTGTGAGAAGTTCAATATAATAAGTTACGTCATCAGCAGGATACCTTTCCCTGCGATCGCACCAAAATGACGAGAGTGCAAGCATCAATTAGTACTTCTGATACGCCCGCAAATAGAACGAAGGAAAGATCGAGTATTTCACTAAAATGTCGTCGCGAGCGAGTTTTTGGTTAACAAGTTCTTTTAAAAACATCATTAAAATGTCGCCAAAACTAACAACATGAGAAAAGTACACCAGTTGTCCTCAAAAGTGTACTCCCATTCTTTCGGCATAAACATCATGTAGCACTCCTTGTCTGAAATTGTGTGACCTCTTGCTGCAATACATATCATCATTCAATACAAAGAAAATCGTCTCAAATCAACTTAGGTATGTATATTATTGACTCTCTATTCATCCATTCAACTGACGCCAGAACCACGGAAGCGTATGAAGAATAGCGAGAGGGTAGATGGAGGCGACGATGAGGAAACTTCGTCTTGAAGGGCGGCGACATCTTGGAGAGGTGCGCGATGCAGACGAGTCGGTTGATCGCAATAGCAAAGTGAGTGTAAACGCAGGCATACCAGAAGATGAATCCCGTCCAGGGATGATCAAAGCGGGCCGAGCACGGTCCGAGCCCGGGCCGGGCCCTAGGCCCGGCCCGGCCCGTTGCTAATTTGGCGGGCCCGGGCCGAGATTTTGAAGGCAGGGCCCGGCCCGGCCCGCTTACCCCAGGGCCCGGCCCGGGCCGGGCCCGTTTTAACATAGGCCCGGCCCGGCCCGTTGCCAGTTTGGCGGGCCCGGGCCCGGCCCGTTGCCAATTTGGCGGGCCCGGGCCCGGCCCGTTGCCAATTTGGCGGGCCCGGGCCCGGCCCGGGCCGAGATTTTGAAAATAGGGCCCGGCCCGGCCCGGCCCGCTTACCCCCAGGGCCCGGCCCGGCCCGCGGGACAGCGGGCCGGGCCCGGGCCGGCCCGGGCCTGGTTTTGACCATCCCTGATCCCGTCTATGTCAGTTATATTTATTACGTCATGTTAGAAGTAAAGTAGTTTAAAAAAGAAACTTCTCTTTTTGCACTTATAATTCATTGCTTATAGTAATCACAATAGCTATGCTCCCCGTGCTCAGCATAATACTCTACAGGTTTAGCTATCGTGATTACTATTCGCAATAAATCATAATAAATATTTTACTTCAACAACTTCGTTGTCTTGCAAAATATAACATTTTCAAGTATAGCATACTAGAGACAGACAAACATGTGTGATGGTTTTGCGAAGTCGTTCGCTGAGAAAAGAGGCGTCTTGTCTAAAAGAAGAAAATCTACGATAATAAATATATGTAGATAAAGTTTAATGTATGCCTTTATTAATTTATGTTAAAAAAAACTTTTCCTTACACAAAAAGAAGCGGCGCTTGATAGAAGGCAGCGACGGCGGAGATGAAGAGGTAACAGATTGAGAAGGAGAAGCAGAGATGGCCGA
>CALZFC010000259.1:2380000-2477500 GCA_945643635.1 Allodiplogaster sudhausi | reverse complement strand
CGTCAACCGTTTGCTTCTGCGCGTCTGTTAGCTGCTCCGTTGACGAGCTGAATCAGTTTGGTGTCTGTCAGGGTTTTTAGAAATGTCTCACTCTTGCCAATGGCCCTACCGAAAAAAATTAACATGGAGAACACGGAACCATACTGAACTCCCGGTTTTCGCCATTTTGTAAAGAAAACCATCCCGGTTTTTGGGTGTGGACCATTCGGAAACTCTCTGAAGCGAGAAGACATATAAACACTGGTCTTTCACGATTTTGCAATCTTTGTATGTAACATAATTCAAAAAAGAACTCGTTTATTGCCCAACCCTAAAGTAAAAGGCGGTTCCATTACGGGCTGCTGGAATAACCTCGCATGGTCATTCGCAGTGCTCAGCCTCTTTCCAGAAATGGCTGACGTACCATCCGGCCGGACCTACTCGCACTCGTCACCTGAACAATATTCACGCTAATTATAAGCCTTCCAAGAAGGAAATCATGAGTGCACAGTTAGAGAAAAAAATTAGAAGAAAAAAATGCCCTCGTATAAACCTCGGGTCGCAGAGATAAAGATGATTGTTTGGATGGCATATAGATTTAATTTTATAGAATATGAATCTTAGAAAATCTTAATTTTTGAAAGAAATAACCATATTAAAGCAAAGTGAGGGTACTATTCAGTTACTCTTGAAAAAATATTACCGACCTTCTTCAACAAGAAGATCTTATAAGACATTGTGGATAGCAAACGTGAAATTGAGAAGAGAAACGACCTGATGGCTCTTCAACATCGTCAGCCGCGTCCTCCGGAACGTAGTCTTCGTCATCGAACGACCGATAATCGTTATCTTCAGTCGGCGCACTCATCTGTGCCTACCGAAGGCAAACGAAAGCCTAAAAATAAAACAAAGTGATAAAGGAAAACATAAAACTTCAATTATCACTTAAAAACCAAGTTTTATTTTTGAATACTTCATTGTATTACGTTTAACCCCTAATGGAAACTAAAGCTTAAAAACACCAACCAAAGAACAGCTTGGTGGCCGTCTTGAACAAGTGTGCCCGACGTAGTCTTGCTCTGCTCATCTGCTTGCTTCCCTCGGCACGGCATCGACAGCAAACTGCCTAAAAGCGTATGTTCTCTTCTCAAAAATAAAATATGCAAAAGAAACATTGATATGAACATAAAAAGGAAATGCAAACAGCAACGTATTACAATAGAAGAAAGAGATAGAGAGAGAGAGAGATAGAGAGAAAGAGATAGAGAGAGAGAGAGAGAGAGAGAGGGGGAAATGAAAAGAAAGCCAAAGAAACAAACAAAGGCAAAGATATTGAGGTATATGTATTGCAAACTGCACTTTTTTGCGTGGAAAACACGCTGCATGTCATGGTGCGCAAAACTACAAAATGTCCTCGACACCCCATTTTGTAGTTTTGGTCGCGCCAAAAGCGCCAAAACTACAAAATGTCCTTGACCTTTTTCGGCCCGCGCCCAAAACTACAAAATTGTTTTCTGTGTGAGCGGCTGCAAGAGCATCAGCCTTCTCGTCTTTCATATTCATTTTATCAATGCTTTTCAGCTACCTGTAGACAAAATGTCACGACATGATGATAAAAAAGAAAATGAGATTAGGCGCAGCAACAGGTGAAGAACGAAATGTTTAATCGAATAATTCAAGTTGAAAACGAATACAGCATATGGAGCTCAACTATCAGTACATCAAAAATAATGGTAAACCTCAGATCGGACGGTGGTGTAGGCAATGAAAGTTCTGAACGGGGTTGCTGAATGTTTAAGTACGAATAAAGTTATTATTTCAGTCAAGCTCATTTCTTAACTATTACTTCCGGGTCGTGGTCTGGAATGTCTGCTACTGCTGATAAATGATTAGGGTTAAGTTGCAGCCGCGCAAGTTACCTTTAAAATTACCGCCTTGTCCCATGTGCGACGAAAAGTCGCCATAAAATAGTATTGCAATTATCGGATATCACCCGTTCGCACTTCCTCATTGGGTTGTACATAATATGTACAACCCAATGAGGAAGTGCAAACGGGTGATTTCCGATAATTGCAATACTATTTTATTGAAACGCTTCAGTAGCAGACATGCCTTTTGCCCAATTCCAGAGCATTAAAGTTTAACACCATTGCTGCATCATTTTCTCGATCTCAAATTAGAGAAATTCCTCATATCTAATTTAAAGGAGCGCTGCGGCGGATGTGCATGGATATCAGAACAAACCGCCCCTCTCCCTTTTCTCTCTTCTTTCACCTATCACTCGTCCTTCTATAGATGCTAAGCAAGTACTTAATGTTCAGTAAGGACAAGAGAGCTCCTGCAAATAGAATAAAGCGAATGCTCGAAGTGTCTTCTGATATGCATGCATATTCGCCGGAGCGGCCCTGTTATGGAGTCATTTGTATTAGCAGAAGACATAGTAACTTGAGATACAAGGAAAAGTATTAATTATAATGATTATATTAACTGCATCCTAAAGTCCAAGGTATTACGTCTTCCGTACCTATATAAACCCTCTTCTGTGTACATAGGTGCGAATAAACAACTCTTGCTCTCCTCTGTGTTCCCGCATCGCATTTACTCGTTGACAGCTTCTCCGCCCGCTGATCGTCCTTCCCCTCCTTGTAGGTTCCGGCGATGTTCGGATCGAGGAGTGAGGATACGGAAGTTGGAAAGTAGTGCGATCTCTCGCGCGCTCTTTCTCTCGCTCTTGCTCCTTTAAATGCACGGTAATAGTCATAAGTTGAACAAGAGGTATCTTAAGTGTCGTCATAATTATTTCTCATAATCATGTTCAACTTAAAACTTTCCCGCTCGCAGGAAAATCGTCTCCTTCTCGACTATTTCCGCCATACTCGCTACTGGCGAGAAAAATAACAGCATAAGATGCAAGAGAACGCTAATTGACTCTGCGCTTTCTGTTGCCACATACGAGGCCACTTGGAAGAGACTTTAATATAGTTTTTCACAGAGAAATGCAAATGCTTAGTTCTCTCAATATGGAATATTTGGGAACACTATGAAAGAGACAACGGGAAAGAGAGAAGAATGAGTCAGGAAATGCTGCATCTCTCCGCGAACAAAGGGGCTGCATGAGTCAGTGAGAAAGTGAGACGAGAAAGAGAGAAGGAAGGAGAGAGAAAGAATGAGAAAGCCTGTCCATCGAGTTCGTACCGCCTTGCATCCTCTACTCCCATTGACTAGGCCTTTGAAGTTCTTCTTCTCGTCCCTATACGGCGACTTCTTCAAATTGTCGATAGCAGCATATACCTGCTTCTTAAACCGACAAAAAAGGTCCTGGACTGTCTGAATGCATCTGCAAATGTCAGTTTTTTAATGTTTTGAAATTACTTTTTTTTCTAATTTAAAATAATAAAAGTAGAACAAAAATGACAACATATTGCAAACATATGTATATACATACATAATACATATTTGCTTTTTTTTGTTTGTAATCAACATAATTTCGCAGGACGACAAAACCTTACAAGTGCGCCGAAAGCGGCACTTCAAATTAGCACTATGCAAATTTTTGCATAGTGCAAATTAGAAGAGCGATCAATAGGGGCCTAGATGGGCCGGCCACTTTGGATCCCTTCCGTATCACTTACAATCAGGGCGCAGGAATGGGTCGAGAAGGCGAGGAAGCGCGGCTTCCTCAAGCCAGCCCTTTATGGCAGCAGCATGAAGGGCTGAACGCCGGGTTGGAAAGCATTTTTTCATTGCTTTTAACGCTCGACTATCGATTTCTTGTTTTGAAATGATGGCATATGTATGTAGTTTGATCATTTGAAGCGCACGACTTGTTCCGTGGCTATGTACGCCGCGGCAGCCTTCAATCAGAATTTAGTCATTCTCCCAGATGAACGAGCATACATCTGTGCCAAGCAAGATGGCTTTTGTTCGTGATACATATATCTAATTTTTTTTATTTGTAAAAAAATAAAACCTATTTTATTTTTTTACCCATTTAGAGATAAACAATCGCTAATGCCGAAGATATGTATATGGCAGTATGCTACTGTATGTATATATGAAAGGATTGAAGTAAGTATATTTAAATATTTTTAAATCTAAATGTTCTTTTGGAAGGCCAAGAAATCCGCGCTTCCCTTTCTTGTAAGGAGGAATTCCCTTCGTGATGACAAGCGTGCTTCTCTCGCTGTTTTCTCCACGGTAGGTTTTTCATACCTTATTTTATCTAAAATCCAGTGATTAAGAGAATCAAACATGTGTGGCAAGAGATATTTTTAATATTCCTGTCATTTTAAGTCGTTCTGCTATTTAAGGCTTCCGCATCCATCTAAAATTAAAAGCAGTGAACAAAAGCCTCTGTTGTGGGTGGGCCAAGTCGAACACAGAGCACCATCTTATAATTTGCCCTAATTCAATGTTATCGAGAAAAAAACTACTGGATAATGACTCCTTAGGTTACCAGCCGGACTCTAGGAGTTTCTTTTGCAGGCGAAGAAGCGATTCTCGTCATTAGCGGAAGCATCCTCGCCATTGGCTGACTGTGAAAATTCTGTTGCTTCATCTTCTGGACAATAATCCTGTTCATATTAGTTCATCTCGCTAAATGTTCGCTTCCACGTTTAACAAAGATGTGCTTGAATAAAGTATGCATAAGTATAAGTCGGTGGATTTATTTGCATGCCTTGCCATTTCACAGGCATTGCTCTGGCATCAAGATGATGGCAGAGAATAGAGACCACTGTCGACTGCTCGGGAACACCGGGAGGAAAGGTGGGTACAGTAAAATACAGAATTTGTACGTCAAAATCTAGGGATATGGCGCCGAGTAGGCCCAAAAATCGCTGTTTACCATTTTTCAGCTCAGAAAATCACCCTTATTGTGCCATTGGTATTGAAACCGTGCCACTTGATGTACTTTCAAGTGTTGTTTTCGAATGGTTCTAAATTGGTAAAGGTGGACTAGGGATATTCACCGGTTCACTTGACTGTTCATCTTATTGCTTTTTATTATGCGAGTGTGACCCCAGTATTGCGGCGGACACGCGTCGCGGGCTCATTGGTCGCGTCGCTGCCATGCAATTTTAGCACTGGCGCTGAAGAAGATCGCTTCTTGCACGGCAGAATTGACCATTGACAAAGGCCAAAAACGAATCGTCGATAACTGCTCGATGTCATAATCAGCGTCAGCGATTGCGCGAGGGAATGAAATGCGTACCCGACCATGGCTGCCGCAGCGAGAGCTGAAATAGCGATGTATTTTACAGTATGTCTGAAGCAGTTAAAGCGGAAAGAATGTAGAAAAATAGTGCAAACCATCATTCTCAATCTTGAGCAAAAGAAGCATAATCATTGTGGTGACGGGAATTGCAATGAAGATAAATGGAATTGCCAGCTGCAAAGGAGCTACTATTCAAAGGAGGACGATCACCGAAAAATAATGGATGAAGTTTCGATTTGCCGCTCGTTTACCCCGGGAGTATACACTCTCATTCTCGCGTTACTTTTACAAGCCAGCTTCGAAGGGCTTCGCGGCAATGTAAAATCTCAATTTTTTTTCGGTGATCGCCCAAGTTTAAGTGAATCATAAGATGTAGGCATTAATGACGTTAATGAGTAGAAAGAACCATCTACTTCTCATTAATGCAATTAATTACATACTCTTTAAAATCTTCAGTTTCCGAACAATTGCAATTAGACGGAAGAGGAGGCGCAGCTGGCTGGCTTGGCGTTCAGCAGACATGTGGACACTGTTCGACGATGAGGTAATGATTCGATGCATATGAAGTGACATCGCCACGAGGCTCGCCGCCCCTGCACTCAGTGAAACAGCTGCTGCAACTGAAAATAGCAGGTAACTTTTGCAATTCGAAATTGATTCCTTTCTTTTCCTTATGATTCAATGAGACGGGTTGTTACAGCTATACAAAAAATGAACAGACCTAATGTCGGTCTTTGTATATCATTG
Organism: Allodiplogaster sudhausi; assembly: GCA_945643635.1. Classification (NCBI taxonomy): domain Eukaryota; kingdom Metazoa; phylum Nematoda; class Chromadorea; order Rhabditida; family Diplogasteridae; genus Allodiplogaster; species Allodiplogaster sudhausi. The sequence goes on along the minus strand of CALZFC010000259.1, from coordinate 2,471,559 downwards.
CTCAAACATAAGAATTGGCTCGCTTCGAGGGCGGACAGTTCTTGTAATCCCTAAAAAGGAGAGCATCGAATCGGCTACAATATGGATAGACAATCGATGGAATTTCCGGTTTCAATACAGTTTCCCAATCAGCGTGATCACTCGTACATTTTCTTCTCGTGCCGGCCGGAGATCTGTCGTCCCCAAGACACAAATGAAGGCAATTAACGCTGCGGGCGCGGCGTAGGCGAGTGCAAGCGGACCACGCGAGAGTCGCCAACGTGAACTAGGCAATTGGAGATGCTGAAGAAAAATAAAGAGAAATATTTTTAAAGGCTATATACTGCATCTTTGTAGTTACCTGATGCCGGTAAATGAAGCACGCAAGTATAACAGAAAGCGAAGCTGTACCTGTACTGAGCGTGATGGTCTTAAAAGTAATAAAAAACTTATTCTGAATTCACTTACAAACAGGCAAGTACAGTAGAATATAATTCAAGAATATTACGGTTAAGTTTTTTGCTCTTTGCATACGGTAGGAATAGACTTATTGTAAAGAAGAAAAGAAAGCTTGCCAATCTGCCCAGCGTTAGCTGCCATATTGCAGGAAAGCTGAAGGGGCTGTCAACATAGACGCAGTAAAGGGGCGGAAAGAATGTTAAACGCGCGAAAAAATCGAATGAGATGTCGTGCACCGCTTGCACTAACTAAAAAAAAAACAAAATGAAGAGCTATTGATTTAACATTAAAAAACCTATTCCTTTGATATTTTCATATGGAATAGGCTCCCAGCACCAACCACAATCGAAGCGAGAAGGAATCGATAATTGCCAAGATTGCGAGCGCTGTGCCTCAAAATGGCTATGGCGGCCGTAATATTGGCTGCGACACTTACGGCGCAAATCAGCCCATGCAAAACACGAAGATACGGCAGCAAGTCGAGTGAAAGCTGTCTCATCAACTCCTTCTTCTTCTGCTTCTTTCGCTCTTCTTCCTTCTATTTTCTGTCTCAATTACTGGAAGTAGAAAGACAGCTTATTCAATTCAATTAAGTTCAGGTTTAAGAGCATAATAAAAAAAAATGAAGGAAAGAGATCATACATGAAAGAAATATGTAAAATATAAGTTTCTACAGCTGACGTTATTCGGATTCTTCGCGGCATGCCTACGGCTTATGATAAAAGCACTACTAAATAATGTGTCTTAAAAAAACGGAATCACAAACTCTAATTTTTTTTATTCAACGAGTGTTTCTTTCAATGAATACATGTAATGCGTTTAACTCGGATGAAGTAAAAAAAGAGGGGCAAATCCACTCGTAAGTTTACTCTTGTTTATATGGAGTTACGAGTGGTGAAAATTAATTAAAGTCCAGCCAGCGATATCTGCACGAATGGAAATCTCATTAGCTTACAAGTGTTGCTGATGTCAAGTGTGTATAGTTCTCTCATGATGTTCATAAAATATGCAGGGGTTTTTTTTAAAGCTTTTTCGTCTTTCTTACCAATGCACTTTCTTTATCGCTAGTTTTAAAACGGCTTACAACGAAATCCTTTCCTTGGTAGTGTAGTTTACCACCAAGCGCTGAATTCATATACATATCCACAATGCTCTAGTAATTTTATTTATTTATTCGTATATATGTGACAACATTGATATTTATAATACGGCGTATGTGTTATGCAAGTGTAAACACGGTAATTATAGGAAGGTTGAATTGGAAAGAGTGTGCTGAAGCTTCCTCACAGTAAACGAGCAAACTAGCATGTGAATGAGCATTTTTTTTATAAGTAGACCGACAGAATAAAAAAAATTGGATGGGAAGAATATTCGCAGTATAACATTTGATATATGTAAATAGTGGAAATTCTAGACTTGAGATATCTATACAGAACAAAGAGGAGACCAAGAGCATGTTTGCAGGTAGACTCAAGGTGAGCGGAGAAAGGTTTGGGACGTTTGAGACATAATAATTACATCACACAAATAATGACAGGTTAGGAAGCTTGCCGTTATCAGTAATAAATACAGAGGAGAAATAGTCAGCCAGAGCATCATCTCACGAGGTCGCCAAGACCAAAGGAATCTATGGGACGGCCTATTGTGGGAACATACGCACCGACATATGCAAAGAGTGATTTAGGATATCACAGAAGACTCGCCTCGTGGAAATCACGAGTATCGGAACCGGAAGCAACGGAAAGAGGCGGTCAGGAGGGTGACGTTGCATTGAGTTAGGAGAAGAGCTCAACAGTGATTGCTAGCATCGTCAGCAGCTTAGACAGGATGTTGCATCTCCGGTAAGCAGGCTCCTGGAGGCAATGACAAGTCTGTTAAGATAAAATGACAGAGAAAAGGTCGAAGACTCCCTCCACACACGCTTCGCAACGTTGCGGGAAGAGAAAAGAAGAGAGCGCAAAATGTATTCACTCGGCGGGAATAGTGAGAGGAACTGCATTTCGTGGAGAATTTGACGCCGCAACGCGCACTTCGTTTGTGCTGGCGGGCACGCGACGCGATCTCATTGGTCGCGTGCGCGACCATACAATATTAGCACTGGCGCTGAGGATCGCTTCTTGCACTGCATACATGACCATGGACAAAGGCCAAAAACGAATCGTCGATAGATGCTCGATGTCATAATCAGCGTCAGCGACTGAGCCAGGGAATGAAATGAGTACATGACGATGCATGCTGCAGCTAGAGCTGAAAAATGCACTAAAGGAGTAACCTTGGACAGTTAAAACAGAAAGAAGTCAGAAAATAGTTGATTTAATATTGCTAACCGTCATTCTCAATCTTGACTAAAAGAAGAAAAATCACAGCGGTGATGGGAATAGCAAAAAAGATCGTTGGAACGGCTAGCTGAAACGGAGCTTTTTAAATGGGGAGAATACCGAAAAAGTAATGAATTCAGGTTCGATTTGGGTACTCTTATAATAGTGTATTATTTCGCAGGTTGCACAAACACCGCCGCGTGAAAATGCCGCGCCAACGATAGACCTAAGGGATGCGCGGCAATTTGAAATATTTCATAATTTTTGAGTAATCGTCTTGTTTTAACATGCTTCGAAAGGATCAGTAGATATTTTGTAGAAATTCTCGCACAATTGTAACTAGACTGAAGAAGAGGCGCAGTTGGCTGTCTTGGCGTGCTTGCGACATTCGGACTGTACTCGACGATGAGGTAATGATTCGATGCATATGAAGTGACATCGCCACGAGGCTCGCGGCCCCTGCACCCAGTGAAACAGCTGTTATAACTGCAATTCAGTAACTTTATTAATTCGAAATTCATTCGTATCATTAAAGACTCTATGAGATTGTGAGAACAGGAGCTGTAGAAGCAAAATAAATGTATTATTTTTTAAACACACCTACTGCCGTGATTTGTATATTATCGCTCAAACATAAAAATTGGCTCCTTTCGAAGGTGGACAGTTCTTGTAATCCCTATAACGAAGAGCATCGAATTTCCGGCTGTCTATTATTGAGTTACGGTGTCTGTTGATGAATAATAGTTAATTGACTGTTTGCCAAACAGCAAAATTGACGGTTACAATGCGGTTTACCAGTCACCGCAATCACTCATACATCTTCGGTCAGCTCGTTTTCTCGTAGCGGCCGGACAGACGTCACCACCAAGGCACCTATCAAGACAAGCAATGCTGCGGGCGCGACGTGGGCAATGGCAAGCGGGCCACGCGAGAGCTTCCAGCGCGAATTCGGCACTTGGAGATGCTCAAGAAGTTGAGCAATTCTCGGTTGAAACGGAAGAATGTGGACAATGCTTGCATACTAGTACATCTCTATACATATGTATGTACCTGATGACGATAAATGAAGCACGAGAGTATAATAGCGATCGACGCTGCACCTGTGCTGAGCGCGATGATCTAAAAATGATCCAAACAAAACTCTTTCTTGAGTTCGTGCTTTTTTCCGGCACAAGGGCAAGAGAGCTCATGTGATCTGGAGAGACACCGACAACAATGGTTAGGAAAATTGAAATAGATTACGGTTGCGTTATATGTGCACCTTTAAAAGAGCTATGTTACGGTAGAAGGAAAACAGTATTGTAATCAGGAAGGAAAGAATAAGCAACATAAATGCATGCCAATCTGCTCCGTGTTAGCTGCCATAAGGCGGGAAAGTCGATGAGGCTGTCCATGTAGACGCAGTAAAGAGGCGGAAATAATGTAAAGCGTGCGAACAAGTCGAATGTGATGTCGTGCACCGCTTGCGCTAGCTGAGGTTGATTAATGATTGTTCAACAAAAAAATTAGCTATTGATTAATTTGAACAAAAAAGTCATTTAGTACCGATTGATTACAAAGGAATGTATGAAATAAAATAGCTTAACTTAACTTAAAGTTAAGTTAAGTTATGAAATTGCAGTGAGTTTAACATTTACAAGTTCATGATCTCGCAGTTGTACAATATCATGTGTGGTCGCATCATATATTAAATGGTGTAATAAATTATTATCATTACATTTAAAGAAACTTAAAAGCCAACCACAATCGAGGCAAGAAGGAAGCGATAATTGCCAAGATTTCGAGCACTCTGCAGCAAAATGGCTATGGCGGCCGTAATATTGGCTGCGACACTGACGGCACAGATGAGCCCATGCATTACACGAAGATACGGCAGCAAGTCGAGTGAAAGCTGTCGCATCTACTCCTTCTACTCGTTCCCTCTTCAATTTCCACTAAATTTAGCTGCAAAGGAATAAAAAAAGAACGAACGAGATCATAGGTATAAGAGAAATGTGCAAATATACAATATACAGAATTTTCTATAGGTGACGTCATTCATCTACCTCGAAGCTCTTGCCACATTACAAATAAATAATGTTTCTTTAAAACGAACGGAATCAGAAACTTTTTGTTACTCAATTGTAAACCAATGCTTCTTTCAATGTTAGCTCGGAAGGAGGAAAAAGGAGGACAAGTGGCAAGTGAATACACAAGTTCTCTCTTACATGCGGTAACGAGTCTGAAAAGAAATTAAAGTTCAGCAGGTGATCTAAATCTCATTACTTTACATCAATTGGTGATGCTGAGTGAGCTTTTCTACATACTTTTCTGAATACGGAAATTGAATGGATTTGCAGATCGTTTTAATCTCTTTTCTTTTTGTTGAACTCTGCATAAATCATTATAATTCTATCATCACGTACATAAAAATTCAGCGATTCTTTCTTTTCTTACTTTCCTTGCTTCTCTATTCTCACTCACGGGTTTCATATGCCTTCTTACATATCTTTTCTAACCAAAAATTTTCGTAAATAATTATAAATTAGTAATGAGCAATGCGAAATAATCGAATAATTTTCCCAGAATGAAATACAGATGAAGACCAACTCGAGTAAAACAGTAAAATTATTTGTCAAATCGATTAGCCTTCAACGCATCAACACTATAGTCCTGAAGAAATCAGTTAAATGGAGACGACTGCATGAGATCACTCTAAAGGCCTAACCAATAACTAAAGAAGAGAATGAAATTCCTGAATTTAAGGAAAGAATAGAAAGAAAGAAAGTAAGTAAAACGGAGAGGAAGAAAGGTGGTACCACTTTATGCCAAGCGCCGAAGTGGTGCCGTGAGAGAGAGAGAGAGAGAGAGAGAGAGAGAGAGAGAGCAGGTAGAAAGAAGAGAAGTGGGGCTGTCTTATACGCGCTAGCCAGCAAACTTACCCACCGATAATTATACCCTTAAGATCAACGCTTAATCTTCGTCACGAGGATTCGGAAGGACCGGAATGGAAACTGGCGCCGTAAGCGAGAAGGAGGAGAGAGAAGCGGTGTTGAGAAGATGAAGACTCGAAGAGAAAGGAAAGGTTGAAAGATCGGGAAGCAATAACATCAACGAAACCAGCAATAAACTGTGTTACAATAAATAACTCGATCAAAGAAGGAGTCACCAACTAACTAAGGCGCCTTACAATTAGGGGAGACGAGGAAGGCATAAAAATATGAATACCAGGAACGTGAAGTCCAATATTAAGTACGGCGAGAAAACACAATTTTTAATTAAGACACGAGAACTAGGGAGGGAACAAGTAAACAATACAATGCCTTTTAAATTTTTAAGCAAAATCTTGGGACAAACGAAGATTGAAGAGGATATTAAATAGGCAGTTATGTATGCAGATTGGTGGCGTCATTCGCGATCAGTTAAAGCTCCGATCACTTTTTCATCTCGTTAACCGAGTGCTCACTCTTCTCTTTCATCTCATAAGTGCCAGGCTTCATTCTTCATCCACCCACCAGTTCAGGTTTGCCAGCGGCCTAATATTCAGAGAAGGCGTTCGTTGAAAGTATAGAGCTCCGCGAAGCGAAACTTGATTGAGGCAGAGAGTGATACGATTGGGCGCACTTTCAAACACATTTATCACGCTGTTTCATCCGTCTCGCTTCTCTCTCTCTCCTCTCTCTCCCTTTCTCTCTCCCTCTCGCTCTCACTCGCGCTCTCTCTCTCTCTCTCTCTTTCTCTCTCTTCTATTTCTCCATCTCTCAGTACATAGTCTAGCATAGTCATGTAACACTTTAGCTAAGATATTCATATAGAATTTACAAAATCTAATTGAGAACTTTAATAAATTATGCTTTTTATAGCTAAACCAGAATGTAATAGATACTAAGTACTTAAGTTTAATTTAGTTAGCGTATATTGATTTGCCTATGAGATAATCTAGCTTGTGTTTCTTGTGTGGGTAAGCATAATTCATACTCTTACGTCATTTTAATTACGTGTTGATGATACTTATTGATTATGCTTGTGCGAAGATAAAGATTATTTTCGGATAACATTTGCTAATTGATTATGCTGAAGTTTTGAAAAAAAAAAACTTTGTCTAATACCTAGAGACTGATCTGCATTTAGATACTCGAAATGGTTCGCCATCTGCTCTGCGCCATCTGCTCTACAGTTTAAAGGTTCGTCCTTTTCACCTCAAAACTTTTGCATTAAACTATTAATTTGGTCTGAGAAAAGTACAATATCCTCTTCTTGCAGTATTGACCATACGGTAGCCCGTCCCAGCTGCTGCTTCCTTCGACTACCTCTTCAGGTACAGCTTTGAGGTAGGCATGTTTACTCTCTCCCTCTCCCCCACTCTCTCTCTCTCTCAAACGAAAGTACACCATCCTTTTGTTGCAGTCTCTACCGTACTCGCGCTGCGCTCGTCGACCCTGCGGAATCTGGCCAGCAGCAATGGATTGTCCAAGCACCGAGTGTCGCAGTATGAAGGAGTCGTGCGCACTTCCTGGCCAATTCGCATTCGCAAAGACGACTCTTCCGTAAGCATCCACAACCAGAAGGAGATTGATCGCCCGGAAGCCCTTCCGGCAGCGGAATTGACCATCCACTGTCCTCGGGGAGCGAATGCGGATGAGAGACCCGTCGATGATGCCAACAACATCCAAAAGAAGCAGAATAGTTTCACTCCCTTAACTGTAATGCTAGATTTTACTGCTAAATATTCCTCTGCGGCTGAATCCGTCCGCAGTAAGCGTGAGATGTCACGGGAAACTCAATGTAACGATCTCGAAGGGAGAGAATGCCCTTCAGAAACCGCCACAAGCAGTTGAATGTGGTTGCTTCGTACAGGCCGAACGCTTCACTTAGCACAATGAAGGGAGCGTTGGATAGAAGGTGGCGGAGACCAAGAAGAACCTAGATTTTTTTAAAGGTTAATTCTCCGCCCCTGTTTATATTAATTGCAATCATATCCATTCTATCTTACTTGATTATCTACCGCCGTAGTAAAGTGTCTCTTTTTTGAGGCGAAAGGTGAAGTTTCTGACATCAGGCTAATATCTCTGTACCTCTGTCATCTACGGCAACTATTCTTGTGTATGCCTGTTCCCTTAGAGTTAGCCTGATATGATTCAGGCAGCAACATGAGGCAAAGGAGAGACAAAGTGAGATAGTATGCATTTTGAAGAGACTCTGCTCAACATGAGGCACACTTGACCCGGTCCGCATTGAGTCAAGATTCTGTGCCTCATGTTGAGCAGATTCTCTTCAAAATGCATGCTCTCTCGCTGTCTCTTATTAGCCTCATGTTACCGGGCAAGAGCCAAATTGTTTGTTTTGCGTTCATTGAGAGAATTAGCATAAATCATAGAGAGAGATCGAGAGAGAGTTTACTTATCGGTATATCGCGCTATCCTCTTACTCCGTGTTAATTTTTTTGTAAAAAATATGTGTACATTGAAGTAGTAAAATATAAATAAAACATGTTTGGCACCAAGCCAACCGGTGCTGTTTTGCGTTCATATTGAGAGAAAATTAAGAGAAACACATAGAGAGAGAACGAAAGGTCGCTCTCTCTATATATGATGTTCTTCTACAGAGAAAGGCGGTTTTTTTTAACTGTGTTACATATCACAAGGGCCACTTTGAAGCTGTGCACATTAAAAATAAGTCTTTGTTCGAAACATCCGTCTAATGTCGGTTGCGTTGAGGGAATCGCTTGATTTTGCCGAATTACCGATCCAGTGTTGCGACTGGCTCAAGTTTGCTGAATGTGGGCAGCTGTCTTAACAGCTGCCCGTTTTGTTCAGCTGCTGCTGCTGGCTGAAAATAGTTTTTTTTTCTTTTGTTCTCTCTCTCTCTCTTTCCTTTCTCTTCACGTCGCTCTATTTCTCTCCCTCTCTCTCTCCCTCTCTCTCTCTCTCTTTTTGTTTCTCTCTCTCTCTCTCTCTCTCTCTCTCTTTTCTCACTTTCCTTTGTCTTCCCTTCGCTCTCTATTTCTCTCTCTATGTCCCTATTCCTCACTCTTTCTCTCTATCTATGTTCTCCCTCTATCACTCTTTCTCTCTATGTCTCTATCTCTTTATCTCTCACTCACTCTCTCTCTTTCTATCTATCAATAACAAAGAAACCAAGAGCAAGGAAGCCGTTATGTTGATATCAGTGTAAACATGAGGCTAAACCTAGTGTTAAAGTGGTTAGCCCTATGTCAGTACCCTGCTGATTAGCCTCAAAAAAGTGACACTTCACTACGGCGGCTGGAGTGAATGTCCACTCTCCCTGCATATTCCTGCTGATGTGTTGCCCGAGTAGGCCCACAAGGGAATCAATATCGGCCGGTGTAAGCCGGTACCGCCTTTCGAACAGAGTCTCATTCAGGAGACAAAGCGTAACATGGTGCTGCCTCTCATAAGGAAGATTCGGATGGCGACCACTTGCAGGCGGCGGGAAGAGCATAAAAGCCATCTTACGCTGGAATTTTCCAGGAAAATAAGTACATCATACGATATTACAAAAAATTAATAAATATACATTCTTTTTGTAAAAAAAAAGAACAAGATGATTCATGTTCTAGACTTAATGTTAGATGATAGATCGTCGATCATACAAAACTCGACGAAGAATCTTCGATAGTCTCTGTATGTATGTATGCACTTGTCCTGTGCTTGGAGGAGAGAACAAGGCTGGGTAGCTCCTTGGCTCCCCAGTGACTTTCTGTGCATGTTAGCGGGGTTCGATTCTCGAAAGGAGCAATGATTTTGCAGCAACAGCAACTTTCATTCTAATATCAACCAGCTCGGCGATGGAACATCCACCGCTAAACGCTAAGATTGAACATCGTCGACTAGTTAACGCTACTTTGACCAAGATTGAATGTGCGGCTTGAAATTTAATTTTCTTTCATTTACTTTGAAGGAAGTTATGAATGAAAGTTAATAGAATTTTGCACGGTACTTTATCTACGAGTCATTTCCGTGCCGTAAATAACGTATCAGTATATAAAGATAATCAATAAATTGTCTAGCCAATCATGTCAATACGACTCAAAAGAAGAGAACGCTTGCCAACCAGCTTGGCAGTACACAGCAGCAGCGTCCGGAAACGACTTCGGCGGTCTCGCGCTATCTACGTACATGGCCGGCGTCGTTGCAGGAAGAGCGCATGCAAGCAAGCTGGCCCGTCACTTCGACGAAGGTGCCCACAGACTTAAAGGAGCCGAATCATACAAGGTTGTCAATGTTATCTGTTTTTTTAGATCTTTAGGCTTCCATTAGATCAAGTGATAATAAACAATTTAAACTGATAATAAACCAATAAATAATTTCAACAACCAACATAGCTATTCTTCATGACATCAACTAATATACATACATTGCCTTTGTGAGCATCACAAAGTAATAATTGTAGAAGTTCACTGGAACATTCTTATTATACATCAGCATCTTAATTTCCGAAAGACGATTAAAGGTAAGCCGGAAGGAAACAGAACAATTCACATTACAAATTTATTCGCTCAGCTTCGTCCTTTAGGTTCTTCCAAATATCTACCTTGTTTCTCTTTGTTTGAAAAGCTTCGTTGTAAGCATTAATCGCCACCACTTAATTCCAATTTCTACTGTGTCTTAATGACAATAAAGTTCCTTGAAAGGTCAATTAGTTCAAGCAAGTAGAGGGATAGTAACAAGCGAACAAAAATTTTGAATGTTGAGCCATTTCTTGGGAAGTAAGAAATGGAAGATGAAATCGAATGTTGGACAGTGGTGTCGTCATTCGCGCCCAAGGTTGCAGTTTGACAAATGTCCGGCTCCTTTCACTTTTTCATCTCGCTATCCGAATGCTCACTCCTCTCGTTCTTGATATAAGTGCCAGGTTTCATAATTCATTCTCTCAATTGTTCAGAGTTACGAGCTCCATATTTTTCAGAGAAGTGTTCGTTGAACGTATTATATACATGCACATGTGTAATTTAGCTCCTCTAATCAAGGGAATATTATTTGTTTGGAAATAAGGACTTACTAGCAATAATGCCTACAAAAGTAAGTAATTACTAATAGTATGATCAACACGAACCTTTATCGCATACATTTTTAGTTTGGTGTTTCCGCTCAAGTTTCAATTTGTTATTTTGCATGAGACCATTTTTGATGTTACTTCTTTGATCATATTAGGTAAGTCATTTCCTCACAATCAGGAGTGTTCATTCCTAAGATATCCTTGGGCTGCAATATGATTGAGGCGAATAGTGGCATGATAGGGCGCCTTTCAAACACGTTTATCACACAGTTTCATTGCTGTCACTTCTCTCTCTATCTCTTCCTATGTTTCTCTATCTTTCTCTCTCTTTCTCTCTCTCTCTCTATTTCTGTATCTTTCTTTGAACCGAGGTAGTAGGAACTCTCGTTACTTCCTAGTTCCTTTATGTCGCCTTGCCTATTGTATTCCTAATATATTCATGCATATTCTCTCTATCTTGTCTTGATCTGAATAAATTATAAATTCACTTTTCCTACTATTTACTGTAAATCTCTTACTCCTCCTCCCGTTTCCGTCTTCTATATTTTAAGATCCTGTAACGACACATGTTAATTTTCTTTTCAACTGTTTCTCTCCTTTCAGCTGTCTAAGCTTATTTGTCATATTCACTCCACATGTTGTCACATCATTATTTGATGTCTGAATAAATAAATAAAAATTTCTCTCTAATTTTCTCTCTGTCTTTAGTTCTCTATTTCTTTTCTCCTTCTCTCTATATTTTAATCTCTCGCTCATCTCTCTATCTTCCCTTTTTTCTTCTTAGCCCCGCGGCAAAGTGGCTGGTTTGCGATGGAAGGCACGAGGAAAATGTTCATATCCTTCGCACATGAAGCAAAGAAAAGAGAATACTAAGCAGATTACAAAACTAATACGATATTTCTTACATATTCTATTCTTTTAATTTTAAAGGCATCATTGATATATATATATATATATATATATATATATATACATAAATATGGCATTGATAATCAACACTGTTGTATACAATTAATTCGTCGAGTCATGACCGATTAAACAATGAGTAAACATTGATTTATATATGAAATTTTACAATTGAAAGGTCACATCCAACCATTGTCATTCCTTCTGCCATGTAATGCAAGTAATTATTGCGGTCATTGGACTAATAAAGAAAGACATGTCCTTTGGAGTCGGACGGATGCGTCGGTAAAATTGTGCCTTTGGAGATACTGTATCCATAAATCATAAATACGTAATAAATAAATTAGCTTCTCTTCGTTCTTGTGTCGGCCGCGTCAAGAGACTGTTTTCTGTGCAACAGAAGGCAGCACCGACGCTAGTAGTCGTTGAACTGTCTATTCATTTATTACTATTCTCTTCGATTCCGCATATTTTCACCCTTATTTTCTCTCTACTTTATTACAATGAAGCAACTTTTAATTATAACTGAATTTGCATTTCCAAGTGTCGTCACATTAATTTCTTTTGATGGCGATAAACATATTATTCAATAAAAAGAATGAAAATGTGCCGCAAAGTATTGTTGTCATTGTCTTATTCCCCAGTTAGTTACTATTCTTCACAATTAGTTTGTAAATTTATGTAGTACTATTTTGGTCTTCTTATACCTATCTTTCCTTTTGTATATTGATATGGCAGCATTTTTATTGTATTTTATCGGATAGAAAAAATCGATGGAGAAAAGTGAGGGGGTGACTGGGAGAGGGCATTGGAATACAGCCGGTGACAGAAAGGCGAAGAGAAATATGCTGAGATGGAGAGCGTTTTTAAGATCAATCTACATATGTACATATGGAAGTGACCTTGCTTGCCTAACGTGGTATGGGGCATGACATTGTCGCTATAAGAGGTTTAGAAGTGTGATAACGTTTTGGAAAGATCAGATAGTAATACATAAGTTATTCACTTTCCAGAATAAACGAATGTCAAATTCGTCTGTAAGCTCAAAAAGAAAATAAAATCCGAGGGCCTAATCGCTCAGTCCGATTTCGAGATTTTCAGACCACCGCCATCGAAAAAATATTTTGAAATATCTGGGCATAAAAACATGTGATATAGGGTTATTTTAGGTGCTGAACATGAAAATGATGCTTATTTTACGAAATCTGGTCAACTATTCCGGATTCTAAATGTACGCTTCAAAAAATTTAAAAACAACCGTAACAATCCAAAAATTTGAATACCGAGCAAAATAAGCATCATTTTCATGTTCAGCACCTAAAATAACCCTATATCACATGTTTTTATGCCCAGATATTTCAAATATTTTTTCGATGGCGGTGGTCTGAAAATCTCGAAATCGGACTGAGCGATTAGGCCCTCGGATTTTCTTTTCTTTTTGAGCTTACAGACGAATTTGACATTCGTTTATTCTGGAAAGTGAATAACTTATGTATTACTGTCTGCTCTTTCCAAAACGTTATCACACTTCTAAGAATTAGTTGATAATGAGCCCTACAAATCATGTACAAATAGTTATTGAACATTTTTTTGAAATTTGAAAATATCGAAAAATGTACGTTTTTGATGTAGATCGCAAAGAACATCAACCAAGTAGCCATATTCCTGGAGAGAATTGAAAAGCAAATCTAAAAACATCTCTTTAGTCGCATAATATTGAAAATGTATAATTTTATAGCACCTCTTCAATTTAGGCTGTTTTCATGACTGTATTGCTTAGGTAGAAAGATCGAAGATTGTATGTCGGAGTTTCCAACATCTGAAGGGCGTTTTACTGGTAGAAAACATTGCTTTTTCGTATAAGCTCTTAATATATCTGACATGGGACGATTTAAGACTATAAAATTGCAAAAACCTGATTATTTTGTAAGCTGCGCATCGCGTAATCACGGATTTTGCTGAACGAAACAAGGCAAAAAGGCAACGGCAATAAAGAGACGACCATTTCTTGTGATTCTGAAGACGGCGATTCCAACCGTGTAATCAGTTTTGCAAAATATCGATTTTGAAGCGCGAAATGATCGTTTTTCGATATAGCGTGGAGAGTAAATGGTTTAGGTAGATTTTTCGAAAAATGTATGTCGGAGTTTCCGACTGAAATATATCTAAATAGGGGTTAAAAATTACGCTCTTTCATTTGGTGGCATCAGCTTTTTGACATGGGTGGGTGCTTATACCTCAAATGGACCACACAAACTTTTTAAATGGCAAAAACGGTACTATAAAATTTTTTTTTCAAAATGTCATCAACACCTTTTTTATGCGCCTTACAATTAGCAATCGATCAAGCATTTCAAAATTTAGTTTGCACAACTAATAAAAATATTATGGGCATTTGAATATTTTCGCTATATGGTTGCATACTGTAGCGATATCAAAGAAAATTTTTTTTTTGAAAAAATGTTTTTGAGAAGGTCTTAGGGTGCTACAAATACCCTCCGAAGGAAAATTGATTCAAAAAATATTTTTGTTCCCTGCACCCCCGGGTTCGACTCTCCCAGATTGGCTCTCTTAATTGAAACCAGACGAATAAGAGAGGTGAATTAGTCTCGTCGTTATGAAATTGCGAAAATGCAGAGTAGAAATAAGATTGCAATATACAAAAAAGGAATTACCTTGAGACGCTCTGGGTAGATCATGCGAAGGATGTACTCGAATGCTTGGTCATCAACTTCTGGAAGCTCAAGCTCCTGTTTGTTTGCCTCTTTGAAGTTGCCGTTGAACATTGCCTATAGAAATAGCAATATAGAAACATTATAACATCTAATCATATAAATATAAATATAAATTTAATTGTAAATGTAAATATAAATATGCATGTAAATAAAAAATAAAAATAAAACAAATATAAATAAATAAATAAATAAGTAAATAAATAAGTAAATAAATAAATATATATATATATTGATAGATATAAATTGATATAGTTCCCGCGCACCTCAAAGAATCTCGAGTGGAGCATGAGGAGCGCGCGGCTGACGTTGAAGGGACGGCCGCCGACCTTGAGACGGACGTTCTGGTCGACAACCAATTCTGGCAGTTCTTGTGAGAAGTCAGCAAGTGCACCCACGAGAACAAAGCGGAAGACGCAAATGTGGAGCTGTAAAGAAACAAAACTGAATTGTTGTTTTCCCACCTATTGTCAGATGTTTAATTTCATATATTATTTATATAATTTATCACCTCATTTTCTCTTTTGTGCTTCAAGAAATTTTTTTATTCTTATCTAAGCGACAAATAGAATGGCTAATATAAATGTTATGAGCTGCTCCAGGCGGAATGTGAGAGGGAAAAGAAAATATTGTTTTGCAGCCGAACCGTTGCATGTTATTTTGCTTCCAAAGTTATCCGGGACATCCATCCCTTAATGGTAAGTTGTTTTTTTTAACCAGCCCTTCCTAGCCTACCTTCATGTGCACCCTATGCCCAGTCTTCAGTTATACTCGCTTAAGTTGAATGACTACATCTAAAGCAGAAAGCAGAATAATTGAAATAAAATAAAACACTTTGAGCAGGAAAAAAAGGAAAAAAAGAACGACAGATTGAAAGAATGGAAGAAGTACTTCTTACCTTAATAGTCTTCTTCCCGGGAAGCACCGTGAACCGCCGCATCTTCAATGCGTTGTCGTCTGCAGTGAAGACCTTGGTATCGTCGTATACCGACACGTAAGACACGTTGTAACCCGCCCAACATGTCGGTATTTTGTAATTCGGTATTTTGCAATTGATGGCCAATTCCGCGAGCCACGTGCGATTGTCGTGCAGATCAACCTAGATATTCAACCTTTGATCGTCTTGACATATAGTTGGATTTCAATATAATAAGACCATCATTTAGTACATATGCTCGATGATATGGAGAAGGTAGAATGAGATATTGAAGTGGGAAATGGGAACGACAAAAACCGAGCTGGTTGTGATCAAAAATTTTTAAAGGAAAAATTGCCATATGCTTAACCTGCACAAGGAAGTCGACCAAGCCGCCATCGATGAATGAAGCAGTTAGGCGAAGAGGAAGCTTGTCCCCGACTTGGACATTATATACTCTGAATGAAAACAGCGTTGAAATACTACTTATGGATGACCTCGACCCAGGAGATATAAGGAACCAGAATGGGGCTATACCGCTGGGAGGGGGGCGTTAAAGTGGGAAAACGTTTCGGGCTTTCGGGCGCCCAATGGTCGTAGGACATCATACCGGTGTTAGAAAGGTATAGACCGATTTCAACACTGAAAGGAAATCATGAAAGAGAAACTAAATAACCACTCGGGCACTTGTCGCTAGCAAGACTTTGGAAAATAAAAGCACTAGAGGACTCACAAATTTCCGTCATTCTTGCCTTGAGCAGGATAATCGATCTCCCACTCGATGTCGAACTGCTCGAGCGATTGGAATGGAGAAGGCTCGAGGGATTGTGGCCACTGGAAATATATTCATGAAAAAATATTATTTAAGCATATTGCAAAGGCTATCGGACAAAATGTAAGTGCTGAATAAAAAAGCAACGTTTAAAGGAGGTCGATCATCGAAAAATCATGTGATATTTCAAATAGCCGCGGCCCTTCGCACTCTCATTCGCGCGTGCTATTTTCACGCAGCGGATTTGTGCGACGTGTGAAAAAGCACGAGAGAATCAGAGTGAGGAATCACAGGGCAGACGCGGCAATTCGAACCAGCATTAAATATTTTTCGGTGATCGCCCTCCTTTCAGGTAGGACGCCCTGCTTTGAAAAAGAGGATGGAAAGAATTCTTTTGATGCGCCCCATATCTTTTAGTTAAGAAGCTGCAGATGCGAGGTGTTAAGGCGAGAATAAAAATATGTATACATAAATGCACGATACCTCAACTTTGTTGTCGGACGACGTGGCAACAATGCCGGCCTCCTTGAGCCACGTTCGCTCTGCCCCTTGCAGCTTCTTGCGCAGCCATTGCACACAAGCGAGAAGCATTGCGAAATCGGCTTTTGACACGATATCTCCCCAAGCCCTGAAATGTAAACAAACAACAATAAGAGATAAAGAAACTTTTAAGAAGTAAAAGAACTGAATAGTTAGCATTGTATGATGAGTGTGGTCATGTTCTTGGTCGATCGAAATTTTTCTAAGTCCAGAAGTCCCCGTTGAAATTATCACCCGATATTTTTCTAAGTCCAGAAGTCCCCGTTGAAATTTTCAACCGATATTTTTCTAAGTCCAGGATTCATTCCACCTTGTTCTTGGTCGATCGAAATATTACAAGTCCAGGATCCAGACCGGATCCGAACCTGGGTCACTTGCGTCGTAAGTCAACGCGTTACCAATCGGTCATTCGTCCATCATACCAAGTAGCAAGAGAAGATGTAGACATTCGAGTGGAAGTGATCATACATTAAAGATCACACATCACTCACCGGAGGGGGAAATTGCCAAGTATGCTAGTCGAAATATCACAAGTCCAGAACACTGAGAGGAATCGAACCTGAGCCGCTTGAGTCATATGTCGTGACGTAACCAATGGGCTATTCGGTCATCATACCAACTTGCAAGTAAAGATGTAGACATTTATGTGGAATGTGATCATACATCACATGATCACAGATTATGCCCAGGGGGATAATATTTTTTAGCAAGTAGAAATATCACAAGTCCGGAATAAATACAGCAATTGATATTGCCCCAAGGAGGAATCGAACCTGGGACCTTACGATTTGAAAACGAACACACTACCAATGAGCCAATCTGACGTCATACCAACTCGCATCTGAATATGTAGACATGCAAACGTGTATGTGGAAGTGATACATATTTTCCCAAAACCCCTTGTGAATTATTCAGATACAGGAATATTGTCCAAGTCCGAAACCCCCCCCCCCCTGAATATTACTTTTAAAATCGTACAAGAACATATTCACCAGTGTACATGTACTCTCTTAAATGATGGCCAATTCATCCTCTGTACTTTCACTTTATGTTCTGTAATATAATGCTCACGAATTCTATTTATATCTGTACTGTTGTTAATGGAATGTATTATGAAATAACTTAACGCCCACGCAATAATGAAAAATGGCATATGATTTATGTACATACAAGTTAGAGAAAGAAAGAAAAGGTTACGAAATGTGTCATATCGGCTATGATGCATGTCTTATCAGCGGTCAGGATCTAGAGAGGATGCTGCCAGCGCCAAGGCGGACAAGTGAGAAATAGTACATAAAAAAGGAGAGTCAAATCACAAACAGTCCATTGATCAAGAAAGCTACAAGATGCGGATAGTTACGAAGCTTCCTTCTCTATGCAATAGTAATATTGAAAGTGACTTTGCTGCCCTTCTCGATATGGAAGACGATCTTTCCCTCCTTGCCAATGGCCACGTTTTTGACAGTTTCTTCCTCATCGTTTTCCACCTAAAAGCAAATAATTATGTACAAAATGAAGTGTCAAAGAACAAATCATTTCGTATGCTTTCCCGTCCGCGCGTATTCTTTTTCCAATGCTAGCTGGACGTTTATTTGAAGGAAGTGATGTGGATGCATTCGTGGTTGACATGTTTGCAGATTCTCAGTCTCTCACCTGTCAAGAATCATGAAGCGTGCAAGCAATTCTGGAACCGACAACATTGCCAAGAAGGGACGTCGCGACATCCAAGTAAGACATACATATTATCTATCAAATTATTAACTTGCTTTATATTGGAAAAAATTAACTTGAAGTATATAAAGATTTTGAAATAAAATAGGAGCGAGAGGAAGAGCAGCTGCCCTCTACCTCTGTGGCTGACGTCTATGATCGAAAGCGAAGACTGGTGCCGTACAGCGACACAAGCAGCAACAGCAGCAGCGGCAGCAACAGCAGCAGCAGCAGCAGCAGTAGCAGCGGAGAATCGGTATATACATATTACTCATTGATATGTTTCAATTGATCTATTTATATATTTTTCTCTTCTTTTTACACATTGCTATGCTTCACTAGGACCATTTATTTTATTATTATTCCAAAGGTATTATTATTATAACAGTCTGACGACGAAGAGTATATCGCCTATGAAACGTCAAGCGACAGTGGCAGCTCTCAGGAAGACGATACTGTGAATGAAGACAGTGACGAAGAGGATCAGGATGACGAAGACGAAGTCGAAGAAGAAGAAGAAGAAGTGGAGGTATTCAATTTGTTTTATTTCTGTATTTTTTAAAGGGTTATTTTTATTTCAAATGTTCATTATTACAGATTCAAATGTTCATTATTACAGACACCTCTCCACATTGACGGTGTGCTGCATGAGGTCAATGAATTCTACAAAGTGGAAGACCTCTCGAGAAGCCGAAACAAGAGGTTCCGGGTGGAACAGGAAGACATCTCCATTCGCTTCCGCAAGATAGCTAAGAGAACAAATGATCTCGATGGACTCTTTGACATGGTCAGTTTGCTTTTTTAGAACTATTCAATTTGCTTATTTGAATTCTTAAGTTGTTATATTATTTGTTTAAACGTATTTATATTTCATTATAATATTTAGGTCATGCTAGACGTGCTCGAGAAGAGCAAACCGACTCAACACGGAAGTGACCTCCGTGTCTCCGTCGCCATTAACCAAGAAGGTCAGCCAAGGGCCTACTACATGAAGCCATCAGTATACTCGGACAACATTCCGAACATACTGCGCAAAGAGATCTCCCTTGCGAATACGTCAACGGGAGTGGCAACACCGCTTATGCTCAGCGAGGTATGTACATTATTGCAAAGTCTTTTTCAATTTCTTGCTATTCATTTATTATGTTTATTTTATTTTTAGCTTCATGTAAGAATCTCGTGGATAGATGTGCCAACAGGATCTGGAAATCGTTCCTTCGCGAAGAAGAGCGACTGGAGGAACATCATCAAGGCAAAAGGTTTTTAAATGATTTGATATAAAATAAATTAGAATTTAAATGTTATCATTTTATTAAACGAAAGTAATTTCAGGGAGTAAGGACTGTCTCGCAAAAGCCATTGCACTTGGCATGGCATACCTTGACCGAAAGAAAGATGTCGACCGATGGAAGTCAATCTCGCGTCATGAAGGACGGCAACAGAAGGTAGCCGACCTCTACCACAGGGAATTTTCGATCCCCAAGAAGAGCAGCTACACCATCGACGACGTGAAGCTGTTCCAAGAGAACATGCCAGGCGTCCAACTCGTCTTATTTTATGGTGACAAACCGGGCAGGGCAGTCTTCTCGGGCGAATACATTGACGACACGAGAGTCATTGGACTTCGTCTGCGTCGAGGCCACTTTGACCACATTAAACGAATATCCATGTTCTTCAGTTAGTATTTTTTAAATTATATTTCTAGTACATGTAAAATATTTATTTTCAATTTAAGATCGCTAGTTCTACTGCCCAATGTGTGACGTCCTCGTTGACAGTTCGAATGCACACTACTCCTGCCCAATCAATTGTGACAAGTGTGGAACGCGCCAGAAGGACCTGTGTAACGGGCACGGTGCACACAAGTGTGAGGCATGTGGTGTTGTCTGCCACAATGAAGAGTGCCTGACACGACACCAAGAGAAAGGTTAAAACTTTGTTTAATTATTTATAATTATACTTTTTTTTCATAGGAACTCGAGGAGGTCGATCTTTCTGTGAGATTCTCGAGCGCTGCCCAAACTGCCACCGTTCCAAAGGCGAGAAGAGGAAGGGTCGTCCTCACCAATGCGGCTTTTCCTACTGTGCGACGTGTTGTGAGGACCGTCCGGAAGGCCACCAGACGTGCTACGTCTCAACTCTCCCGCCCCTGTCAAAGACGTTCAAGAAGAAGACGATAGTATTCGACATCGAAGTAAGAATTTAATTAATTTTGTCTGCTAAAAATTTATTTATAGTTTATGCAATTCTTGTTTTTCCTCAGACGCGCATCGTCAAGAATAAGAGGGGGGCAAAGATGCACGTCCCCAATCTAATCATCGCCCTCCGCTCGTGTGGAAAATGCGAAGGAGAACTGCCCAACGACGTCTACGACGTTACGAGTAGCTGTGAACACTACGGAGGGAGGAGGCTCTGGCAGTGGCAGGCGCTGGACAACCCCAAGAAAAGGATAATTGAAGAGTTCTGCGACTGGGTGTTCGGCGACGAACACAAGGGCTTCACCGTCGTCGCCCACAATCTCCGCGCGTAAGTATTTATTCGTTAATTATTAATTAGAAAATTGGATTATTTATCATTTTATTTATTAATATGCTATCAAGGTTTGTTATTTTAGCTACGATGGCCAGTTTATTCTGCGCCATCTGTGCAGCGACAGAAGCCCTGTCGCTCCATCCGAGTTGATCATGGCCGGCAGAAAAATCATGAAACTCGAGGTCAACAACGTCCGAATGGTTGACTCGCTGAGCTTCCTCGCCATGCCACTCGCCTCGTTCCCCAAGGCATTCGGAATCAAGGAATTGAAGAAGGTATGATACATATTCATCTCAGAAATAATTCAAAGGAAAATATTTAGGGGTACTTCCCGCACCGCTTCAATCGCCCTGCCAACTACCAATACGTTGGCAAGATCCCGGACAAGAAGTACTTTGGCTACAAGTCGATGCGGGATGATGCGAGGACCGCATTCGACGATTGGCACGATAAGCACGAGCAGAACGAATTTACATTCGACTTCCGTCTGGAGATTGAAGCTTATTGCTTCTCCGATGTCGTCCTCCTGCACGAAGGCATTCGCACCTTCGATGCTGAGTGCTTTGGCGCCACGGGCGTTCACGTCTTTCACGAGAGCGTGACTGCAGCCAGTGCGGCCATGCGTGTCTTCCGCCGCAAGTTCCTCAAGAAGGACCTCTTGGCTGTCGAGAAGCAAATCACTGCCGAGGACAAGCAGAGTCGTCTGGCACTCAAGATGCTTGCGTAAAATATTAATATACATTTTGTTTAATTTATCAAACAATATTCTACTTTTAGCTACCTGAGGAAGACAAAGGGTGTCCAAATCCGTGACGCGCAGCACGGTGGCGAGAAGAGAATCAAGGGAACTCGCTACCGCGTCGACGGATTCGTCAAGAGGCCGAGCAAGAGGGATCTCATCATCGAGGTACATTTGTAATTTTGATAAAACAATTATATTCAACATTTATTGTTCGTTTAATTGTATATGTTTCTTGTTCCTTTGATACAACATATATTTTAGATCCACGGCTGTTACTGGCATGCCTGTCGGTGCCGCTACGCGGACCACACGATGGTGCGTGGTCGGTGTGCAGCCCTAATCCGTCAAGAAGATGAGGCGCGACTCCAGCATCTTCGTCGCAAGCACAAGGTCGTCGTCATCCGAGAGTGCCAGATCGAGAAGAGACTCAAGAAGGACGACAAGATGCGGCAGTTCTTTGCCGACTACGAAATTGGGGTTAGAATTTTTTATTATTTCGTTTAACAAAATAAATGTTCATTTACAGGAGCCTCTCAATCTCTACGACGCCTTCTTTGGCGGGAGATGTGAAGTCTTCCGCATGTATGCGAAACCAGAGCCCGGGTACACGATCCGCTACCTCGACGTCTGCAGTAAGAATTTTTAAGAATAATCTTACATTTAATATTATTTAAATAAGTAATTGAATATTTTTCTTTAGGCTTGTACCCGTACAAGAACAAGTACAGACCGTACCCGGTGGGTAAGGGCAAGATGCTCGACGTCTCAAGAATCCAGACGCCCATCACGAAGCCAGAAGAGCTGACGATTCAAGGATTCGTGCACCGTAAGTGGAAAATTTATTAAATAACACATTTATTAATGTATGCAATCAGGTCCTGCCACCGACTCGTCTCTTCGTTCCTGTTCTGGCGCTTCGTTCTGGCGGCAAGAATGGGGGCAAAGATGCACGTCCCCAATCTAATCATCGCCCTCCGCTCGTGTGGAAAATGCGAAGGAGAACTGCCCAACGACGTCTACGACGTTACGAGTAGCTGTGAACACTACGGAGGGAGGAGGCTCTGGCAGTGGCAGGCGCTGGACAACCCCAAGAAAAGGATAATTGAAGAGTTCTGCGACTGGGTGTTCGGCGACGAACACAAGGGCTTCACCGTCGTCGCCCACAATCTCCGCGCGTAAGTATTTATTCGTTAATTATTAATTAGAAAATTGGATTATTTATCATTTTATTTATTAATATGCTATCAAGGTTTGTTATTTTAGCTACGATGGCCAGTTTATTCTGCGCCATCTGTGCAGCGACAGAAGCCCTGTCGCTCCATCCGAGTTGATCATGGCCGGCAGAAAAATCATGAAACTCGAGGTCAACAACGTCCGAATGGTTGACTCGCTGAGCTTCCTCGCCATGCCACTCGCCTCGTTCCCCAAGGCATTCGGAATCAAGGAATTGAAGAAGGTATGATACATATTCATCTCAGAAATAATTCAAAGGAAAATATTTAGGGGTACTTCCCGCACCGCTTCAATCGCCCTGCCAACTACCAATACGTTGGCAAGATCCCGGACAAGAAGTACTTTGGCTACAAGTCGATGCGGGATGATGCGAGGACCGCATTCGACGATTGGCACGATAAGCACGAGCAGAACGAATTTACATTCGACTTCCGTCTGGAGATTGAAGCTTATTGCTTCTCCGATGTCGTCCTCCTGCACGAAGGCATTCGCACCTTCGATGCTGAGTGCTTTGGCGCCACGGGCGTTCACGTCTTTCACGAGAGCGTGACTGCAGCCAGTGCGGCCATGCGTGTCTTCCGCCGCAAGTTCCTCAAGAAGGACCTCTTGGCTGTCGAGAAGCAAATCACTGCCGAGGACAAGCAGAGTCGTCTGGCACTCAAGATGCTTGCGTAAAATATTAATATACATTTTGTTTAATTTATCAAACAATATTCTACTTTTAGCTACCTGAGGAAGACAAAGGGTGTCCAAATCCGTGACGCGCAGCACGGTGGCGAGAAGAGAATCAAGGGAACTCGCTACCGCGTCGACGGATTCGTCAAGAGGCCGAGCAAGAGGGATCTCATCATCGAGGTACATTTGTAATTTTGATAAAACAATTATATTCAACATTTATTGTTCGTTTAATTGTATATGTTTCTTGTTCCTTTGATACAACATATATTTTAGATCCACGGCTGTTACTGGCATGCCTGTCGGTGCCGCTACGCGGACCACACGATGGTGCGTGGTCGGTGTGCAGCCCTAATCCGTCAAGAAGATGAGGCGCGACTCCAGCATCTTCGTCGCAAGCACAAGGTCGTCGTCATCCGAGAGTGCCAGATCGAGAAGAGACTCAAGAAGGACGACAAGATGCGGCAGTTCTTTGCCGACTACGAAATTGGGGTTAGAATTTTTTATTATTTCGTTTAACAAAATAAATGTTCATTTACAGGAGCCTCTCAATCTCTACGACGCCTTCTTTGGCGGGAGATGTGAAGTCTTCCGCATGTATGCGAAACCAGAGCCCGGGTACACGATCCGCTACCTCGACGTCTGCAGTAAGAATTTTTAAGAATAATCTTACATTTAATATTATTTAAATAAGTAATTGAATATTTTTCTTTAGGCTTGTACCCGTACAAGAACAAGTACAGACCGTACCCGGTGGGTAAGGGCAAGATGCTCGACGTCTCAAGAATCCAGACGCCCATCACGAAGCCAGAAGAGCTGACGATTCAAGGATTCGTGCACCGTAAGTGGAAAATTTATTAAATAACACATTTATTAATGTATGCAATCAGGTCCTGCCACCGACTCGTCTCTTCGTTCCTGTTCTGGCGCTTCGTTCTGGCGGCAAGAATGTAATGCCTCTGTGTGCCACATGCGCCGAGAGGATGGATCCTTACACTCTCGGCTGCCAGCACAGCAAGAAGGAGAGGCAGTTCGTTGGCACCTTCGCCACCGTCGAACTCATCGAGGCGCTCAAGTGTGGATACCAGATCCTGAAGATGCACTCAGTTCGTTTTAAATAAATTTTGGTAGTAGTAAATTTTATTTATTAAACAAAACAGTAAATTTTATTTATTTAGGCGCGCCACTACAAGAAGTGGTCGCTCTATGAGCGGAACGCGACCACTGGACAAGTATCCCACGGTGTACTGTCCGAATACATGGACACGTGGGTCGGCAAAAAGACGGTATATTTTATTTTGTTTGATTATTTGTCTCATGTAATATTTATATTTTATAGGAAGCATCCGGTTGGCCTGCTTCCGCGGACACTGAAGAGAAGAAGAGTGCGTTCATCAAGCGCTTCGAGGAGAGAGAAGGAATCCGCTTGAATGCGGAATCGATTGCGCACAATCCCGCAGCCAGACAAGTGTCCAAGCTGATGGCCAATTCGCTTGTCAGTTTAAAAAATTTTTAAATACGTATTGTTTCCTTTTTATATGAATGTACATATTTACAGTGGGGCAAGCTGGGAGAGAGGAACGACAGACTGAAAACGGAGATTGTCGACGATCCGAGCCGCTTCTTCCGCCTCATGAATGACGCGGACGTGGACGTGCGGGACTACTGTCTGCTCGGCGACAGAAAGCTCCAGGTCACCTTCCGGCCATCGACGTCGGCAACACTGAAGCCTCTCCCGACAACGAGTCTGGCGTCGGCAGTTTTGACAACTGCCTACGCCAGATGCACCCTTCTCAACATCATCC
Source organism: Allodiplogaster sudhausi (assembly GCA_945643635.1). NCBI lineage: Eukaryota > Metazoa > Nematoda > Chromadorea > Rhabditida > Diplogasteridae > Allodiplogaster > Allodiplogaster sudhausi. The sequence continues at coordinate 2,446,242 of CALZFC010000259.1, read as the reverse complement.
AGAGGATCCCTCATCCCGAAGAGAGGCTCCTCTATGTCGGTAAGTATAACTTTATTACGATTAGTATTTCTTTCTATTTACCATGTTTATTTTAAAATAAAACTCTACTTTCAGACACCGACTCGGTCCTCTATCTGCACAAGGAGGACGAGGTCGACCCCTTGGCCGAGCTGGAAGGCGACTTCCTCGGCGACCTCACCAATGAGCTGGGAGGGGGCCGCGGCGTCGAATTCGTCGCCCAGGGACCCAAGGCGTATGCCTATCGATGGCAGACGCCCGATGGCAAGAGGCACGAAAAGGCGAAATGCAGAGGCTTTCCCGTCACGAGGGACTCTGCAGCGTCGATTCATTTCAGATCGATGCATCGCTTTGTGCGGCGCCTCAAGAATCGTACGGGATGGAAGAAGATTCCCATCCCGTACGAGCGCTTCGCCATCGACGGTGATCACGGTATCGAGACCGTGACATTCGAGAAACTCTTCCAGCCGGTCTTCAACAAGAGGCGCATTCCCTTTGGGACGTACGGAACGTTCCCATATGGATATCGAGGCACATAGTGTATCAATCACTGTCTGTCTTTTCTTGTGAAGCTTTGCTAGAAATGTCATTGTCACTTGTTCTGAATTGCTAATACGTTTATGATTTCCGGCTATATTGATTTTGTGAATGTACTTTGAATAATTTTGATTTGAGTTGTTGTTCTTGGAAAAAATAAGTACTTTTGAAACTTGCGATACAATACTTTTGAAACTTGTGATAAATGTATCTTGCTTGGCCTTCGTGTATGCTTGTATGTGGACCTTCGGGATGTGGAAAAAGCACCCTAATTCACAAAATTATAACAACAAGGGAACAAGTGTATGAAAATGTAAAGCCTGGACATGTTATTTTCTGTTACAATGAATACCAAACTGGCTATAACGAGTTTGCCAATCTTGCACATGTCACAATGCATGAAGGCATCCCTGACATTGAAATGTTGAGGGAAAAGAAGAATGAAAAAGCACTACTTGTTCTTGACGATCTAATGGTAAAGCTTGAACGTTGGCCTGATGCCGAAAAACTTTTTACTGTTGCCTCACACCACTTTGACATGTCGGTAATTTGTGTGGTTCATTCACTATTTTATGGGAAAACTATTCGAACATTACGCATAAACTCTAGCTACCTTTGTCTATTTAAGAACAATGCTGATCAGTTGATGATTCGTAATCTTGCTAGCCAACTTTTTCCAACAAACCGACAATTTTTTATTGACGCCTACACTGACGCCACTTCTAGTGCACACAGTTACCTCTTTGTAGACCTACATAAGACGACAGAGGTAGCATTTCGTCTTCGTACAAGTATTTTTCCCGACACGGAACGTTTTTTATTGCTATACAGCAAAATGAATCCTGCAAAAGCAGTGTGGGACAAGGACGTTTTAAAAAAGATTTCTTCTCTTGCATCAACAAAAGATTTTGAAAGTCATGTTAATGAGGCGGATGCTAACACAGTCATTTGTATTGTCGAGGCACTTTGTAATATTCTTCACGGTACGGCCTATATACCCAAGACACAAAAGAAGAAGTTAAAGCCTTTCGTGGCACACATTCGACGTATTGCTTATACCCGAACGGTCCCTTTGGCAAAACAGCATATAATTCAGGCGGGCACAGGATTTTTTGCACCTTTAATTCCTGTAATTGCTGGTGTTGCCGCAAATTTTCTATCCAATGACTTCATTTAACAAATTATTGCTTGTTTCTGAAGATCGTCTTGCAAATATGATGCAACAACAACAACAACAACCAAACTTTATTCAACGTATTGAAAATGAATTGAATACACTTCTTGCACCTTCATGTATTTTTGATGCTGAAGAAAAGATGCATAGATATCGTGCTTTGCTACAGCGTCTTACACAATACGTGCATGGAAATACTGAAGGACCTGAAACAAATGTTGCATGGCAAGGTGCAGATGATGTTTCAGAACATAGTTTTCAAACTGCCATTCCCATTGTAAAAAAATCTATAGACGTACCTCAACCCCCTGTTCCTGTGCAGCCTGTAAAACAAGTTGTTCAACCAAATGGAACTCAAAATGTTCAACCACAGACGACGTCAATAGCTCAGACATCGCAACCAGAACAAAATTGGTTAAAGACATTTCAATTTTCAAACGATACAATTAAGAGAAAGGCTGCAACACTTGTCAATCATTTAATTGCAAATTCTTCAGAATTCCCAGTTATTAAAGACAAGATTACTCTTGGACAAAACGAGTACGATATAGCTTCACTGATTGAAGATTTTTCCAGTCAGTTTCGTACACGTTCTGATCCGGTTCAAGGCGCGAAAGAATTTGGGGCAGCCCTAAAAAGAACCAAGTTTTCACCTTTAATGTTGGGTAATAGTGCCCGCGCGGATCTTGTCGAGTTTCGTGGCACCAACTTTGCAGTTACCCTTTGGCCAACGCAATACGATGGATGAACTAGAAAAAATTTATACCGACATTAGTAACTATGGTGGTTACAGTGGCGTTTGTCGTCTTTATGAAGCTGCCCGAAAGAAAGGATTAAAAGTAAAACTTGGAGACGTTAAAGCGTTTCTACATAAACAGTCTACATATACTACCCATTTTCCCAGATTGAATCGAATAAAAACAAGTAAGACACAGTGTACATGGATCGATAGCGACCACCAAGCAGATCTTGCCATAATGGCCGACCTTAAGCGTCACAATTCTGGCTATACTTGCATTCTTGTTGTTGTTGATGTGTTATCTCGATTTGTAATGTGTGAACCTCTTTTAAATAAAAGTGGTGCTGAAACAACAAAGGCTTACGAACGTATAATTAAAACTTCTGGACGGTCCCCTTTTCGTCTTTATACTGATGCAGGGAAAGAATTTTTAAATTCCAACTTTAAACGTTTGTTATCACAAAACGAAATTGAACATCGTATTCCAAAGAACCATAATGTAAAGTGTGCACTTGCAGAAAATACAATACGTAGACTAAAGACAAGACTATACCGTTATTTTTCCGAACATAATACATATCGCTGGCTGGATGTTTTGCAAGATGCTACCAAAGCACTAAACGATTCACCAATTTCTTCTATTGGTGGTATTGCACCCTCGTCCGTAAATGCAACAAATGCAGAATTTGTTTGGCAAACCCTTTATGCAGAGGACAAACAACTCATGGCCAAGCATCGCTATGCACCAGGCGATACTGCGCGTCTTTCTCGTCTTCGCGGTACTTTTACAAAGGGATATAAGAATACTTTTACCCTGGAAATATTTCGCATAAAAAAGTGTCTGTTCAAGGACCCACCCGCGTATATTATTGAAGATTTGAACGGCGAGGAAATTGATAGTATTGTCTACGAGCGTGAACTCCTTTCACACATTACTTCGCCCGACGACGAGTATAAAATTCAACGTGTACTTGCAAGAAGAACACGCTCGGGCAAGAAGGAAATATTAGTACGTTGGCTTGGTTACCCACCTTCATTTGATTCTTGGATCGATGCAAAACATGCTAGAAAAGTTGTCACCCGCCCCTGACGAAACTAGAAGTGCTTCGTGGCATTGTGGTGAAGTGTCGTGTTCACGTGCGCTGTTTGTCTACATTGCACAAGTAATACTTATTTATACAGTTGTTCTAGTGTCGATATATAATCTAACTTTTGGCACACGTAACGACGACAATAAACTTTGGATTGTAACCCTTTCCTCGTGTATTGGCTATCTTCTTCCTTCCCCTACCATTCCAAGTCGTCGTTATAGCACACATCCACCCGTCTAAAAAATGAATAACAATGATGACTTTTATGTTTACCTGATAAGCAATACACATGAAGGTGACAAAATTGGTGACTTTCGTATTCGTCTTCCTGCACCTTTGCATTTTAAATCAGACTATGAGGTTGCAATGACCGAAATTATTTACCCTAATACATATGACAGAATTACTACAAAACAAGAAATGGACGACTTTAACGAGAACAATATTATTCTAGAGTATTTTGATAAGACAAACAAGGGTGAAAGTATTCGAACGGTCGTAACCATTCCCCCGAATTCATACGAAAAGGTTGACGATTTAATTTCTTTGATTAATGTGGAAGTAGCCACCTCGTACAACCTTACCACCAAGAAAGATATTACCAACGACTTTATAACATACAATAGCATTACACGAAAGTGTACCATCACACAACCTGAAGATGTTTACGCAGTTAGCATGTCAAAGAAAATTGCCTATTTACTTGGTCTGGCCACAAGACTTGTTGGCTATTCAGATGGACAGTATGTCGGAAAACATTCCGTACACATAGCGAAAGATATATTTTACATTTACACAAATATCATCGAAAACCAAATTGTTTCCAATGTTCTTAGTCCTCTACTTAAAGTGCTTACGGTTGAAGGAAGTCCTGGTGACAATGTTTATTCTGCCTTTTTCCGCCCCCAATACCTTCCAATAAAGTCTCGATACGTGGACTCTATTCACATTAGTATAAAAAACGATCAGGATGAGGTTGTCAACTTCCATTCTGGCACCGTTTGCATTCAACTTCACTTTCGTACGCGTCGCCACGCCTTCCGAATGCAATAATAAAAATGCATGTCACATATGACCCCGATAATTCCATTGACTGGCATGCCGTCTTCTTGGAACAAGCACGCCAAAGTGGCAGTGGTTTCCGTGGTATTCCTTATCAGCATGGTGGTAGTGGTGTTGGTGGTGTCCTCTCGAAACTCTTCAACTTCATTTTGCCGCTTACGCGTAGCGCCGGGCGATCAATCCTCACTGAAGCACTTAACGCTAGTGCCAACGTCGTCGACGACGTTTCTTCCGGAAAACCATTAGAAGAAAGTTTTCGTGTACATGGACCTCAAGCATATCGTTCCCTTGTTAATCGAGCTACTTCTGCATTGCAAGGTGGCACTGGTTCTCGTGTCCGCAGACAAATTTCAAAGAAAAGAAAAACACAAAAGAAAAAGACAAAGAAACGTAAACCTAAAAGAAAGACGTCTAGAAAGAGACGTCATTCAGTCGTTCGAAAACGTCGGTCGCGACCTGTTGTTCCCAAATTTCCCAGTGATATATTTACGTAATGGTTGGTAAACTAATAGATCCCAAATCGCCACCCTTAACACGTAGTGAACTTTCCCTTTTTGACATTCCTTCAACACAAGTTGCCTTTGATTCTGCGCGATGGCTTTCAATTCCAACAAGCACACCTATTAACAACACTGGACCTTTTACTTTTAACATTGTTGACTCGAGACATTTCTTGCAGGTTAGCAAGTGTTACATTGCTTTTAAACTAAAGCTTGTTCATAATGATGCCACAAAAGTGTCCAAGTATGCATTAATAAACTATATTGGTGGAACCTTTTTTGATCAAGTCAACTTGCAAATCAATAACCAACAAATATTCGAATGTAGTCAGTATGCATACAAGGCGTACCTCGAGACGCTTTTGACACATAGTACAGATCGAAAGTTTGGAATACTTCAAGCGGCTGGTTACTTTGAAGACAATGATGTTGGTCTTGATAGTGCAGATAATAAGGGATATAAGAGTAGATTAGACGCAATTTCTTCAACGGGCGAGTTGGACATTGTTTCTCCTGTTCATATTGACCATTTCACAACTGACCGACTGCTATTACCGCATTTAAACGTTCAGTTTACCTTCCATCGCAATAGCGATGCTTTTGTGCTAGAAAGTCATGATGCAGCGCCTAATGGTGCAAACATTGAGGTCGTCTCTATGAAACTTCTTATTCGTGATCAGTTCTGTTAATCTTGCCCTTGAACAAACCCTCCTATCCTATCCTGCACGATATCCCTATCGACGTACCAGAGTACGCGTTGTCTCTGTACCGGGTGGTCGCTTTGATTTTCCCTTCTCTACAATCTTTACAGATTTAATTCCTCGCCGAATTATTATTGGCTGTATAGACCAACATGCCTATGAGGGTAGTGTTTCACATTCCCCATTTAATTTCCAAAGCTTTAACATTTCGGAAGTATGTATAGATGCTGGTGGTGTAACTTTTCCTGCACAACCACAAAAGATAAATTTCAAAACTAATTCTTTTGCTGAAGCTTTCGTCATGTTTTACGAGAATATTGGTGCTGTTGGTGAAAATCGTGACTTGGCAATAGGATACAAAATGTACAAGAAAGGCTTTTCTTTATTTGCATTTAATCTTTCGTCAACGGACACTAACGCAGACTTTGAACTAGTGCGCAGTGGTACAACACAATTATCGATGCGTTTTTCCGAGAAAACACCCGACAATGGTCTTCAACTCGTGATTTATGCAGAATATGATGGTCTTTACCAAATTGATCACTTTCGTAACGTTTTTAATGATCAACAGGCATAATGGTTCTTCCGAGTCGCGTTCCACTCTCCGTCTTCATCTACTTCACATGTGGAATTCGAATCGACGAAGATACCGTTTTGTCCGCCGCGGAAATTGACACCATCGATAGCACACTACGAAGACGCCGCATATTTACCTCTCATCTTGGCCCCAACAATTTCCTGTTGGAGCGTGCTCGCATCGTCCCCGGCACCAACGCTTCAACTCGAATCACTGTCAGATTGACAGTGGAAGGTCGTCACAGTACATTGGGTGTGAGACCTGTCAAGGTTTGGCTAAAGGTTAGAATATTTATTTATCATTTATCTGATAATTATAAATATTGTTCAGGATTATATGTCGTGCCAACATGGTGTACAATTGCGCGCGATGAAGCTGCCGCTGGTATCGGCATCCAACGGAAATCTTTTTCCAATTGAGCTGCTTGCTGTTGAAATTTGATTGTATATCATATTCTGTTCACGCGCAATGAATATTTTTCCTTTAACAAATGTAGAAATAAATAATTTCTTGGAAACTTGTTCTACAACACGTGTCTATTATCTTGGTAGTTTCCCTTGTGATACAAAACTGGTCCTACCAGAACGTAGACCCTTGTGTATTGTTTGGAATACAGGAGATTCTCATAGTACAGGTGAACACTGGGTTGCCGTATATATAAACTCTACTAATTCTGCTGAATACTATGATTCAACAGCAAATAAGCCCCCAGAATTGCTTGCCAAATGGCTTGAACAATTTTCGCATGTTCAATACTTTCCTCATAGGGTTCAAAGTACAACTAGTGTAGTTTGTGGTCACTACTGTTTATTCTTTCTTTATTTACGTTGTCGTGGAAATAAAATGGCAACTATTGCGAAATATTTTAGTACACGTCATTATGTCATGAATGACGAAATAGTTATTCGCTGGTTTATGACTCACCTCAGGCAGTGTATAAAAGCCCCCCTTTCCAAAGTCATTGTTTCACTTTGACACTATGACTGCTGGTGATCGTAAGGCAGCCTCTCCTGCTTCTACACCTGCTGCTACTAGTACAATCATTGAATCTAAAGGAAAGAACATTGCTGAAACAATGTCTGTTCCTTCGGTAGAATCCAATATCGAGAAAAAGGCTTTTAATTGTGAAGATTGTGGAAATGTATTCTCGACTGGTTTTAATCTGCGTCGACACATTAAGCGTGCTCACAGTGGTGAGGATATTTATCAGCCACGTCATGCACGTTACATTCGACCCCTTGGTACTATTCAACTTCTCACAGACGAATCTGATAATGTCTATGTTCAGTTCCGCCCCTTTGACGACTGAGACAATCATTATTTGAATAATTCAATCAGGTCAAATGGTTCGTACCCAGTCTTCTTCATCTTCATCTTCTTCGTCTTCCATTTCCTCGCAGTCAAAGACTTCGCGTAAAGAAAAGGTTTTGTTTAAAATTGTGTGTTTTTGAATATTTTCTATATATCATTCATTTTCAGCTTCGTGAACGCAAACGAAGGTTTAATGCGACTACAAAGGATGAACCTAAGGCAAAGGTATACTTTACTCGTGCTCTTGCAATTTCACCATTTGTTATAAATTTGCAGAAGAGCTTCAAGGAACTCGTTGATGCCTTCCAACGTCCATCTCAAGTAAGCAATCACGGGCACCTCTTGAAAAGCCACCGATTCATCGTCATTGCTGTTTGCAACGTTTGTGCAAAGCTTAACGACACTACGACGAACAACATGACAAATATTCGTCTCTGCAATTCTTGTATCGTCGCCAACCAGAGAATCCAATCTGCAGTGTTTCACAATGTCACCCTCAACAATATTCGTGAAAAATCTGTTCTCGAGAATTGTGCGTCATCGTGATTGTTATATATTGAATATGATAAAATGCATAACTGGACTTGTGATATTTAGACAGTTCAATAATGGAATATGTTTTGGGAAATAATACAAGGGTGAATTATTCACTGGGGTTTTGGACTTGGGGTTGCATCACTTCTACATACACGTTTGCATGTCTACATATTCAGTTGAGAGTTGGTATGACGTCCGATTGGCTCATTGGTAGTGAGTTTGTTTTCAAATAAAAAGGTCCTGGTTCGATTCCTCCTTGGGTCAATATCAATTGCTCTATTTATTCCGGACTTGTGATATTTCCACTGGCTGAAAAATATTACCCCCCCCCTGGGGATAATCTGTGATCATGTGATTTATGATCACATTCCACACGAATGTCTACATCTTCACTTGCAAGTTGGTATGATGACCGAATAGCCCATTGGTAACGATACTACATACTACACAAGCGGCTCAGGTTCGATTCCTCTCAGTGTTCTGGACTTGTGATATTTCAACAAGCAGAAATGGCAATATCCCCCCTCCGGTGAGTGATGTGTGATCTTTAATGTATGATCACTTCCACTCGAATGTCTACACCTTCACTTGCTACTTGGTATGATAGACGATTGGCCGATTGGTAACGCGGGGACTTACGACGCAAGCGACCCAGGTTCGGATCCTGTCAGGATCATGGACTTGTAATATTTCGATCGACCAAGAACACGGTGGAATGAATCCTGGACTTAGAAAAATAACGGGAAAAATTTCAACGGGGCGTTCTGGACTTAGAAAAATATCGGGTGAAAATTTCAACGGGGACTTCTGGACTTAGAAAAATTTCGATCGACCAAGAACATGACCACACTCATCATCATTGTAAAGATGCAAATATACATTAGAAAACGAGGAAAATTGAAGACCGTGGATTGCGAAATCTAGTTGGGAATAAGACAAAGCACCAAACGGGTTTCAACCCTCCTCGGTAAAAAAAAAGCCAACTCGCGTAGCAATTAAATTCAGCAGGAATTTCCAATCCACCTTTTACCACCTAATCGTAAGCTGGTCGAATCTCTCATGAGTCAATCATAACAATTATCCGTCAACTAATAAAACTAAAAACTGCTTAACAGTGAACCCAGAAAGTAACAGAAAAAAGAAATGTAGAAACATTGTCAAAAAACTGCGAAATTTTTTTTGCAGCAAATTGCGGCGTAATTTTTAGTGTTCAGCAAACATCACACCGAATTATTTCACAGTTCACACTTAAATTTGATTACGATATCTCATGCAGAGGCTTTTTTTTGGTTTTCACAAATTTTTTAACCTGTGTCAAAAGCAAGAAAATGTAAAAATAGATTTCAACTAGTAATAAATCTGTAGTCTCGAAGTACTGATAGGCTTTCGCAATAAATATTTGGAATTATGGTTTTCCCTTCTTCTAATTGTTTTACTGACTCATTAAATGTGCTGCATTTCTTCTACCTTCTGAAGCGTGTAAGACATGCATTTGGACAACACGAGAGGTTCAGAAGGATATATGTATGCACAATGGTCACAGTCTTAAAGGAAGTATCCGACGAACAATTCTACAGTAGCGCTAGAAAACCAGTTTGAATGCGTAAAGTTGCCTGTCGCTCGGTCGAGAGAGCATGTGAAATAGGAGGGCGGCTCTGACCTACCGTAACTAATTCTCTACCCGCCAGTTTTCACGTTGCTATTACTTAGAATGTAATGAAAGAAAATCGCTAAAACTTTCTGGATATATGTTTTACGCCAAGATGAACTTATCCACTTAGAACAAAACATAGGTTAGTTATTCCCCGGATACCTCCTTTAAGGGAAAAGATGCATGCTCATTAATTCAACTCTCTCTCTCCCTCTCTCTCTCACACTCTCTCTCTGCCTCCTTTTCTCTCTCTCTCTCTCTCTCTCTGTCTTTCTCTCAATCTCTCTCTCTCCATATCCCCCTCTCTCTCTCACTACTCATATTGCACCTAATCTGTCTCTCTAGTAGAGAAAGGAATACAATGTCTTTTTAGACTTGTTCATAACAGTCGTTCTTTATGAATGATAACAGAAGTAAGTCACCAGTGTCTGACGGAAGGAAGATGTTAAATGGTTACTCTTATAAACTTTTTCATTTGTTTTTACTTGTAAAATAGAGTTGTATTTCTTTAAAAAAAGTTGTCTCAATAAATCAATTTGTCAGCAGAAGTGTAAAGTGCCCGGCCCGGCCCGGCCCGTAGGGCCTGTCGGCCCATCTTTCCAGGGCCTGGGGCCGGGCCGGGCCGGGCCCATAAAAAGTTGGGCCGGCCCGCAGGCCCGATTGGGCCCGATAAGCGTACAATGCCGTCCAGTCAGGACGATTTGTGGCATTGTAAATTGCTTCATTTGCTAATTTTTCCACCTAAAACTCTTTCTTCTATACATTGAAATGGATGTTCATAGCACTAGCAGAAAAATTCTGAATTTCAAAACAATTTGTAACATGTCGGACTTTTTTCTGAAATTTGTTTTTGAAATCGGGCTCAAACGGGCACGCGAGCCGGGCCTAGCCGGGCTTGGCCCAAAATTCTAGGGCCCGGAAATGGATCGGGCCGGGCTGGCCGAGTCCTTGGGCCCCATGTGCCGGGCCGGCCCAAAATTTTTGGGCCCGTTTTACCTCTGTTTGTCAGCATTCTTCGTGCCTGAAACAGGCGATGGCAACTTTTATTAGCTTATGCCAAATTGAATCGATGCTGCGACTCGGAACGTTGTGTGTGTGTGTGCAACCTGTGATCTGTTATCGAATCAATAAACTGTTTTCAGCCTTCTTAATTAGTCTCGTAACTACATATGTATGTAAAGGTTAAGATGAAACGATCTTCTTTAAAATTGTTCTAAAATTAAAAAAAAAATTCTTAAATAGTATTCAACTTTTCGCTCGTAGTGATCAAATAAAAGAAATACGCAAAATGGGGGCACACTATACGTGTGGGCGGAGAAACTTTATTGCATGGCCGCAATGAGACATTTTAAATATGTAATGAACATTCGTTTGAAATAAACAAGTTACGGTATCAAATTCCAACAAATAAAAAAAAATTAAAATTAAAATACCCATTTCTTTGAATCCCTTCATTCATTATGAATATATTTTACTGTTATTTTGCTGGGTTTTTTTTTAAATCTCTTTACTGATTATTTGAGTGGACTCAGTTATAGAATAGGAATTGCGCCTGATTCGTGCCTGATTTCCAGCGATCTCCCTTTCACAAGGACGCTCTCTCTCTCTCTCTCTATCTCTCTCTCTCTTTTTCTCTCTCCGTCTCTCTCTCTCTCTCTCTCTTTGTCTCTCTCTCCTTCTTGTTCTCTCTACATAGTTTCATTTCATTTCACCTTTTACTTCTGCGCGGCTCCCGGTGGTTTTCGTCGTACTTTTTTCGTGATAAGAGCTACTTCCTAGTTGTCGGTGATGTACTGAACGTGGATATTCTCTTATAGTTTACTGAAATTGCTCAATGTAGTTTGCAATAGAGGTTTTTTTTGCTCTCTCTCTCTCACTCTCTCTCTCTCTCCCTTTCTCTCTATCTCTCTAAGAGCTGCGCCTCATTTCATCTCACTTTCTCGCTTTTCCACCATATTGCCCCTTTCGTCCTTGAGAAACAGGGTCAGCAATGGTTTTCTCCTCTTATTTTGCCAATAAAGTTGCAGCCAACTTTGATTCTCTTTCTTTACTTGTTAATTGCAAAAAAATATCCCTTGAGTACAAATATGCAAACTGACAATCCGATCGACTATAAAGTGCTTGCAGCCTAAATTCTCTATTGAATTTAGCAGTACAATAACGTTTTATGCAATTAAATGATGTCAAAATCGACTCTTGTTTCATAACAAGACTCTTTTTCGCATGTTAGGAAAGTATCCAAACAATCAGATTCAAATTTCGATTATTAGCGGTGAATAACGCCCACACATCAATCTGACAATAACCCACTTTTCTTGTATCAATCAGTGCTGGTAGAAACCACCGGTATCATAGCATCTATCACAAAAACTTTTCGTAGTTGAATTATTTATAAACCAAAAATTTTACCCCACGTTTGTTGTATTCCGAATAGAAGCGCTAAACTCTCGCTAGACTTGGTAGATAATTACACGAAGTCGGGACAGTGATGTACATATCTTCTATTCATGAATTTAGCCACCCATACTTTTAAATATCACGTTTTTTTGTCCACGTCCAGTATTATATTTTCTTGTCCATTTAATTATTACCCTGTATTATTTTATTAATTAAAAATTATCCTTAAAGGAGATCATAAGGGAAAAATTCCTACCACGATTGGCGGCCCGATCACTTAAAAGTACGGTGTATGTAATTCAAATAAATTGTGCTACTGCTCCTTGAATCTCTCCACAGAAACTTGTGGCTTGGAGAACTGCCATGTGAGCCTACGTGTTAAACAAAACCCGGCCAATGTTGGTTGCGCGCACCATATGTATGCAATTCATGGGCATGACTCGTTTGGCCCCATCGGCCACGCTGTTGCTCTGCCAATTATTTTTGAAAATGGCGGGAAAATAAAATATTGGCGAATTCACCCAGGCTGAAAAATTTTTGTGACTTCGGGACACTTGCAATCGAAGTTTCTAGCTCAACTTGACCAAATAAGGCGAAAAAACAAGACACTATTTATTCGCCTTAGATCTCCTCTAAGTCGATAGTCTATCTTTATTTCAATTTATGACACCTAGCTCGCAAGAACCTTACTCTTCCTTCTTCTGCGCTAATTTTGGACACACTGTTGGAGAGCAGCAGTCGCCTATCAGCAGGGAAGCAATGATGGAGAGAAAGAGAATCATTGAAAGAAAGAGAGAGAGAGAGAGAGAGAGAGCGAGAGAGAGAGAGAGAGGAGAGAGAGAGGGAGAACAGGATCAGCCGGGACAATGAGAAAACGAGAGCACCTACCGGGTGACTCATTCAAACAGCACCCACGACAGCTCCTGTCTGAGATGAAGAGGGAAGGGAAAGAGGGGTAATCAAGTAGGGGGGGGGGGTGATAGAGAAGATAAAGAGAGAAAGAGAGAGAGAGAGAGGGGGAACGAGAAAAAAGAGAAAGAGAGAGGGAGAAATAGGGTAGAGATAATGGGATAGAGAGGAGAGTTATAGAAAAGTCAGAGAGATGATGAGACGACTTCCGCTCTGTGTATGAATTTTCATGTCTTCATCATTGGTTGCGCCATGTGATTTGAATTCACTTCTATTCGTTACCAATTTTATGGCGTTTTTTTCTGGCATATTATTTCTTCGTTTTCTTTTCGCTCACGATTAGCGTTATTCCAGCAAGATGAAAATCCTGTTGAAGGACATTGTGAACCTCTCTCACGCTCTCGCTCTCTCTCTCTCTCTCTCTCTTTTCCTTCTCTCTCGCAATCTCTCACCTGACCATTGATGTATTCTTTCTTTCTTCAATTTGACACTTTTCCACTGAATCGCGCTCCTTCACTTTTTCCATATGAGCAAGCAAGGAGACAACGCGAGATGATGTGCTTTGGTGATTAGTGATAAGCAAACATTCCGGTTGACTCAGCAGCAGGACTATCATTGTCCTGGAACAGCATTAAAAAGTTTAACGAGGCTTCTTGGAATTCTTGTTTCTCTCTCTTCCTCGCTCTCTCTCTATCTCTTCTTCTCTTTCTCTTTCTCTCTTTCAATCTCTTTCTCTCTTTCACTCTCTCTCACTCTCTCTCTGTCTCTTTCTCTAAATCTTTGTTCTCTATTTCTTTCTCTACTTTTATGCATCACACTCTCGCTGGCTCACTCTCGCTCTCTCTCCTCTCTCTCTCTCTCTCTCTCTCTCTCTCTCTCTCTATCTTCCCTCTCCAAATACGCTAACGTTGTAGCAAGCAGTCGAGCATGACTCAACTTCCGAGGATGCTTTCGTATGGCCCAATTGCATGTGCCTACAGTGAATAATCTTCTGTTTTCTTCACAGAACCGCTTGGCCGCGTCTGAATGCGCGTCGTGACGCGTTGCGCGGATGCGGCACGCGTCGCGGTCGTCTCGCTTGTCTTCTGCCACCTGCTGCTCGCTGTCGATGCAGCCGTGCCTCCTGCCGCACGCCCCAACAATCGAAAGAACGGCACTGAAAAAGCGATGCGCCATCAAATTGTTCATGACAAAGTACGATATGAAGTTGTTCATACCAACTTTATTTTTTTATTCTTCCATTATTTTTCAGATTCTTTTATCTTAAATAAATAAATATATTTACATTTATGTATTCCAAGTATAATAATATTTATAATGCTTCTTGTCATTCAGCGAAAAAAAAGGATTTGTTTTAGATAGGTGGTTTTCTATCATTCGCAATAGATATATAATTATAGTAAAAAAATTACTGAGCTGAACTGGAAGTACAATGTCCTTATAAATACAATGTTTTATGGTTGTCACAACTGACAGAACATTAATTCTAATGTAATAAATGTTATGATTTTGAAAAGAAAAAGAAAATACAATGTTTTATACTTGTCACAATTGAGAGAACATTAATTGTAATGTAGTTATGATTTTGAAAAGAAAAAGAAAAAGAAGAAGTACATTCCAGGTCCTGCCACGAACACGCGACGATGCCTGTGGTGACGTGTCCCTGTCGACTGCCATTCCAGACTGGACGGAGGCGCGGAGGGATGGAAGCGTGCGCTTCATCGAGATGCTCATCCTCGTCGATCCGGCTATGGTGGGACTTTTTTTTATTTGTTAGTTTTCAATGTTACACTATTTTTAAGTAGGACATTTATTAATTCTCTTAACATAAGTATGTTTTAAATGTAATTTACTGTAATTATAAATGAAATAATTTATTTGATTCAATTTTCTATTATTTATTTTACGGTTAGAGGGTCCGAAGGTCACCGCTGGTTTCATGTCAGCATCATGTGAGAAATAGTGGTGGGAAATTCATTTCAAGTGATAAGGAAGTGGAACAGCGCTCATTTTCTGAATAAATCTTCTAACTAACTTATTTCTCCTAAACTGGTGTGAATTTGCATGATTCTTGTCAATGAAGGCAATTAAAGATGATGTTATGTACATACATTTATATTCTTACAAAGGCGTATGACTAATCGGGCACATTTTCCCTTTGCGGTTCCATTGTTCTCCTTTTATTCCACGGGTCAAGGTGAGAGCGAAAAAGGCACTCGAGATTTATGTACATATTCTGACAATTAGGTCGCTTGTACCGTGTTCATTTTCGATATTTGATCTATGGAATTTGCCTGGTGGCTTACAATTAGGGTGGGATTAGAGTGCGCAAATATCTTAACTCATTGTCAGGCATTATATGGATGAAAAGAGTGCGCGATGAATTGCCGAAGGTTACTTGCCTGGCACCAAGGTCAGCACTCCGCTTTGGATGTCGAAGAGCATCAGTCATACACGAAGATAAAAAAGGAATACTCTCTCTCTCTCTCTCTCTCTCTCTCGCATGCAACTGTTTCTTCTACCGCTTTTCTCTCTCACTCACTCACACTCTCCTCTCGCTCTCTCTCTCCAACTCATTCTTTTCTCTCTTTCTCTCTGCCACTCTCGCTCTCTCCCTCTCCCTCTCCCTCATCCCTCATTTATCCTACGCCCATTCAAGGCCTCCTTCTACGGCAATGAACCGGCGCGCATCCGCGAAGCTGTCAAGATTCTCATGCACGCTGTACATCAGGTCGGGAGTTTTCAATTCAATCTTTTTTTCATATGCCCCCTCCCTTTTATCAAGTCCCTCTTAAAAAAAATAATTTGTCCCTTAATTTGCAATTGTATAATTTCACAGATGTTTAAAATGTGGAATATTATTATTAAATAAATAATTATAATATATAATATTAATATTATTACAGATTCAAATAATGCACTTAATTTTTAATATAATTAATTTCACTTTGACAGTTTCTTTTCCAAATCGACGTTCGTCTAGTCATCGTGGACGTTATGGCAATCCGCCATGCGAACATGTCGCTCGCGACGTTGGCTGACTGGCGCGCGGGCGCTTTTGCAGACTTGGTCTGAACTCTCTCTCTGTCTCTCTCTCTCCCTCTCTCTCTCTCTCTCTCTTTGTCCCGCTCCCTTCGTATCTCTTCTCTCTCTCACACGCTTTCACTCCCTTTCTCTATTTCTCGCTCTCTATCTCTATCTCTCTTGCACTCTTTCTTGTCTACAGTCGCTCTTCTCTCTCCACTCTCGACCTCCTCTCTCTCTCCTTCTCTCCAGCCCTCTCACGATGTCACGATGATGCTCGCTCTCCGCTACGAGGGTGGCATTGCATACGTTGGCGGTGTTTGCGGCCGTTCGGCTGTCGGCATCTCCGGGGTACCGTACATCTTTTTTTTTAATTTTTTCTTCAATGTCCTAAACCGGTCCAATTTACAATTTTTTCAATTTACAATTTTTTCTTTTTTCATTTCCTCACAATGTCTCAAAGCAACCTGGTGCTCTTCTTCGACTGTTTTTTCAATATGTATTTCATCTGCCATGACTCGAATGATCGAAGAAGCGGAGTTGAAGATATCAGATCATGAAAATGACAATGAAGTTGCTTAAAAAATAGTTGAAATTAAGCTTTTTGTATTGGAATGATGACATAGTTTTTCTCTCTCTCCCTCCCTCTCTCTCTCTCTCTCTCTCTCTCTTTCTCTTTCGTTCTCTCTTTCTCTCTCCCTCTCTCTCTCTCTCTTTCTCGTTCTCTCCCTCTATCTCTCTCTCTCTTTCTCCTATAGATAGTGAGGGAGAGAGAAAATGAGAGAGAGAGGGACAGAGAGAGTGAGGGAGAGAGAGAACCATAATCCCAAAAACGGTAAATGCCAACTTTGCCTAACAACATCATTGTCATCTTTATGATTTGACATTCTTCTTAGAACCATATTTGATACCTCGAGAGCATCATCATTCGTGGTGTCCTAGGTGGTGAACAAAAACAATAGATTAGTTATTGACAATACGATGCGAATTCGTCTCCGATTGCGGTAGTTATATATGTTACAAATGTACATATGTATGTACATACATATCCCCCCATTTTTACTGCCATTATTTCTTGACATTTTTTTAAATCCAGCTTTTGACTTGGTGTGTTCGCTTTCCTTCCCCTTTTTTTCTCTATTTCGCTCTTGTTCATTCTCATTCACTCTCTCTCTCTCCCTCTCTCTCTCTCCCTCTCTCTCTCTTTCTCTCCCTCTCTCTCTCCCTCTTCCAGTTTTTTTCCCGACGCTCCCTTCGAGTACGCGGGTGTCTTCGTGCACGAGCTCGCTCACCTCCTCGGCCTGCATCACGAGTCGGCAGCCGCGTGCGAATGCCGCGACTTCCAGCGATGTCTAAGAATCGAGTTGGCCGAGAGAGAGAGAGAGAGAGAGAGAGAGGAGAGAGAGAAGAGAGAAAGAGAGGGAGAATCTTTTCTAAAACGATTTATTCTTTCATATACATATTTAGTTGTTTACTTCTATTATATTTTAATTTTTTTTTGTATTTATATAATTTTTTACTACATATTTATTTTATGTACCTACTCCAGTATTCTATTCTCCGGCTCCCTGATTATCGCTCAAATGATTTTCGCTCAATTTTCTTCTTCTTCTAAATTTGGTGAATTTCGCACAATTTTTTTCAAATGAGCTATTATGATGACGTTGACGTTCGTCCATTTAACTCATCTATGCTCCTCGCGAATTTAATTACCTAGTTTTAGTTTGAACTTATAAGTAATTTCATAATTTCACCATAAAATAATGAACAAAATAATAAAATAAAATATTGAAGACATAAATCCAAGCCATTTATATAATGTATAAACACATGATAAGCTATATATACATATATGTGACAAAATAACTCTGTGCTGTCTACAGTGGCTTCGAGCGCGACTGCGCCGTGCAAGCTCTCCTCAACATGCTGCCGGATCACGCGTGTATTCAGGTTGGTTCCGCGAGAATTCTATGTACATATATATATATTTATATATATATATATATATATATATATATATATATATATATCCATAACTCGAATCCCCCGAGACCGTATCGTCAGAATTAATTATGTAATTTCATTTATTTATCAATCACTAATGAGAACCACCGGTAGTCGGTCGACAAATTGGAAATGAAAAGTCTCAAAAGGAAAGTGAAAGCGAACGTGTCTATTGAGAAAGCTTAAAATAATGTTTAGGACAAAAAAAAAATTTTTTTTTTTGATAGGAGCGTCCCGCGCATCTTCCACACACGACACTCTCCGTTTGCGGCGATGGCGTCGTCGAAGAGGGCGAAGAGTGCGACTGCGGGCCGGAGAAGTTGGCTGTGGCCTTTAATTTTATTTTTATGTATACTTTTTCCTTGTTCTTTTCCCCCTGAGAAAGTTATTTGTTTTACTTTCCAAACATTGACAATATCGATTACATCATTTTGATACTACCAACCTTTATAGATTCTGCTACGATCTCCTCTGCGATGCGCCGAGTTGCATGCATCGAATCCCTAAGCGCACGATGTGGGCGGCCGCCGTGCTTGCATTCGCCTTGCAGCTACTCGCTGTTGCGTATCTTATTCGGTTGGGATTTTTTTCTCTTTTTCCTTTATATTTGTATGATATATTTTACGACAATAATTTCATATTTGAAAGTATTCTTTTTCAAAACCAAATAGAGAAGCTTTCAAGGCTATATATACATATATAGTATGTACTTAAAACATCCTGCGTATGATTTTCATTGATTTTTTAAAAAATTTAATTGGCTCTCAGGCTCGTGGGTATATTATATATCAATTCTTTTTTTCAGGGCCTGCTGCTGTGGCTGCTGCGCCTATTCTCGCGCGTCGTGCATCGCCGACTCCTCGGCCGGCCTTCTCCACTCGTCGTCGACTTCCACGGTGACGTCATCTTCTTCATCTTCCACGTCTTCTGCTACCGAGACTCCTCGCCTCACGCACAAAGCTGCTCTCGTGACTGACACAATGTGCCCTGGAGCAGGTACGGTAGATATAAAAAAATAACTTTTTTTTCTATATACATTAGTAAGGAGCAGTTAGTCAAGAATTCCCTTTTTCACGCATTGTCCACCGTCACAATTTTACAGCAAGGTAAAATAGCTTATTTTTATTAGTAATTTATGTATTTACGAGCAAAATCAGAAGATTGTGCCTTCTCAATCCAGTCCTTTCTCTTTCTCTCAAATTTTCGAAGGTGCCTTATCCGCAGCGGCGATGCGCAGTCGACTCGAGGCGACGCTGCCGCTGCCACCAGCGCCACTCGTCACCGATGCCGGATATGTCAAGATGTACCCGGCGTCCGTGGTCGCCGCCGCGTCGAAAGGTAGCCAATATTTTTTTTTTCATATACAAAAATATAATTATGTATGGACAAACATCTATTAATTTAGTTGATCTTTAAAATACACTCCAACAATTTCTGGTGTTAGTAAGCTGCTTCTTGAAACTTGAACATGATAAGATATTCACGTAATGATAGTCTCCATACTACAGCGCAACCTCCGCCGACGGCGCCAAAGCCTAGAAGTGACGCTCAAAGACTGGCAGCGTCCAGTGATGTCACTTCTTCAAAATCTTCTTTTATCCCTTTACCAAATTCATCTTTTGGCAATGAGCCAAAGAAGAGTGCTGGCAAATTGCCAGCAGCACCGCCCAAAGTCATCTCGTCCCCCGTGCCTCTCATCCTTCCGCAACAAGCATTAGCAGCCGCATGCATAAATCAGACGAAACCGTCAACACTCCAGCCAAGCCGGCCCGCCCCAGCTCCACCATCAAAGAGTGTAAGTTTAGAAAGTTTCGATTCGTCAGCCACCTTGGCTTAGGGGCAGAGCGTCGCTCTCGTAAAGCGAAGGTCGCAGGTTCGATTCCTGCAAGTGGCAATCGCTTTTGCATAATTTAGGCTGCTCTCCTACCGCCTATACCAGCTCGTTCACAGAAGCCGACCATCAGTGGAGGCTCTACGGATGCCAATGAGCAGATTTATGATGTGCCGTCGTCGTAGTATGGCCGTTTTAAAAGTTACAGGCGGTTTTTTTTAGAAACAAGTGTAAAAAATATATCTATTCCTTCATTTTGGCATTATAAAAGTTGCAGTTTCTTTTTCTATAGAAACAATTGTAAAAGAAAAAGCCGGGTACACGATTGACAACGGGAAAAGCGGCCGATATGCATTGCTCGTAATATATTTGTTTCGCCTTGCAATTTATTTTTGTCTTTCAGTGTTGGTGATAATGACGGATAAAGAAATGACATTTACTTCATTGAAGCTGTTTTCACATTCTATTCGCAATACTCATTGTCATCCACATTTTTTTAAATAGCAAATGTTGCTAACTATAACTAGATAAAACACAATATATAAATATGAAGACAAGATGAGAGCAACATGAGAATATATGTATATATGTGCATATATTTAATAATATATTTGTAAAACTGTTTTTGAACCAAACATGAAACGGCCGGATTGCTGCTTTCGGGCCCCGGTTGGCTGTCTCTAAAACTGGACAAAGCCGATGCTAATCTCTCGGCAGAGCAGAGATGCATAGTGCGAGCTGGAAATGATGAGAGAGAGAGAGAATTGCGAGAGAGAGGACAGAGAAAGGGAGAGAGAGAGAGCGAGAGATAGGAGAGAGGAGAAAGAGAGAGAGAGAGAGAGAGAGAGAGAGAGAAAGAGAGAGAGCGAGCGAGCGAGAATAGAGAGAAAGAGAGAGAGAGAGAGAGAGAGAGAGAGAGAGAGAGCGAAAGATAGGAGAGAGGAGAGAGAGAGAGAGAGAGCGAGAGAGAAAGATAGGAGAGAGGAGAGAGAGAGAGAGAGAGCGAGAGAGAGGAGAGAGAAAGAGAGAGAGAGAGAGGAGAGAGAAAGAGAGAGAGAGAGAAAACGTTGAGAACAAGAGAAGGAAAAGATTAAAAAAATTGGAGAGGCGATAGAAAAGTAGCGAAATAAAGAAGGAGAGGTCCTGCAAAGAGCCGGTATCTCCTAACGCAGTTTGAGGCTGCCCGAAGAAAATAAGTTCTCGGGATCGAGAGCGGTACGAGTTTCTTTTTCCTATAACCGCTTTCCCCTTCCCTTCTTCTCGTCGTGCTCTGTTTTGTCACAATGTCTTTTATGCTCTCCTCTCTTTCTCACTCTCTCCATCTCTCTCCATCACACTCGGTGGCTTCTTCTCTCGCTCTCCTTCCACTCCTCCTCCTAAGCCCTCCGATTGGCCACACCTCTAGTTGGCCACATTGCCATATGGCTTTCACTCTCACTCTCTCACTCGGCTGGTAGTTCAGGCCGATTAGAGGCGTTCGCTTTCACTTTCCTTTTGGGACATTTCATTTCTTCCATCTACCCCGTGGTTCTCACCTGTGACTGATAAATAAATAAAAGACCATATAACATTTTATCGCTCTAAGGGCGATCATTATCTCGTTATAGATATAGCATTTGATCAAAGTATTTTCAAGTAAAAGAATAATATTTTCCTTTATCCTGTTTACTACGTATCGTTTGAAGGTAACAGAAAAAGGCTATTTTGTATTACATGACTAGAGACCGCAGATACCCAGCTTGACCCAAAATCATATTGGGCCTCGAACTGCAAATTTGTAATTAAGTATTCTTCGGAACGAAATATTTCGGAAATATTTTCATTTTATCAAGTCCATTATACTATTGCTAATTTTTGCTATTGTCATTAATTTTATGATTTTATTATGAACAAATGTTGCCCCGACCAGAAATATTGATCGCTTCGCGATAATTACGAAATTTATGCACTAAGGTGCTTCGGGAACGCTGGATTTTATAAAACCACAGGGCAACTTTTCGCTTAGTTTAAACCTCCTCTCTCTTGTAGAATTATTTTGAGGTTACCGATAAGTAATCGCTAAAATCAATTTCATGTGGTTTTTACTCAGCGCTTTTATAATAGCGAACGTCAAAAACTTCGAATAAGGCAGGTGTGTTAGCCTCAATATAGTTCCTTTTTTTTGTTTTGTTTATGCATTGTCAGTTGTGTACTAATTACTCAGAGCGTGTAATAATGTATTTATAATCTCAGTAGAAAGAAAAGAGCCGGAAAGGCCCGCTCGCAATGCAGTAGATGACCACCCAAACCTCATTTGACACAAAGAACCACTCGAAACAGCTTACTGTAGCGAACCCATCTTGCTAGTAATTTATACTCTTTCAAACCTAATTTTCTGCGTAAATGAGGCCATATTGTGCAATTCTTCTTTTATTTTTGAATTTCTCGCACTTGTTTACCCCCCAAAAGAATGCTTGCGTGCAGTTTTATTCGTTTTATAAAAATCATCTGCGGTCTCTATACATGACCATCTGATGATAAATTCGTAACATTATTTCTCAAGTTATGATTGCCAGGGAATTCCAAGTATTTCCTTCGATTTTTCCAACGATTAAAGAACGCTGAAAAATTATTTAATATAGCAAGTTGTCACTGTCCTTCGCGCACTCACATTCATGCGTGCTATTCACGCGGCCAGTTTGTGCGACATGTGAAATAGCGCGCGAGAATGAGAGAGTGCCTATAGCCTGGAAGAACGCAGGGCAATTCGAACGTGTATTAATTGTTTCCTTGGGAGATCGTCTTCGCTTCAAGACAGCGCTGTCAAGATTGATTTGCAGTGTTGTGCCTCAGATGGACGACCGCAACGCGAGCCACTCGCTCTACCACCGCGTCGCGGTCGCGTCCGCCGTTCTCTCGCTCCTCTCGCTCGCCGCTCTCGCGCTCTCTCTCCCCACCGTCTACATGCGCGCGCGAGCCGAGCGAACGGCTGCAGAAGCGCGCGCCGAACTCTTCAGGGTAGCCGCTTTTTTCCATGTTGTTTTTCCTGTCTCTCTCTCTCTCACACGCACACACACAAATATGTGTCCGCATTTCACGTATGTTTTGATTCAAAATAAAAAAGAGATTTGAAATTCCCGCCATTCTTGCTTTGCTCACAACTAGAAGAGAATGAAAACATAACAAAATTGTGAACATGCAGTTGTGAAAAAGTTATCTTTTTTTGAAAATATTTCTATTTATAAAATAAGAATCCGTGCAGGACCGCACGAATGCCCTGTGGCTCGAGATGATGGGCGGCGGCGGCGCAAGAGACGGAGGGTCAAAGGCGCGCGAGGCTCCAACCGCCTTCCTTGCTGCGGCTGCGAGACCCAAGCGACAATACACAGACGGTGATGGCTTCTGCCGAGGTGTCTAAATGCATGAGAAAATATTTGGTCCTTAAAAGGTTGTATCTAATAATTAAATAATTACATACATACATCATTATTAAATTTTGAGATTAATCGTAAAATGGTATTTCTCTATTCTCTGCGGGACATCCAGATCCAGATTAGCGGAGCGCATAGTTCACAATGTTCTTTTTTCGTTCAGGAACAGGCGAAAACCACATGTTATTTTCGAAGCAAAGAAATATGTATCTCCACAATTCAGGATAGAAAGAAGACATTTGCAATTAATCGGGAAATAATAATCATTAAAGCCTTTTTGCCTCATCAGTCTACAAGAGAGAGCATGTGTGTGTTTTAGAGTGAGGCTTTTAGAGCATCAAGAAGATTATAATAGCTTACGGCTGAGTTTTCTCAACCGTGATCTACATATTAGAATTTTTTTGATAATTATAGTTTAAAAAAACTCATGTTTGAATTCGCGCCAAAAAATGTATTCTCTAAATTACACGCTCTTGTGTCAGGCACTCTCTTGTGTTAAACATGAGTTTTTTTTTCTTCTGTTCAAGTACTGTTCACTCGTCAGGCTGTGTGACGCTGTCGTGTCCGAGTGGCCCGCCGGGTCCGCCTGGCGGACCCGGAACGGACGGCCATCCGGGCGATGTCGGCGGGCCTGGCTCGGCCGGCGAGGACGGCTTGGATGTCCAGTTGGAGAACGAGCCAGAGTTGCCTTGTGTCGTCTGCCCGGGAGGACCGCCAGGACCTCGGTTGGGAGAGGGAGAGATAGAGAGGGAAGGAGTATGTGCGAAAAAGATATGAAGACAGTAGAGAGAGCGATAATATGCGAATGAAGCAGGGAAAAGTGAAAGTAGAACGAGAGAGTGAAAGTTGGATGCAAATTGCGTTAGGCGGGCTAACAAATCCTCATGTACAAACATATATCATGGCCAAAAGCTAATTGTTAGCGAATTAAATAAATATATAAAAAGAAATTTAGAAAATACACAAATATTGATATTATATAGCTATGGATATTATTCAAATGTAAATTACAACAATATCTCATTCTTCCAGCGGCCCACAGGGCGAGCGTGGCCGCCACGGGCACCAGGGCTCGCCCGGGCGCGCGGGACCAGAGGGCCACGAGGGAGTCGATGGCATTCCGGGCATTGGCGGAGGCGCGGGACGAAAGGGCGCGAGAGGCGGCGATGGAGAGCAGGGGATTCAGGGAGATCAGGTAGGCTTTTAAAAATGCTATTTTCGGTATATACTTTTATGTTTACTTTGTTTAATTTTAAGTACTTCTCAATTTAATGGAGCATGATGCACTTCCGTAATATATATGGCTTTTTTGATTGACCTGAAGGACCATTGGGTCAGGCAGAAATGACGGGTTCAAAAATGAGTTATGGCTCCTTTAGCTGAAATTAATCTTCTCCTCACCATCAGGTCATCGCCGGCGTCGGCATCAAAGGCCCAAAGGGTCCGCCGGGACCGGCCGGTCCGAAAGGCCGGCCGGGCCCTCGCGGCCGTTCTTCCTTCGCGGCCGGCGAGTCTGGCGGTGTCGGAGCGCCAGGAGAGCCGGGCGTCGACGGTGGGCCGGGCGAGCCGGGCAGCGAGGGCTCATTCGGCCCGCCAGGAGATCCAGGTCAGAGGACACGCTCTCTTCTTGCTTCATCTGCAGAAATACCTTTACAATCTTTCCTCACATTAGTCTTTAGCATTCCTTTCTGCTGATTTGTCTGGCATGATTTGTTAATATTATTATTCTAATCTCACGTACTGAAAAACACAAATAAATAAATTAATTAATTAATAAAATAAATAAATAAATGAATAAACGAATAAATAAATGCAAAACAATAAAATAAATAAATAAATAATGTAATTAATTAAACTGATCTCTGTGTCTCACAGGAGTGCCCGCGGCGTACTGCCCGTCGGACTGCGGCGTGCAGCAGATCGTGGCCGGCCACAACATGGCCACGTCGGGCATGCTCGGAGAGAGGATGAGCCACGCCGAGGCGGCAGCCATGGCGGCAGCCGGAGGAGGCGTGGCCATGGAGCCACGATATGGAGGGTAAGGAGAGAGAAGAGAGAGAGAACAGAGAGAGAGAGAGAGAGAGAGAGAGATAGTGCATGACTTTGATATCTGAGGGAGGGGTTGGCAGAAAAGAAGAACGAAGGCCACAGGGACAGAGAGTGAGACAGAGAGAGAAAGACAGTGAGAGAAATAGAGAAAGAGAGAGATAGTGAGTAAGAAAAAAGAGGGATAGAGAGAGAAAGAGAGAAAGACACAGAGAGAGAGACTGGTAGAAAGGTAATATAGTCAGACTGACCAACATTCCCCTCCTTCCTATTCAGCTACGTCCGTCGCTCGCACGACTTTGTCTCCACTGACGATGGCCTCATCCGCCGCCGTGCACTCGTCAACATCCCGCATCATTTCGTGCCGATCGATCAACTCGAATGAAGCAATCGATAACATATTAAAAAATATATGTTTAAGAAACCGAAATGTTTCACTTCCAAGAAGATATAAAACTGGAATTTTTTTTTTCGACAATTTTGTTCAGTATTTCGAATAAAGAGGCTCAATATTCGTTGTATAATATTTTTCTAAATGTATTTTTTGATTATTTTTATTTATTTTGTGGTGTCTTTTTATTATTTCTGCTAAATCGTTGATGTAAAAGAAATTTTGGAATTCTGAAAGGAGAAACACTTCTTCGGAATCAAATTCTCCAGAGTGGATTTGATTCAAAATCACTTACAACTTGGGGCAACGAGTCAACGAGTAAAAAAAGTGTGTCCAAACATCAGCTGCACTTGCTGCGGGCTCGTTGAGAGTGTATGGCAGATAGCTAGAGAAAAAAGAGTGTGTGATAGGAGGGAGACTAGGTATAGAAAGAGAAGGAAAATGGCGCTGTGAAAGCAGTTTAAGATAGAAGAGCGCATTAAAAGAGTGTAAGATTAAATCATTCGAGAATAAGAGTTGCGGAGCATGAATGCGGAGATAGGAAAGCAAATCTATCAACTGAAAAAGGTTTTTTAAAGTCATAGTTGCTCATTTTTCCGCGCTGTACAGCAGTAAGTAAGCACATAACGGGTGCGATTCAGTTTGGTTTAGGTGCCCTGAGTATACACTCGTACTGTTTATTTGTATTTTTTTTACACATTCGGTTCGTACAACGCTAAGTGGTGAAAAGAAGACTGAGTGGTTCAGCGAATCGTGTTAACAGTTCTTAGCTGTGGCCTATTCCGTTTATGTATTTTCCTTACAGTCAGAGGTTACGAAGCATATCATCGATATTAGATAGTTCAGCAGCATGGTCCGCGAGTACATCGCATACGATTCAAGGACGGTCCCCCGACAAGGCACCTGTTTGGATCACGTATGCAGTATTTGTAAATCTTTTTTTTGTCTCAACAAAACAATCGTTGATGCGGCCAAACTTTATCGAATTTTTTTTTAAATAAAAATAGAGGTGACATATAGCGTGGACATACATATGTATATCAATGCCGTCTACGTCACGCCCGCCATTCCTGGACCTCCAGGAGAGCAAAGCGGACTACCGGACTACCGGACTACCCCGGATCACCCGGGAGACCCGGAACGCCGGGAACAGTGGGTCGACTAGTTCGCGGTCCTCCAGTTCCGAAGAACAGTCCTCAAGGCCTGCCGACCCACCCGGGACAACCTGGAGAGGCGGCGGCGGGGAGTGCCGCCAGTGCGAGTGGACCCATGTGCGGCACGGGCACGGCTGGGGGCCCCTTGAACGTCAGGCAGTCCCGGCGGCCAATGCTACGCCGCCGGCTGATGCCAGCTTCCACTCGAGAATAGCACCGGCTATCCGGTCATATACTATCCGCCGAAGCATAATAGGTTTGCCAAAAGAATTTAAAAAAAGAAGACGATCGAAAACGAGAGTAATGAAATGCGTTGATCTAAAATATGTTTGTTTTATTGTAGTCGAGTCTCTCTAAATCACACGAACTTTCGCCGTTCTCTCTGCAGAAACGTTGAAAATTCAAGATTGAGTTTTTGACTCCTTTAAAAGGGAACGTCTGGGTCTCGGAATAAAAATTATTTGCTTTGTTCTAATAAAGTTGGAGAGATTGAGAGAATCAGAGACCAATGTTTGGCGCTTCCCGTTGCCTTCATCGAGCAATACTGCTTCAATCCCTAGTTGGTTAGTGAATGCATGTGTGACTGCGAATACGAACCATCTATTTTCGAGCAAACGAAATAAGAGCAGGAAGCAGTCTTATTGCATGAGTATCCCAACTAAAACTGCCGGTTAGACGACAACGAGCTGAAAATGTCACCAATAAGAGGACAATGAATGAGTTGAATGTCACGAATCACCCATTTGATCTTGCTTTAAACTATATCTTTGGCATTTATTTATTATCGATTCCGAAATCGGCTATTTTCAGTCGTTAGAAAAAAAAACGCTCGCCTAAGGTACATAACACGTAATAAGAGCAGCACAAATTGTCAAAGATTATTCGCATAATAATAAGTCCGTATTCGATTATTCGGATGTGAATATCAGTTTTAATAAACTTGACGAAATTTGTTCGCCCGACATAATGGCCATTCGCGCTTTTAAATGTACACTAATATTGCAATTTTAATTAATATTAATAAATCCTTCTAAATGAGTGACTCATTACACCAATAACTACAAACTTTACGCTTCGGCAATAACGGCTCTCTCCCATTTCCAAATTAGCATAAACCCCGAAATTTAACCTACATACATGTATGTATCTATTGTTTCGCGGCAATAACGGTTCACAGGCTGCCATTACAAAGCAATTTGTCTTTTAAAGTAGGGAATATGCGGTATATGCGGAGAGAGAGAAAGACAGAGAGAGAGGAGAGTGACAGCGACTGATAGAGAGAGAGGGAAATAGACAAGGATAGAAAAGAGAGAGAGAGAGAGAAAGAAAGAAAGAAAGAAAGAAAGAAAGAAAGAAAGAGATATATATATATATAGATATATATATTTACAGAGAGAATATTGAGAATTAGGAATCGTTTCCTATTGCCATCACCGAGCAGTAGTGCCTTAACCACTATTTGGTTACGGAATGTATGTACATATATTTGACTCTTGATATGGCCACAAGGAAAGAAAAATCGGCATAAAAGCAGGAGAAAGTCTTATTTCATTAGCATCTCATCTAAAACTGACGGTTTGTCGTCAATGTGCTGGAAATGCCACAAATCAGCAATGACTGTGTAACAATAGCACATTTGATCTTGCTTGAAGCAATTATTCACGTATCGCCTATTTTCATATTAGAAAAAATACCCACAAGTGATCCATTATCATTACGCGTGATAAGAGCAGCACAAAAGAGTGAAGTGTATTATTTCTATGATGAGCCCGTATTCATAAAAATCATAACCATGGCTTGCTAACAATAAGAGGGAACAAAAAATAGTTTAAAAAAAATTTTTTGATGCTATTACATACATTGCCAGAAGCGGAGGGGACTTCTTCAACTTGGAGCGAATCTTCAAATAGGGGATAAGCTTCATCAGCAGAGGGAGAAAGAGAGATAGCGGAGAGAGAGAGAGAGAGAGAGAGTGAAAAGAGAGAGAGAGAGAGAGAAAGAGAGCGGAGAGAGAGATTAGAGAGAATAGTTTGGTGTTTCATAATTGGTTATCGAATGTATATTTGACTGCTGATGGGAACTAAAAAGCCCAAGGATCGTTATTAAAGAATGAGACAGTCTTATTATATTAGCGTCCCAACTAAAACTGCCGATTAGCCGACAATGAACTGAATGTAAGAAATCAGCAGACAATGAGATTTGACTTACAATTAGCTTAAAACTATTTGAGCATGTATGCAGATGTAAGTTTTTTTTTTGTTTCTCACTAAAACAATCTCCAGATGCTACCGAACTTTATCGCAGGTTTTTTTTATTTCCAATAAAAATAAAGCTGACAAATAGCGTGGACATGGTTAAATTATCGTTCAAAATGTGTATGTTCTGATAGTGATGAATACAATGAATAAGCTGACGATGAATTTAACAATTGCACATTTGATCTCGCTCAGAAGCCATTCGCAGCCCTTACAGGTTTACGCATCCAATGATTACAAAAAAAACAAGAAATAAACAGAACGAGGTTTAATAGCGTCGGTTTGCCTTGCGGCAAAAGAGCAAGTTTTAAAAAAACAGCACACAGAGCACTGAGAATGGAACCTGTGTTGTACTCACTGTTGTACAGCGCGGAAAGCATAGCAACGCTAATTGTAAGAAACCATTTCGACAAATCGTGTTCAAAAGGAGCTTTGATTCAACATCCCCTGCCATGCATCGCCTTAAGCCTTCTTCTCGTATGATTCGTGGTGGTCACCTTTTGAATTAATTCTCGAGTTGTACAGTTATCACATAGTATGTAGATGCCTAAGGCTATAAAGTCATGGCACTTCGTCTGGAAGTGAACACGCTCTTCTTCCAATGCATGCGATTTTTCATGAAATGTAGTTCAAATGCATTCGTGTATTTACTTCTGTCGTTGCAGTAAACTGTTGTTTTCTCATGAAAAATGCATGCGCAGGTGATTCCTGATGCGAGATTCTTTATTGCATATCAACATTATGTTGGCATGATTGAACAGCCCAAAATCAGACACCAGACATCAAACACCAGGTAGCATGACCTCTCGCTTCACACGAACACCAGGTAGCATGACCTCTCGCTTCACACGAACACCAGGTAGCATGACCTCTCGCTTCACAGCTCTTAGGGGGGGAGGGGCGAACCTAGAAGGAGTTACATATATGTATGTATTATTGATACACCCTGCAGCAATAAATATGCAAATAAGTAAGTTGCTGCCAAAGTCAAGCATTTCAACCTACTAGTTGAGCCAACGCAATATTTAGAATTATACATAGAACCTGGAGAGGCGGAATAAAAGTACCCCTTTAACTTGGAAATAAGAAGGTGACGACTAACGCGTGTGTGATGACTGCGAGGAACGCGAGCAGCAAGATGAGGATGCGCATCGTAAGTATTTGTGAAGAGTTGTCTTCGAAGCACCGCGCTGTCCAACGTCGTGTAAACCCGTATTATATAGTACACCTGAGCACTTTGAACGCCCCTTTCGCTGAAGAAGATGGAAAAAAGTTCTCTATTTCTCTCTCTCTCTCGCCTCTATCACATTTATCGTTATTATGTAACAACAGCATTTATCAAGTTGTTGTGCTCACTTCGTTATCTCTCCTGAAAGTTGGACTATTCGTGCTTAATTTTTCTGTGTGCAGAGAAATTATGTACATAAAGGCAATTCACGAGGTAACTGGCGTCAGTGTTTTTCAAGTACGGCAGATTTCGTTCAGCGGAAACGTTGCTGTTTTCATCGAGCCGCAGTACGAAATGATTGATGTGCTTGAGAGCGAAATTGTCTGGCCACGCAAGGAGAAATGAAGGAGAAATGTGAAGTTTGAACGAACGAGTAAAACAGTGAAGAAAAAAAGATCAATGGCAGTTGAGAGAATTAAAAGCCATCTCACCGTTAAAGATTGATATTGATCAACTAAACGGCAAGAAAAGGCTAGCTTGAATAATAAAGTCATGATTACATACTTTAGATATACCCATGGCAAGAGAAAGGAGAAACACATGGCGGATAAAAAAAATGTTATTCACATTCATAGAATAATAGTCATTGGCGAGGATGCATTTAGAAATGTCAGAATTAGATTTTCATTGCGTTTTTGTTCCTCAGAAGACGGTCGCGAAAAAAGTGAGCGCCGCCAAGCAGATGCAACTTAGTTACAATTTGGTTACATTTTATTACAATTTAGTTAGAATACTTCCGATGCATTCCTGCCCCCTCGAGTTGCGCTGTGCTGTACCTAAGCAAGGGAGAATTACAAGCACTCTATCTCTCTCTCGCTGTCTCTCTCTCTCTCTCTCTTTCTCTCTTTCTCTTTCTCACTCTATCTTTCTCTCTTTCGCTCTCTTTCTCTTTTTCTCTTTTTCTCTCTTTCTTGCTCTCTCTTTCTCCCTCTCTCTTTCTCTCTCTCTCTCTCTTTCTCTCACTCGCTCGTTCTCTCTCTCTATCTCTCTTTGCTAGGCTGAGCGTCGATTCGTTCTTCGAGCCTTTCTCCGCTGGATATGTCCAATGTCGGAGTTTCAAGTCAAAAAACAATCGCCCATATCTGTGGAACATGAAAGAAGATGCAAGTAATTATTATTTTTTTTAACTTTTCTCTTAGAATAATCATATATCCACAACTGAATTGAGAAAACAAATCGAACTATTTATTATTCTACAAGAAATGATCACTTTTTGTGAGTTGTCTTTCGTTCGCTCTTTATGGAATTTGAGTCAGCCATCTCATGCAGTAATTTCACTACATTTATAAACAGATGTTTAAGCATTCCGCTGCGAAACAAGTATAAGACAAAGGAATATTTTTTTAAAGAAACAATAAGTTATTTCGGAGAAAACCCGAGTACTCAAATTCATTTTCAAAATTATATCTACATATCTCCTAGCACAAAAAGCCCATTCCTTAACTAAAAAGGAATAACAAAAAATAATTTTCCATTCTATTTGTCATGCGACTCTTCGTCTCGTCGTTTTACGTGCTCTTTGCTTTATTCTATCGCCTTCTCTCTCTTCTCGCATATACATACATATGCTCGAATTTCAACTTGCACGAATGGTCGGGCAGAAGCTGACTGGACAGAGGGAGAAGAGGAAGAATGGAGAGCGCTGGGATGAAGAGGCACACAACATGGAATGCCTTCTGAGTGGGGCGCTGATAGGAGAAGAAGGGAAGCCGGTCTCATTTCGTCAGGCTCGGCATTATAGGCTGCATAATAAGCTCAAAATGAAGAAATCGTGCTCTCAATGCCCATGTTTTGCCATATTTCTGACTCATCAAGATATCGAACTCGGCAAACTTTCTCAGAGCTGATTGCCAGTTTCTTATTCCTTTCCATTACAATTAGTCGTGTGTAAACGCTAATTTTTGTCTTGTTTTTTCATCTTATGCATCGATTCGATTTTATGCCACGTCTTCTTGTGAACTCATTTACGTCGCATTCTTTTTCAATGTATGCGATTTCCCATTGAAGGAAGTATCCGGCGAAATATAATACAGAACGGTTGGAGAACCAGTTTGAATACGCCCGCTCATAAAGTACCGTAGCTAATTGTCTACCCGGCACTTTTCACGTTATCTCATTGATATGTACGTACATAGGTACTATGTATGCATGTGTTTACTTCTGCCGCAGTCAGTTTTTTGAACAAAAAAAATGCCTTAATTGTGATTTCTGATGCATTATGATTTTTATGATGCTTGTTTATTGCATGATAAAATTAATCTATTTCAGAAGTTGTTTTTTTTTTAAATATTTTTTCTGCATAATATTACGGAATTTCACGACGCCGCCCATATAAGTTTACATTTCCAGTATTACCGTTCAGTTTTGTCTCGCAATTCTAGAAAACCATTTCATGTGCTGTCACTTCTATTATGCATGAATAAATATTAATCCCCAATTATATTGCGGGTCGTCTCGTCCTCCCGTTCTCGCTTCACACGTTCTCCATGGGGCTCATCTCGCTTCACAAGTATTCCGACTTGCTCTTCACGTTGGACTACGTTCGCGTTATCCAAGTCTCTTGATTCTGTATTTTTAACTCATAAATTCTAATTTAACATTTTAAATTTGTTTGCATATATCGATTTGGTGTAATTAGTTTTCGAAACATGTAAAAATAGCACTCTGATATTTCCTTACAAGGGAACCATCTAATACTAAGCATAACCCTGCGGATTTTGACATGTCCCTTTCAAATAAATATTTTAAAAAAAAATCGAATAAAAGCCTTCCAGAAGGAAATAAGAAGTTGACTGACGCGATAGCGACTGCTGCGAGGAACGCGAGTAGTATGAGGTTAAGCATCGAAAGTGTTTGAAGAGTTGTCTTCGTACGGCAGCGAGGTCCCGCGTTATGAACCGGACCTTATATACATACATCACTCTATCGCTTATTTATTCGTTTCGCTTAAGAATATTGAGAAGAAAAGTTCTCTCTTTCTCTCGTACCTCCATCCCATTTATCGTTATTAAATTGCATCGGCATTCATCAAGTTGTCGTGCTCATTTCGTTCTCGGTGTTGCCTTTTTCGCCCACGCCTAAATTACCTATTATTTCATAGATAAAGAAATCAAGAATGTAGTGGGAGAGGAGTATGTATAAGAGAGAGAATATAAAGAAGCGCAAATAAAGCAATAAGGAAAAAACTGTCTGTTTCAATCTAATAACTCTAGTTTCATTTTGTACATTAAGCCAAGACCCAGCCAGGTCCAGGGATGTGGCCGAAAATATTCTTCCCGGCCACCCCCAACGGGCCGGGCCTGGCACAATCGAGCCGCCCACGATTGCTCGCCGCGCATGGAAACTGGCGTCAATTTAAGCAAAGGGTTAGTGATGTTCATTTTAAAACAGGTCAAGGATATATCTTTGCGAGTACTTTATCAGTCCAGTTATATGTATGTGGGTTTATTTTTCATCACTTTATACGTTGTGAAGTTTTGAAATTTGTTTTTAGTTTCTCAAGAATCCTTTTCATTGAAATGGTCTGATGAAAATGAAAATATTCATTAAACTATCGCGTCAGTTCGTTCTTGTACGGTAGATTTCGCGTTACGCTGAAACGCTGCCTCTTTCCTCGAGCCGTAATATGAAAAGATTTTTTTTATGTTTGATAGCGAACTTACCTGGCCGTGCACAGAAGGTGAAATGTATACATAGTTTGAACGAATGAGTGAAACTGTCAAGTGAAGAATTGAATAACAGCAGCTGACAAAATTAAAAGCGTCGTCCTCTTAAAAAAGGGCAATCAAAGAAAAGAATGCTGTTCAGCTAAACGCTCAGGAAAACTGATCAGCTAAACGCTCAGGCGTTTGGAGGACACCTATGGAGGCCAGGAAAAATTTGTGTCCTTTCGGAATTCCCCATACCCCTTCCACTGTCCATGTGCCTTCACACCTGGCAAGAATGTTCATCAGGCTAAGGAGAGGAGAGTGGCTGAGGAGAATGTCTTTTTGTTAGTTTCCATTTGAACATTCTACTTCGAAACAGACGACGAATACATAAATCTACGTATTCTATGCATGTTCATATGCATATGTTCATCGTGTACTGAAACTACGCATATAAAGTTAAAACAGATATATATATATATATATATATATATATATATATATATAGGCTTATATATATATATATATATTAGAGTATGTACTTAGAAACGCTTGTCCATTATTGACTGGGTTTGCGCGGAGCGGCGTGGTGGGCGGGGGAGTTGAGATTTTCGAGTGCGGTTTTTTTAGGATGGAAAATGAATATTGGGGCTACGTTATGGTATGGGTTTGGTATTTTTGGGTTTTGGGTTTAGGGTCGGCGCCAGCGGCCAAAGTTTCAACTTTTCGGCGCGCGCTTGCGCTGGGTTGGCCACTTTGAGCGTTTGTATCTTTTGAACGGGGAGGAATTGGGGAATGAAAAAAATATGTGTCGATAGCCCATGTCTTAATGATTAAGATTCCTGGTTGGTTTGGTCATAGTGCCTCAGGGGCGGCCAGGGGGCGTGACCAAATTTTGACCCCCTTTTTTGGCCCTTTTTTGCTCTGTATTTGCTCACTAACTCAAATTTTCAAAAGGCGCATTTTCTGCTTTCGACATATATGATGTAGTTTTTCAAGGCGCATGTTTTGATATATACAATGTGGAAAAAAAGACATTGGGTCATATCGATTTGGGGCAAAAACAGTCGGACCCATTTTGTTAGGAGCGAACATTTGAAAAATCAATACTCGAAGATTTAGGATCGGAGCGCAACGGGACATTCAGAATATTATTTAGTTTTTGGAGAGCTTTGAAATGAGCCTACTCCCGTTTGGCTGGGATTCCGGGAAAGTACCCTAAGGAGGCCGTGAAATGTCAAATTTTTGGGAGGTCGTTTCCGCGGCTGTTTTTTCTCAGGAGTTGGTGTTATGGCAATATGTTATATATCATTCTGTAGCTCTCGAGAAGGCGAATAACTTTCTCATACAAAACGTTTTCATATTTTGACTTTTTTGATCTACTTTTGGGGTCAGAATGTTTAGGCCACTTTTTCGACCTTACCTATCACTGACACTTTTTGGCGCATATTTTCTTTATTGTAGAGCCTAAAATTAGCTATCGAATGATGGGTAGATCATGGGATTTGATATAGGCATATTCGAGATATGAATTATTTTGTGGCTTTTTGGTGCATTTTCATCGCACGCAGATATTCTAACGACCCAGGTTCGGAGTCGCGCGCGGGCAAACCCTTTTGCGCGCTTTTGTGTGAACCCTAATCAAACAAAACCTATGCTAGGACATAGCGCGCACTCCAAGGGAGATAATGGGCGGCGATACTGAAACCAGGTCCCCCCATAGCTCCGCTAGTTAGAGAGTGTACTTAGAAACGCTTGTGATTTATTTACCGGGTTTGCGCGGAGCAGCGTAGTGGGCGGCGGGGTTGAGATTTTTGAGTGTGTTTTTTTTAGGATGGAAAATGAATGTTGGGGCTACGTTTTGGTATTGGTTTGGGATTTTTGGGTTTTGGTTTTGGGGTCGGCGCCGGCGGCCAAAGTTGCACCTTTTTGGCGCGCGCTTGCGCTGGGTTGGCCA
The DNA here is from genome assembly GCA_945643635.1 of Allodiplogaster sudhausi. Classification (NCBI taxonomy): domain Eukaryota; kingdom Metazoa; phylum Nematoda; class Chromadorea; order Rhabditida; family Diplogasteridae; genus Allodiplogaster; species Allodiplogaster sudhausi. The sequence continues at coordinate 2,410,091 of CALZFC010000259.1, read as the reverse complement.
CTTTGAGCGATTGCATCTTTTGAACGGAGAGGAGTTGGTTAATGAAAAAAATATGAGTCGATAGCCCATCTCTTAGTTATTAAGATTCCTGGTTGGTTTCGTGATAGTGCCTCAGGGGTGCCCAGGGGGCGTGGCCAAAGTTTTACCCCGTTTTTTGGCCCTTTTTTGCTCTGTTTTTTCTCACTATCTCGAAAACGCTATATGAAACATGTCGATTTTTTGTCCTTATTCGAAAGCCCTCCTCAAAATACACCATCTGACATGGTTTCCTCCCTCCTCAGGGTAATAGTTTTCCGGCAGCGATCGATAATGTAGCGAACCCATTTTGTTAGGAGCTAAATTTTGAAAAATCAATACTCAGAGATTAGGGATTGGAGCGGGACGGGACATTCATAATATTGAACAGTTTTTGGAGAGCTTTGAAATGAGCCTACTCCCGTTTGGCTGGGTTTCCGGGAAAGTACCCTAATTGGGCCGTGAAATGTCAAATTTTTGGGAGGTCATTTCCACGGCTGTTTTTTCTCGGATGTTATAGTTATGGCAACGTGTTTTATATCATTCTGTAGCTTTTGCGAAGGTGAACAAATGTCTCATACAAAACGTTTTGTTATTTTGATGTTTTTGATCTACTTTTGGTCCGAGAATGTTTAGGCCACTTTTTCGACCCTACCTATCACTGACACTTTTTGGGGCATATTTTTATTCGAATAGAGCCAAAACTTAGCTATCGAATGATATGTAGTTCGTCGGTATTCGTTCAGTCACATTCGAGAAATGAATTATTTTGTGGCTTTTTGGTGCTTTTTCATCGCACGCAGATTTTCTAACGACCCAGGTTCGGAGTCGCGTGCGGGCAAACCGTTTTGCGCGCTTCAGTAATGAGTCTTGAGCAGTAGAAATCCTTTATAATCATATTTAGAAGAGAATTAAATGCTATTTTTGAACGTGGTTTTGGTTTCTATGTTAGGCGGACATAGAGAACACATTTTATTGTTTTTTCTTAACTCTAAATAAACATGAAAGGGCGGCCTCGAAAAGAATAAATCTTTTAGTTAGGTACGTCATGGCACATGGTGTGATATTACCATAACCTGTCAGGTGCACTTCACTCTAAAAGCTCATATTTTTTTGGAAAGTGGACTTAGAGTCGTCCGTTTAAGCATCTCTTTTTTTTTATTTGCTCATTGTTACGAAATAAATATAGAATAACTGTAAAATAACGTTAAAAACAGTTGGAAGTAACAAAAAGTATTTTTGAAGAAATATGCACTATGATGCATGGTGCACTTCTAAAAAAAACTTTTGTCTTTCTTGGGCGACAGGATGTTGGCTGCGTTCTGCTACTTTCGTCATGTGTGCCGCGCATCTTCCAGCAGCCATTCGCGGCAACGGCATGGTCGCCCTCGGTAAGCGTGTTTTGTATTCTTTTATATTTTCTTATGAGTCGATAGCCCATGTCTTAATTATTAAGATTCCTGTTTGGTTTGTTGATAGTGCCTTAGGGGTGCCCAGGGGGCGTGACCAAAATTTGACCCCCTTTTTTGGCCCTTTTTTACTCTGTTTTTTCTCACTTTCTCAAAATCCCGCTTGTGAATTTTCGATTTTAAGACTTATATCATGTAGTTTTGGACGGCGCATCGACTGATCTATTGCCCAGGTCCTGAAGTTGCCTAGATCAATAGATACAGGGCAAAAACAAGCGGACCCATTTTGTTAGGGGCGAACCTTTGAAAAATCAATACTCAGAGATTAGGGACTGGAGCGTGACGGGACATTCTGAATATTGTTCAGTTTTACGAGAGCTTTGAAATGAGCCTACTCCCGTTTGGCTGGGATTCAGGAAAAGTACCCTGAGGGGGCCGTGAAATGTCGAATTTTTGGGAGGCCCTTTCCGTGGCTGTTTTTTCTCGGGGATTGGTATAATGCCTACATGTTATATATGATTCTGTAGCTCTCGAGAAGGCGAACACATGTCTCATACAAAACTGTTTCATATTTTGACGTTTTTGATCTACTTTTGGGGTCAGAATGTTTAGGCCACTTTTTCGACCATAGCTATCACTGAGACGTTTTGGGGCATATTTTTATTCAGATAGAGCCTAAAATTAGCTATCGAATGGTAGGTAGATCATTGGATTTGATCCAGGCATATTCGAGATATGAATTATTTTGTAGCTTTTTGGTACATTTTGATCGCACGCAGATATTTTACTGACCCAGGTTCGGAATCGCGCGCGGGCAAACCCTTTTGCGCGCTTTTATATGACACCCAATGCAAATATCTCTATGCTAGAACATAGAGATATCTCCAAGAGAGATAATGGGCAAAGATACTGAAAGCAGGTCCCCCCATAGCTCCGCTAGTTAGAGAGTATACTTAGAAACGCTTGTCCATTATTGACTGGGTTTGCGCGGAGCGGCGTTGTGGCCGGGGGAGTTGAGATTTTCGAGTGGGGTTTTTTTAGGATGGTAAATGAATATTGGGGCTACGATATGGTATGGGTTTCGGATTTTTGGGATTTGGGTTTGGGTTGGCGCCAGCGGCCAAAGTTGCAACTTTTTGGCGCGCGCTTGCGTTGGGTTGGCCACTTTGAGCGTTTGTATCTTTTGTTTCGGAGAAGATGGGAAGCTGAAAAAAATAGTGGCTGATAGAGCATGTCTTCAAGATTAATAGGACACAAATTCGGCGAATTCCGCCCTTGGGTCTTTAAAGTGGGCGTGGCCAAACTTTTACCCCGTTTTTTGGCACTTTTTTGCTCTGTTTTTTCTCACTAACGAAAATTCTGTTTGTACGATTTTCGATTCTCGAACATATATGATGTAGTTTTTCAAGGCGCATCTCCTGATCTATTGAACTGCTCCATACTCCACCCAGATCGATAGATACAGGGCAAAAACAGGCGGACCCATCTTGTTAGGAGCGAACCTTTGAAAAATTAATACTCGAAGAATAAGGATCGGATCGGGACTGGACATTCAGAATATTGTTTAGTTTTTAGAGAGCTTTGAAAGGAGCCTACTCACGTTTGGCTGGGTTTCGGAAAGGTGTCCTGAGGGGGCCGTGAAATGTCGAATTTTTGGGAGGCCCTTTCAGCGGCTGTTTTTTCTCGGATGTTGGAGTTATGGCAACATATTATATATGGTTCTGTAGCTCTCGAGGAGGCAAACAAATGTCTCATACAAAAGGTTTTGATATTTCGATGTTTTTGATCTACTTTTGGTCCGAGAATGTTGGTTTAGGCATATTCGAGATATGAATGATTTTGTGGCTTTTTGGTGCATTTTCATCCAACGCAGATTTTCTTAACGACCCAGGTTCGGAGTCGCGCGCGGGCAAACCCTTTTGCGCGCTTTTGTGTGACCCCAAATTAAACAAAACCTATGCTAGCACATAGTCCACACTCCAAGGGAGATAATGGGCAAAGATACTGAAACCAGGTCCCCCCATAGCTCCGCTAGTATTAGAAAACCTACTTAGCATTGCTTGATGATTATGGGCCGGGGTTGCGCGGAGCGGCGTGGTGGGCGGTGGGAGTGAGATTTTGGGGTGGGGTTTTTTTAGGATGGAAAATGAATATTGGGGCTACGTTTTGGTATTGGTTTGGGATTTTTGGGATTTGGGTTTGGGGGTGGCGCCGGCGGCCAAAGTTTCAACTTTTCGGCGCGAGGTCGCGCTGGGTTGGCCATTTTGAGCGTTTGCATCTTTTGTTTCGGAGAAGATAGGAAGCTGCAAAAAATAGTGGCAGATAGGGAATGTCTTCAAGATTAACAGGACATAAATTGGGCGAATTCCGCCTGAGGGTCTTTGAAGTGGGCGTGGCCAAAATTTTACCCCGTTTTTTGGCCCTTTTTTGCTCTGTATTTGCTCACTATCGAAAATTCTGTTTGTACGATTTTCAATTCTCGAACATATATGATGTAGTTTTTCAAGGCGCATCTTCTGATCTATTGATCTGCTCCTTAGCCTACCTAAATCAAAAGATACAGGGCAAACACAGGCGGACCCATTTTGTTAGGAGCGAACCTTTGGAAAATCAATACTCGGAGATTTGTGATCGGAGCGGAACGGGACATTTAGAATTTTATACAGTTTTACGAGAGCTTTGAAATGAGCCTACTACCGTTTGGCTGGCCTTCCGGGAAAGTACCCTGAGGGGGCCGTGAAATCTCGAAATTTTGGGAGGTCATTTCCGCGGCTGTTTCTACTCGGGTATTGACGTTATGGCAACATGTTATATATGGTTCTGTAGCTCTCGAGAAGGCGAACAAATGTCTCATACAAAACTTTTTCATACAATGACGTTTTTGATCTACTTTTGGGGTCAGAATGTTTAGGCCACTTTTTCGTCCTTAGCTATCACTGACACTTTTTGGGGCATATTTTTATTCAAATAGAGCCAAAACTTAGCTATCGAACGATAGGTTGGTCGTCTGTATTCGTTCAGGCATATTCGAGATATGAATTATTTTGTGGCTTTTTGGTGCATTTTCATCGCACGCAGATTTTCTACCGACCCAGGTTCGAATCCGCGCGCGAGCAAACTCTTTGTGTGACCCCCAATGCAAAGTTCTGAATGCTAGGACATAGCGCACACTCCAAGGGAGATAATGGGCAAAGATACTGAAACCAGGTCCCCCCATAGCTCCGCTAGTATATATATATATATATATATATATATATATATATATATATACATATATATATATATATATATATATATATATATATATTTGCATATATGTATATGTATATTTATATATATATAAAATATATAATTGGTTTAAGTACGCGCACGCAACGCTCCCGCAACGCGTGCTGCTGCATTCTCGCTCAGCTGCGTGTCTCTGCAAGACTGGACAAAGGCACCTCCGAGCGCGCACTCGCGCGCACTCGCTGATGGCACCATGTACGCTTAATCTGTAAAATCAATTATTATTTATGGTATAATTTATATAAGAGGAACACTTAAATGGAATTTTGTTAAATAAAACATTAATTCTTAATGTTGCTGTTAATAGCCTGACGTCGGTAAATGTTCAGGAGTACAAATTAACGTGCGCTATTTGGTGGTTTTGTGCAGCATGAATGGATCATTTTAAATCAGTTTCCATGTGCTTTGATGGCGTGGACAAGGATAGGAGAAAATACTAATTAATGAGCGATGAAAAGGTACGAAAACCATCAGGAGTCGATTGATAGAATCAATCAGATTCTGAAAAAAATTTATATATTTAGTGTTGAGCAGCGCAATTGACGAAATTCAAGACAAAATGCCTTCGAAAAAGCATATTATTTTTTATTCTCACGCAATTAAAGCAGAATTGGGTATGCGCTCGCATGAAAAGCGGAGAAATGTATTGAAAAAAAAGACCGACTGAGGGACACTTGACGTCATACGAGTAATTTATAATTTACTACCCAAGAGAGATAGAGAGAGACAGACAGACAGACAGAGAGACAGACAGACAGACAGTCAGACATACGGACAGACAGACAGACAGACAGACAGACAGACAGACAGACAGTCAGACAGACAGACAGACAGACAGACAGACAGACAGACAGACAGACAGACAGACAGACAGACAGACAGACAGACAGACAGACAGACAGACAGACAGACAGACAGACAGACAGACAGACAGACAGACAGACAGACAGACAGGCAGACAGAGAGAGATCGAGAGAGAGGCAGAAAGACAGAGACAGAGACAGAGAGAGAGAGAGAAGCAGAGAGAGAGAGAGAGAGAGAGAGAGAGAGAGAGAGAGAGAGAGAGAGAGATGGGAGGAGACTGGCCTGGAAAGCGATGAGAGAGCGCGCTGCGTGGAATGCACCCGAAATTCTCGCGACTCTTGCAAAACTGTCTGCTGTCGATGATTGTGCCATTAGCTCTGACAAGAATGAAGACACAATGTGTATACAATGTAACCAGTCTAAATTAAGAACTGCTTAGACGGTTAGTAGAACTACCAAGTTGTCTTCTAACCCACTTATGTTAGAGGCCATGTATAATACACCTAATGTGTAAAAAAGAAATAGTACGAGTTTAAAACTGGTTCACAGAGCGCGTAAATAAGACTGAATCACAACCGTGGCGTGCTCTCACTTACGAACAGCGCGGAAAGAGTTGCAACTCAACTCCGTCTATTCGAACGGACGATTAATTGACTGATTTAATTTACCATCCCTATTCATGAGCCGCCGCAAGCCCTCTTCTTTTTACGGTGGTCACTTTTCAATACCACGGTTCGAGTTGTTCACTTTGTATGTACATACATACATAGTTGCTTGCGGCGAAAAAGTTGTCAGTTTGATCATTAACGTGTCTCTGTCTCTCTCACTCTCTCAATCTCTCTCTCTTTTCTCTCTCTCTCTCTTTCTCTCTCTCCCTCTGTTCTCCCTCTCTCTCTCTCTGTGTTCTATTACACTCTTTTAATACTTTCATTCATCTTAAATTGTTTTGACAGCGCCATTTTTTTGTCCCTTTCTCTACCGACTCCCCTCCGAGTACACACTATTTTTCTCTAACTATCTGCCACACTCTCAACTCGCACTCGCAAGAAGTAATAGCTGCTATTTGGACACACTTTCACTCATTGCCGCCGTTCGTTAGTGCACTATAAAGTGCCAAGGAAATCTCCCCAAAGCCATTTCAACAGCATGCGGCAGATCGTTCTTACAAAACATTCATTGCTACGAATTGAAAAGATTTGCTATGTTTTTGCCCGCTATTGGAATAATATGTTCATTCAAATCTCCCGCCAACTCTTCAGCGCCTGGTATCAAAGCAAAGAGCATGAGCGGCAGCATGACTCTCACGTTCTCTTCCGGCCTCTCGAGCATCGTGATCGTCCTCTCTCTCTCCGTCGCCGCCCTCATCATTCGTGACATCTGCAACATTGAGCAGGAACTCCAGAATGACATGCTCGTGTTCAAGGTGGGAATTCAAGGTTTCATCCAGATTCCGAATAAGTTGGAAGGAACTTGAAATATACATATGTATGTATGTTCAGTGACTAGCTTAAAGGAGCACGAATCTGAACCGTAATTTATTGGTACTTTCTTGATTATGGTAGTCACGTCCCTCAAAAATTCGCGAATTCAATCGGGAGTTTTTGACTCCTTTATAAGGGTAAAATTACGAGTAATTTAAAGGAGCTCGCGAAAGCCGCATGGGATGAGATGAAGACGATAAGCGCGAGCTCTGCTTCCTCTACCTCTGATACCTCCACCGTGCCCGCTTTCCTCCACTCTTCCGCTCGAGTTAGTCGTGGCTCGCGCTATGACGCCGCTCGCTCTGCGTCCTGCACCTGCGCCGCCGCCTCGAACCCGTGCCCTATGGGTCCTCGCGGCGAGCCCGGAGTGCCCGGTGACGATGGCGTTCCTGGCGGTGCCGGCGTCCCTGGCTCCCGAGGCCTTACGCCATTCCTGATCGAGGAAAAGACAGGCTGTGTCATCTGCCCGCCCGGCCTGCCAGGAATGCCCGGCTCCGACGGGCCCCAGGGACCGCCAGGAGCACCCGGCTCTTCCGGAATGAACATCGACTACGTTACTCCCGCTCCTCCCGGACCACCCGGAGAGCAAGGCGATCCGGGACTACCGGGCTACCCCGGACCACCCGGAAAACCTGGTGAGCCCGGAAGGCCGGGAGCGGTGGGCCGACTAGTTCGGGGTCCTCCGGGTCCGAACGGCCCTCAAGGGCCGCCAGGCCACCCGGGACGACCTGGAGAGGCGGCACCGGAGGGTATCATCGGTGAGCGGGGACGGATGGGTAATAGGGGCACGGCTGGGGATACAGGGACCCCCGGTCCTCCTGGCGCCCCGGGCACCCCTGGCGGCCAAGGCTACGACGCCGCGTACTGCGAGTGCCCGCGGAGGCAGCATCCACTCGATAGCTACGGCACTGGCTACCCGATCAGGCAAAATCCGCCGCAGTTCAGGTCTGCCAAAAGTTGCTTTTTTTTAGTTAATCGAAAGTGAGGGCTTAAAATTTTTTATTGTAGTCGCACCTCTCTAAATCACATGAACTTTCGCCGTTGTGTCAGGCAATAAGGCGCGAATTAGAATTCTAATTGACTTCTTGGCTCCTTTAAAGGGGAATGCCCGAGTCTCGTAACACCGGCTCGTGGAGCATCGGCTCCTCGAAGAATGGCGACACGAAGAAGGCCTCCTCATGGAGCATCGGCACGGGCGGCAGGAGAGCAAAGTTCTAAATCGCGATTATTTTCTTTTATTAGAAAATAACATCATCCAAATATGCTCCGTTATCATCGCGCATGATAAGAGCAGCACAAAATAATAACCTTATCTACAAATCTGATATTTATAAAGAAAATTATCATTTTTTTGTTTTCAATAAAGTTGCTATAATTTGTACAGGTGACGTCATGGCCTATTCGGTCTTTTAAATTTGTGAACTACATAGTCAATAGTAACTAGCATATCGAAGGCGTTTTAAGAGGGATGAAAACCCATCAATCGGACAATCGAGACAAGAGTAGGACAAGGTCTTATTACATTAAAATCCCAACTACATAAAACTGCCGGTTAGCCAACAATGAGCTGAAAATGTCACAAAGCAGCAGACAATGAATGAGTTGAATGCCACAATCACACTTTTGATCTCGCTTAAAGCTGTTTATGCGCGTATGTACATACATATGTAAATGTGAAATATGTATGTAAACATATGTAAGTATGCCTCTTTTCGTCCTCAACAAAACAAACTCCAGAACTTTAGCCTCCACCTGGAGCATCTTTTACTCGGTTTAACGATTTTTATTTTAAATCAACCTATATGAGCACTACTGCCTCAACCCCTGGTTGGTTATCGAATATATTATTTGCCTGAACGACATACATACAGACCTTTACGAACGCCATAAAAGCAGAATGAAAGTCTTATTACATAAGCATCCCAACTAAAACCGCCGGTTTGCAGACAATGAGCTGAAAATGTAACAAATCAGCAGACATTGAGAGGAAAGCCACGAATCACATATTTGGTCTTTTTGTTAGATTAAAACTATTTGAGTATGTAGATGTAAGTTTTATTTTGTTTCTCAACAAAATAATCTCCAGATGCGGCCGAACTTTATCGCAAGGTTTTTTCATTTTAGATAAAAATTAAGCTGACAAATAGCGTGGAAATGGTCATATCATCGTACAAAGAATGAATGTTCTGATAAAAAGGAGCGAAGAAAAATGGCGTCTATGGAAGTGTAGAAAAAGGAAGGAGAACAGTGAGAAAAGGCAATGTAAGTTTATTTCTTTGTTTTTGTAGTGACTTGATAATATTCTCTATTGCTCACAAGGATAGAATTTATATAGCAAAATATAAATACATTAAAATGTATTTATGCGGAGCTAGAGCAAGAAGAGGACCGACAAAGAGATAGGGAATGTGGAAGAGACAACGAGAGAGCGAAAGAAACGGATGGAAAGAGAGTGAAAAGAGAGAGAGAGAGAGAGAGAGAGAGGGAGGGAGAGAGGGAGAGAAATAGAGATATTGAGAGAGAACAGACGAGAGAGAGTGAGAGAGTGAGAAAGAGGAAATGAGAGACAGAGAAAAAGGGAGAGAGAGAAGGAGAGGGAGAGAGAGAGAGTGAGAGAGAGGGAGGGAGAGAGAAGGAGAGAGAGTGAGAGAGAGAGGGAGAGAGAAGGAGAGAGAGAGTGAGAAAGAGGAAGAGAAAGAGAGATAGAGAAAAACGTACTCTTGTCAACTCGTATTCACTTTCCTTTTGGGACTGTCATTTCTTCGACGAACTGGTGGCTTTCACCTGTGAGTGAAAAATAAATAAAAGAACATATTAATTTCAACAATGCGAGTGACACGTGGTCAATATAGATAGTAGTTCAAAAAATATTGTCACATTGTTTAAAAAATATTTACATGAAATATGGTAATAATCTATCCTAATTTTCCTGACGATTCTATCGTTTCTCTCTAAATCGCACATGTGCTCTCTCGGCCTTGCATCAGGCAAAAAGGCGCCAGTTCAAGCTTGGCCTTTTGGCTCCTTTAAGATAGCGCTGTCAACCTTACTCCTCCTCATCAAAACAATCTCCAGATGTGCCCGAACTTTAGCCTCCTCCTGGAGCATCTGCATCGGCGGTCGGAGGGCAGCGTCGTAAATCGATTTAAATTACATTTTTTAAATTTATCTTATCCGTAATTCAAGTCATTAGTGAATAAATGATGGCAGGTTACTTATTAGAAATAAAATACGCATATACTTCTTTATCATTATTACGCGTGATAAGAGCAGAACAAAAGTGTGAAATTTTTGTGGAATAATGAGCTCGTACTCGAATACGAGAATGTCGATATTTAACAAAAAAAGATGATTTTAATTGTTTTAATTAATTCGACGGAATTTGTGCGCGCGACATTATGGACCAATCGTGTTAATATTTGTCGTGTCAAATAAGAGAATAAGCGGAATCTGCAGCGAGAGCGAGAGAAAAAGTGAGTGAGAGGGTGAGCGAGTGATGGAGGTTGATAAAGGGAGATAGAGTGAAATAGACAAAGAGATAAAGAGATAGAGAGAGAGAGAATAACGAATTTGGAATAGTTTCCTGTTGACATCATCGAGCAGTACTACCTCAATCCCTAGTTGCTCATCTAATGTATATTTGATTACTGTCTACTGATAAGATGTAATACTAGCAAGGAGAATGTATCGGCTTAAAATCACAAGAATTTCTTATTTAGTAAGCTTCCCGCATACAACTGCCGGTTAGAGAAAAATGAGCAGAAAATGTCACAAATCTTTAATTGTTTTATTGTTTATCTACATCTTTAAAGGATGTGACGACACAATGGTATCGAAATTGAGGACAAATGTTAAGGCAGTCCTAGCAGCAAAAGACGCTGACAATAAGAATATATTTGATCTCGCTTAAATCTATTTACCTATATGTATTATGTATACGTACTTTTTCTCTCAAAGAAACAATCTCCAGATGTGGCCGAAATTCATAGCAAGTTTTTCTTTCATTTAGAATAAAAATAATGATTACAAATAGCGTGGACATATGTAGTACACAGTATGTTCAGATAAAAAGGAGCGAAGAAAATGGCGTCTACGGAAATAGAAAAAGGAAACAGAACAGTGAGAAAAGGCAATGGAAGTTTATTTCTTTTTTCATGACTTGATAATATTTCTATTGCTCTCAAGAGCAGAATTTATTCATGTGGAACTAGAGCTAGAAGAGGGCAGAATAATAGAAAGTGGATAAGCAATGTGGATTCAAGAGCGATGAAAGATGGGAGGGTTCAATTATTATTGTCGATTTCTAAATCAGCTATTTTTCTTTAAACAGAAAAACTACCCTCATATGCTCCATTATCATTACGCGTGAAATGTATTATTTGTATAAACTCGCATTTGAATACGATGATATCGGCGTAAAAGCAAGACTGAGTCTTATTAAATTAGCATCCCAACGAAAACTGCCGGTTAGCCGAATCACATATTTGACTTATCTTATGGTTAAAACTATTTGAGTATGAAGAAATAAAATTTTTTTTGTTTCTCAACACAGCAATCTATAGATGCGGCCGTAACTTTATAGCAATTTTTTTTCCAATAAAAATAATGTGGCAAAATAGCGTTTACATAGTTAAATCATCGTACAAAGTATGCATGTTGTGATAAAAAAGGAGCCAAGAAAAATGTCATCTGTGGAAGTAGAAAAAGGAAGCAAAACGGTGAGAAAATTCAAAGGAAGTTTATTAACGGTTTTAGTGACTTGATAATATTCTGTCGACTACTATAGAATTTACTTAATAAAATAATAATAAAATAAAAGGTATTTCTGTGGAAGAAGAGCGAGAAGAGACATGAGAACGAGAAAGCCGATAAGGAATGTGGTAGAGTGAGAGAGAGAGCGAGAGAAAGAGAGAGCGAGAGAGAGAGAGAGAGAGAGAGCGAGAGAGAGAGAGAGATGGAATGCATGCGAGGGAGGCAATTGAAAAAGTGGATGTATAGGGCGCAAAAGATACTTTGAGCAGCTATTTCTAGAACCATTTGATTGAATGGTTAGTGTGCGAAGAAAACGTCGTGTGAACTCGATGGTTCTCGCAATAAGGAACACAACCTCTAAAATTCCTTCTTCCGCCCTTTTACATTTTGAAAACACAAGTCATTGGAAGGCCAAAATGCAAGATGGATGAGATACGAAAGATTAAAGGAGTAGCGAGATGGTTTGATAGCGAGTGGGTTTGACAAAAAAAAAACAAATGACTGTCATTGTTTTAAAAAGTTGATGTATGTTATGTGGGAGCAAAATCTTGTTTTATTAATCTTTTTGATGTCATTACATTGCCAAAAGTAGGGGGGGGAATTCTTCAACTGGGAGATTGTCGTCAAATAATGAATAAACGGTATCAGCAGAGAGAGAGAGAGAGAGAGAGAGAGAGAGAAAGAGAGAGAGAGAAAGAGAGAGTGATTGAAGAGAATGCTAGGCATGTCCTGCTTCCGAATCGGCAAGTACTTCCTCAATCACACGCTATTTATATATTTAGATAATTTATATTTACCATTAGTAAAACTGATTTGACCGAGCTCGGAATATCAGCGAATAAGCAGGAGAAAATGTTATTTTATTAGCGTCCCCCTGAAACTGCCGGTTAGCCGACAATGAGCTGAAAGTAGCTTAAAACTTTTTAAGCGTGTAGTATGTAAATGTATATTTTTTATATTTTTTGCATCTCAAAAAAACAATCGCATAGGCGGCAGAACTTTATCGCAAGTTTTTTTTCTTTTCCGATAAAAATAAAGCTGACAAATAGCGTGGACATGGTCAAATAATCGTACAAAGTATGAATTTTCTGATTTTCTGGTGAGTAAAGGCAATGGAAGTTTATTCTTTTTTTAGTGATTTTTTTTTTTATTGCTCACAAGAGTAGAGTTTATATAATAAAATAAAAATAAAAACCTCTTCTAGCTCTGGTTCCACATACAGTGCAATCTATTTTTATTTTATTATATAAATTCTACTCTTGTGAGCAATAGAAATATCTAGTCACTAAAAAAAGAATAAACTTCCATTGCCTTTACTCACAGTTCTGTTTCCTTTTTCTATTTCCATAGACGCCATTTTCTTCGCTCGTTTTTATCAGAATATACTTTGTACGATGTCCACGCTATTTGTCAGCATTATTTTTATTGGAAATAAAAAAAAACTTGCTATAAAGTTCGGCCGCATCTTCAGATTGTTTTTTTAGAGAAAAGTGCGTATACAGAATACATATGGGGTAGCGAATATCGAGACAAAAGCAGGACAAGGTCTCATTTCATTACCATCCCAAGCAAAAAAAAATGCCACAAATCAGGCAGACGCTGAATGAGCTAAATATCAGAATCACACATTTAATCTTACACCATTAGAGCTGTTTCTGCATGCATGTGCTTTTTTTTATAAGTATTTATGCTTCTCAAGAAAACAAGCTCCAGATTTTAGCCTCCTCTTGGATCATCTGCACGGGCCGCCGGAGAGCAGGGAAGTTAATCGATTTAATTTTTAAATGATCTTATCCGGTAATTCAAGGGATTTACGAATAGACAAGCGATGAAAGACGGGAGGATTCTGATTATTATTGTCCATTTCTAAATCAGCTATTTTTCTTTAAATATAAAAAAAATACCCGCATATGCTCCATTATCATTACGCGTGAAATGTATTATTTGTATAAGAAGGAGCTCTATCGAATACGAGGATGCCGATTATTAACACAAAAAAATATTTTAATTGTTTTAATTAATTCGTTGGAATTTGTGTACGAGACATCATGACCTTTAAATTGAGTACGACACAACAATCGTAGCCATGGCTTGCCAAGGGGGAACAAGACTATTTTAAAATGTATTTGCCATTACATTGCAAAGGTGGACGTGAATTCTTCAGCTAGGAGGGCGCTGTCAAATAGGAAAGAAGCGGTATCTGCAAAGAGGGAGAGAGAGAGAGTAGAGGGATAAGATAGAGATCGGAGAAAGAGATCAGAGAGAGTTGTTTGGTGTTTCATATACGAGCATTTCTGCATCAATCCCTAGCTGGTTATCGAATGTATATTTGCCTGAAAGACCTATTTGATCGCCATAAAATGAGAAAGAAAGTCTAATTACATTACCATCAAAACTAAAACTGCCGACCAATTTCTTTATCCCATGACAAATTGATAACAATAAAAAATTTCGGTTCTCTAGGGATCGGGGGAACAAATGCGTACTATGAAAAGCATCGAGATGGTTTGACTATCCTGTTGGGGGCTTGAAGCGTTCAACACGTTGGCCTGGCTTCCACTGTGTCACGTCGGGGACATAGCAAGGAAGAACCGAGCGTGTTTTCTTATACATGTTAGGCGTGCATTCAGTCAAGTTCTGTTCACAATCAGTGTCCCTGACAATCTAAAATAAGACCTTCAACTGTTATTATGTCTTCTTTTGCCATCTGTTAGCTTTTTCTGAACGAAGACGGATAGCGAGAGTGCGTGATAGTGATAGAGAAACACAGACAATCTGAGAAAGAGGGAATTCCAAAGTAACTGCTGGAAAAGGAAACGGACGTCTGCGACGTTGCCGGTGCAGCCCTCTTGGTCGTAGAGATGAGCGCACGACCCAATGCGGATTAATGCCATCGTCGCGGAGTCGCGCCAGGAAACCGGCAGATTCACGCATTCGTCTCTTTTTACTTCAATCGTCAAGAAGTCGTTGGGTGATTCTGAATTCCATCTCTATTTACAAAAAATATTTCAAGACGACGAGAACGAAAAAGAATACGAAATCATGCTGTAATATTCACACAATCTTTTTAATGCTTTTGTATGCTCTTTTTTCAATCTATTTTATAGTCCATTTTATTTGCCTTCTATACTTAAAGTTTAAAGTTTTTTTTAACAGCTTGTGGCTTTCCACAGCCTTACATACATTGAATTTATACAAAAAAGTCATGACATACATACAAGAACTTTGATTTTCTTTCATCACCAACTCTTATTGTCGTTGTACAAACGAAGCTGCCAATCCTCTTCGTAAACGTCAGAAGCCTCGAACATGTACTTCTCTCGTGTTCCTGCGTCGCAAGCGCCACCATCGTTTATGCGCTTGAAGTAAACGTAGTTGCCGGAGGGAGGCTGCGTAAGAAGCTGACATGTCGCCTTCTTCTCCAGACTGATGGCAACTCCGTTGCACTCGTCCATCTGAGCGTGGTTACGATCAAGGATAAACTGATCAATAACGGTTGCTGAAATGTATACATCGTCCATGCAACAAAAGTTAAGCGTTTACCGAGAGCGTCATGCATTGTTTGAAGCAGCGTAGTTTGGCGTATTGCGGGATGCTTTTTTGTGTCACTGGGAGTCAGCACGATCCGCTGGAAACGGGTGGCAGCCGCCATGGGCTAAGAGAGGAATTAAAAAAAAACAAGGTAGAATAATTATTATCGTAGTAATACAAATGTATTATTTTCATAAATATATACATGCATATGTTCAGAGCGAGTTTTCAATAGACTTGAGTGAGAACTCCAGATATTAGTTCTCCATAGAAATTTTTCACTTCATTTGTATTAATTTGTAAACAATTGTCATAATTTATACAGCGTCATAAACAAAGAAAGACAGAAAGTTAATTTTTTTTGTTTCCAAAGTTGGAGCTCCCTCCCATGCTGCATTCCCCATTCATTAATGTCTTGAAAACCTTAAAAGTTAAAAAGTTAACTCAAACCTCGAATACTGCAATCAGGAAAGCGATGTAGATCCACTTCGGCATGCTTGCAGCTGATTCGGTGAGAGATTGAGAGCTATCGAAAAGCAACCGCCACGGGCAGTGAGACTAAGGAAGCAACTACTGAACGTCCTACCTCTCGCATCATTTGTTGCTAGGCGGCTAATTCAATTTTCAACGCCATATAATTCTGTAAATTCTGTACATTTCAAACGACTTTTTCTCACAATTCTGTAACTTGTGTGACGCTTCATGACGTTTCAAACGTTTCAAGGCCTTTGCATTTAGGCCTCTGAATTTCAGCGACGGTTGTGTCACAAAAAGAGAAAAAATTATATCCATGCACTCAATAGCAGTGATTTCATTACATTCTTTCCTATATTTCGCTTTTTGCTTTATTTCGTGAAAATGTATTCATAACTTATCCATAATTGGGCAAGATGATTCTCTTTTTGGCAAACCCTGAAACTCTCGAGCAGAATTAGCGAGCGAAGCAAGCACCTGCCGTAATATGTTGCTGGCTCTTTGCCCTTGGCTAATTAAATAAGAGATCAACATTCGCACATTTCATAAAGGAAAGGGTTGTAAGGTTATGTTACTCAAAGTAGCCGACTTAGTTAACGATAAGGTCTGGCATACTTTTAAAGTAGTGAAAACAGCCACCATATTTTTTTTTTCGGATTATATTGCTTAAACTATCTCCTTAGACTTCGGTAATGAAACCAATAAAAACCAGAAGTGAAAGGAAGAGAAACGTCGTGGTTTTCTGTAAAGTCATTGGCTACGAAAAATTATGACATTGGAAATCGGTCCTATTGGCCGAAAGAAAATGAAAGTAGCCGTTCTGCTTGTTATGCAGGATTTTTGTATCGTCTTCTCCTAAATTTCATGGAACCGATTCGGTCAAATCGTCTTTAGTTTCACTTCTGAATTGCAAGAGTAAATCTAGCAAGATGATCATTTTTAAATAGTTGCAGTTACTTCCTTCATATTCCAACGCGAAGCAATCTTATGTTTATGTGGTCAATTTATTCCATGGCAGCGATGAAGGCGATGCACGTAAGGGACCCTGACCTTGAAGTGCCACGATGCTTTTTGGCTTCTTGGTGGTCGAAGCCGAGGAAGTCGACTGCTGCATGGTAATCGACGCGGAAGCTGCTGGAAAGGTGAGAGGGAGAATGTTTTAGGCTAGAAATAACCCAGAGCAGGCTGGCTTTTGCCTAATTGGCCCGCATTTCCCACTGCAGCCTCGCTGGGGTCATTGTGAAAAATCTGAGAAGTATAGCACAGCACTTTGTTCCATTCCGGCTAATTTTTTTTAATTGCGGCAAGTTCAAATCATATTCGTGGCAGTAATTTGGCGCGAGGTTTGAAAAAATTTTCAATAGTAAGCAAAAGTGAATGGTTTTCCACTATTCAAATCTGCTGTGTGCTGTTTATGGCTGATGATGAGTCATGAGTTTTTTCTAATGCTCTTAGTTTAGCACTTTCATTCTAATCGTAAGCAAAGAAAAGGACGGCATTTGTGGATTGAATATATTAAAAATAAAAATACAAAAATTAATAAATAATATTAAAAAACGAGCCAATTGTAATTGCTGCCGTGGTCGTTGAATTGGATATAGTAAGAGACGACTTCTCGTCCTCCGTCGTCATTTGGGCGCCATTCTCCTCCGAAACAGCATTCTTTGTCTGGAAAGGGTGGTTTAAAAAAAAATAGTAATGAAAGCTTGTTGTACATAGAAATAGTAATGAAAGCTTCTATAAAATTTTGCATCAGCTTGTAGATGTCGAACTTAGCAAGTTTATTACTTTTAAGGCTTCAAACGGTCGTGTATTTGTGCACAATTTTCATATTTCTCGCTGGAAGCTCCAGATTCGTCATAATAGTTTTGCCATCCGTTTGCCTAGTCGATACATGTCTCTTCCGTCCTCTGCAGTGCAATCTCAGAGCCTTACAATCTTTAAGAAACATATTGAGAGTATTCCGCTTCTAGACATTTTTCGAATAGATTATTCAAATCTATAATGCTATATTTCCTTTAATTTATCCAGTGCAGAGAGTTTGTTTTATCTTTACATATACATACATGTATATGAACTATACTACTCGTTGAACGGACATCGGCGAAGAAGAAGATTCTCGTCCCAAGTTTCAATCTTCTCTCCCTCCCCTCCGGCATATGCCAGTATTGAAGGTCAATCCTAGCTGAAACCGATTGCACTCGGTTCCTTCGCTCTCTTTCTCGCTATCTCTTTCTCTCTTTCACTCTCTCGTGCTTTCTCTACATTTCATTCTCTCTCCTCTCTCGGTCTCCATCTCCCTCTCACTCTCTCTCACTCTCTCTCTCTCTCTCTCTCTCTCTACTTCTCCCTCCATCTCTCTCTCTTTCTCTCTCTGTAAGCATAGAAGGTGCTGCTGAAACCGTTTTTTGCACTCATCACTGCGTTCGGATAGCCGCATACAAAAGGAGGAGGAAGGATGAAAGGAGGAAACCAAGAAGAAAACTATGATGCCCACCGCTCTGCTCTCCGTTTTTCTCGTATCTGCTCTCGCTCGGTCTGGCCATGCATGCATGGCCATGATCCCGACCAATCCCAGTTTGACATGTTAGCAATTATTTTTTGCTCAACTTTAAAGTAACTTACTATCTAGTTTGAGAGAAATTCGAATAATTATGTTTTCATGTGAGTCCGCCTTTGCATAAAGGAGGCAAAATGTTCTTGTATCTTATAGTTTCTTTTTATATATCTTGAAATCTCTTGCCGGTCCAAATCTATCCAGTTCTAAATTAACAGTAGATGGGGTGTTTAATGTTGCGGTATTTTATAAATGCTATTAATCATATCTTAATTGAGCTTTATTTCAAAATGAGCATTATTTAAAAAGTAATACTGTGTTTTCAGGACCTCCACCATTAACCACCACCATCGCACCCATCACCACCACCACCACGGCAGTTGCCACCACCACCGAATCCTCGGCGTCGACTACCACGACGTCGTCAACCTCCTCAACAACTTCGACTAGCTCGAGCTCTACGACGACCACCGTGCCCCTCACATGCATGAGTTGCCCTATGGCGACGTACAAAGCGCCAGCGGTGGTTGGTGATATAGTTTTTTTTTTTTATATTTTAAACTAATTTACCTATGTATTTTAAAATACATAATTTACTCCTTTCTTTCTTTAACCAGCGACTTACGCTTTAAACAAAAACTGTAGTATGTCCTTGCATTACATTACACAAGGCGTTCTGATTGTTGATATAATTTTAATTTTAATTGTAATAAGAGTTTTCTAAATTATTATTTACTTTTTTAAATGGATCGCTTGTAATTTTAAAATTAATGTCATAAGTATAGTTATACTCCTTTCCTTTTCTACTTGTGATAAGGGAGAAAACATCGTCCTCGTTACATCCCATCGCAAACCAGTTACTATGCCGCAGGATAGAGAAAGAGAGAGTGGGCGAAGGAGAGATAACGATAGAGATAGAAAAAACGAGAGTAGAACGAAAGCGAGGTAACGAGAGTTATAGAGAAAGAAAGATTAAGTATGTGAAAGAGAGGTTGCTAGAGAGATAGAGAGAGAAAGAGAGAGAGAGGGTATTCAAAAGAGAGATAACGAGAGAGATAGAGAAAGAGAAAGCAGGTAACAGAGAGATAATGAGAGAGATGGAGGAAAGAGAGTAGGAGCAAGAGATATAACGAGAGAGATAGATAAAGAAAGAGCGAATGTGGGCGAAAGAGAGATATCGAGAGAGAGAAAGAAAGAAAGAGAGTAGGCGAAAGAGACATAACGAGAGAGATAGAGAAAGAAAGAGGGAGTGTATATGAAAGAGAAACGAGAGACTGGAAGAAAGAGAGAGAGAGAGTAGGCGACAGAAAGATAACGTGAGAAATAGAGAAATAGAGAGTAAGCAATCGACCGAATTAGAAGAGATCGGGTGTCAAGCCGAAATTTTTTTAAATTAAAAACTTGGATTAGGAAAAACTTGAATTAAGAGTATAGTTAGAGACCGCAGATAATTTTTTCAAAACCGATTAAAAATTCAGTTCAAAACTTCTCCTGGTGGTATTGGAGTGCTAGAAATTCAAATATATAAAAATTATTACATAATATTGAAGAATTTACATATAAAAATGGGCTTTAAGACTGTTAATTAATTAGCAATGTGGGCAGGCTACAGTAAGCCGACGTCCGCTGTTGTACTACACTACCCTCGCTAGTGAACTGAATTTTGAAGAACATATCCAGATGAAAATGGCGGCGCCCATAGAGAACGTAGCGAAGAGAATGGAGAGAGGGAGACAGAGACAGAAAGAGGAAAGAGACAGAGTAAAAGAGAGAGAGAGAGAGAGAGTGAGAGAGAGAGAACTCTACGAACTCGGTCTCTCCATCTGTGCCAATTTGGCTTAGAGCCAAAAGGTTTTTTCGAGAGTTTTACTGCTCAACGTGACTTATGTTGCGTCTCTCTCTATCCTACATTGTTCTACAGAAAATGGCGGTTCTTTTGAGCTATTGAATGTTGTGTAAAATTTTGTTGGAACGCTTATAGTTTTAGAATAAGATTCCGCACTCGAGGTCTGAGAAGGTCACATAGACAGGCAAGTGCCTGTGGAGAGAGAGAGAGAAGGAAGGGAGAGAGGTAAAGAAATAAAGAATGAAAGAAAGACAGAAAGAACTATCTTTCTCTTTATAAGTGAACACTGTTCGTGATGTCAGGAGTTGGCCGTGTGCCTCGCTCTGTGCGCAAACTTGTAAGTGTAATCAAAACGCTCAACGTGACTTATACACACCTCTCTGTACCTCATTACAACCGCCTTTCTGGGCAGAATGTAATGACATAGAGAGAGAGTCACTTTTCGGTCTCTTTATAGCATTAACAGCAAAAGAAACACAAACTCACAAATTTTGGCAGCGTGTCAAACAGATTAATTGAGTTGTACATGCTTTCTCCTGTTCTCTCCCTTCTCTCTCTCTCTCCCTTCTCTTTCTCTCTCTCCCTTCACTCTCTCTCTCTCTCTCCACATGTACATGCCTGTATATATGCATTTGCGTGCAAACAAACACGTCACCGATCCTGCGAGCGTAGCAAATGTCTGGCTGAACGAAAGTCTAACATTTGTTGTCTGAGATCTCTGGGTGTCTGAATGTCTGACTCCTGGTTGCCAACGTGAACTTCTAGAGACAACAAAAGCATGCAACTAATTGTTAGGTCGGCTGTTAGCGCTGCTTCCCCTCGACCGCAACGCTACCGTAACGCGTACAGCCTCCCCGCCAGTGCTCGCTCCGTACACGTTTAGGGTCTTTCGTTTACGTGTGCATCCAGATACAAATTATAATATCTCTCTCTCTCTCTCGCTCTCTTTGTCTCTTTCTCTCTCTCTCTCTCTATCTCTCTCTCTGTATAGACAGACAGACAGACAGAGACGGACAAAGGAACACAATAGTATGCCAAAGCTACTAATGACTGGCTGGCACGAAAGTATAACATTTGTTGTCTTGGATCTGTGTATGTTTGTGTCTGCATGTCTGACCCCTTCTTTTGCCTACGTGCAAATCGAGAGACAAATTAGAGATTCGCATCCATATATATTCTCTCTCTCTCTCTCTCTCTCTCTCTGTCTCTGTCTCTCTCTTTCTCTCTCTCTCTCTGTCTTTCTCAGTTTTTCTCGCTCTCTCTTTCTCACACTTGGACTTACAACTATTCTCTTTCTCACACTTCGACTTACAACTATCTCTAAATGCGACCGGATGATGAACATCCGTTTCAACATTTCTCTAGAAAGAGAAGTTGCAATTAAAACGCGACTGACTGACGCTTTTATTTCAAGACAATTACAATCGAAGAGAAACAGCTGAAAAAAAGTGCCCAAAAACTTATTGCGAGCACTTTTGCTCGCATGTGAACGTGAACCCGTATGTGTCGCCGCTCGACGTTGCCTAACTTGCCAGATCGGACGAGATCGCTACTTCGTGATGAGAGCGTAACTTTTTTTTCGTGCAGATAAGTTACGCTCCACGTATCTCGCTTTTCTTTGTGGAGTGGAGCGATTCGTTCGAGCATAACTTATTTTGTGTTGGTTCATTTTAAGTATATCCCCACGTATCTTTCAGGGGTTCACTTATAAAGTTACGTTTTGACTCTTAGGAGATGACGACGTCGTAGAGGGCAAACACTTGACATGTTTTGCTCCACGTAACTTGTCCACGCTACTTATTAAGAGCATAACTTATTTTTCTGTGTGTAGGTTAAATTCAGTTCAAATGTGACCAGAGCCGGTAAATGGCCCAAAATTTTTGCCCCGGCCCGAACGATTTCTGGGCCCTAGAATTTTGGGCCCGGCCCGGCCCGTGGGCCCGTTTGAGCCCGCTTTAAAAAAAAAATTCCGGGGAAAAAGTCCGACAAGCTACAGAGCATTTTGAAATTCAGATTTTTTCATGCTCATGCTATGAACATTCATTTTAATGTATAGAATAAAAAGTTTTAAGGGAAAAAATTTACAAATGAAGAAAGTTTTGCACTTAATAATGCTACCTATCGTCCTGACTGGACGACATCGTGTGCTTATCGGGACCAAACGGGCTCACGGGCCCGCCCAACTTTTTTGGGCCCGGCCCGGCCCGGCCCGGGGCCCTGGGAAATTGGGCCGGCCCGGCCCGCGGGCCCGCCAGGGCCGGGCCGGGCCGGGCTATATATTGAAAATTTTTTGTAAGTTTGCAGTATGTTTCGCGTCGTTTTTTTAAAAGCATTAATTTTTTTGTTTATTAATTAATTACTTTAAATACATACCGTATTTTCTCTATTAGTGCCCCCGCGGGCACTATTTTTCAATCCCCTTGCGAGAGGGGGGCACTATTAGAGGGGGGGGGGGTTCTAATAGAGGGAGGGGCATTAACAGAGAAAATACGGTATCTTTAATAATTATTCTTTTATAATTTGAATATTAAGTGCCCACGAGACGCAATCTGCGATGAGGCCGACATGCTGATGGCAATACTGACGGGATGCATCGGTGCAACTTGTGCGAAGGGCAGCCAACTCATCGGCATGAAGGCCAGTTTCCATTCAATTTCAATTTCCTTGTGTGTGTCTGTCAAATATGTAGACACATTATAATCATTGGCACAATATGGCAATAATAATAATGAGGGCAGGAAAAATGTAAATTAGGAAATATTAAAAAGTAAACATAAAAATACAAGCGAGGAAAGATGGGAAAAGTTTCCTCCTAGTACGACTCTATTAGTTCAAACCCCCCCCCCCCCCCCTCAAGTTGGTGGACTATTGTTACCCAATTTAAAAGAAGGAGACCTTCTAATGTGCCACTGTTTTGTTGATGCCACTCCTGAGAGGAGTTCTGTTGTTTACTCTTATTTATTTATTTTTTTTATCAAAATTGCACTAACATAAAATTGATATGCCGAATAGATTCTCACCCTTCAAGTTGATACTCATGCTCTGTTTTCAGGACGGAATAAGCATTCCGATTTCGGATTCCAGCATCAGATGCCGAGCAGACGGAGTGAGCTTCGAAGACCCCGGCGACCCGACCAAGTTCTTCCCTGCCACGAACACCGTCTACTGCCAACGTATGCAGAGATTCTAGTTTTGAGTTTTCTTTTTAAAAAAAATTAAAATATCTACAAAAACAACCAAATATTTTTAAATCGGCCATTTCTAGGTTGCAAGATACCTCTTACTTCGCCTAGATGCATATTCCTCATGACAATGATGATGTGCGAGATCCCTACGGTTGGCATTCATAGAAATTGAAGTTGTTTCGTCTGGAGCGAAAAAAGAAATAGACACACATTCTCCCATATAATTTGAATTTTTCCGAGTTTTGTAGTCGAAGCCTCGTATTCAGGCAGATGAGGACGTGAATTAAAAAGGTGGAATGCGGCTCTATTAAGGTGACTGACAACAATCTCGTGTGCCCGCAAGGATTTCCAATCCTCACCATCGACGAGGAATCAGTAGATGGCGACGTCATGTGCGTCAATGGCGTCTGGACCGGAATGGATGGCATGCCACTGGCCGCTGGCTTCCGCACGGGCTGCGTCGGATAAAGTTCTTCGTCGGATATCATTGATAAAGAATAGTTGATTTAAGCTTTTATGTTTGCCGTCCAACGCCGTTCAGTCAAACCCAAAAAAAAAAAGAAAAAAAGAACACGACTTAATATCCATCTCACGAAAAGTTTTCCCTCCTGCAGTTTGTCGTATTTTTCAAGATCATTTTATCAACCTTTTACATCGGTTCTTCTTACTTTCTGCTACTTATTTCTTATTTCCCCGTTTCGATTCAAGGATTTTTCTACTAATTCCATTATTTCATGCCTGTTCAAGTGTCGTCACTTCCAATTAATTTGATTCGATAAACAAATAACTAAATAAAAGGACACTGTTATTGTTGAGACTTTTCATTTCTTCGACCAACCGGTGGTTTTCACCTGTGAGTGAAAAATAAATAAAAGAACATATTAGTTTTAACAATGCGAGATAGGCTGATTACGCGTGACATGTATTATTTGTATAAGACTAAGCTCTATTCGAATACGAGGATGCCGATTATTAACACAAAAAATTATTTTAATTGTTTTAATTAATTCGACGGAATTTGTGTACGAGACATCATGGCCTTTAAATTTAGTGTAGCCATAACAATCGTAGCCAGGGCTTGCCAAGTGGAACAAGACTGTTTTTAAAATATATTGGTCATTACATTGCAAAGGTCTTCAACTAGGAGAGCGTCGTCAAATAGGGAATAAGCGTATTCTGAGAGAGTGAGAGAGAGAATAGAGAGAATTGTTTGGTGTTTCATAAACGAGCAGTACTGCCTCAATCGCTTGTTGGTTATCGAAGGCATATTTGACTGATTATGCGGAAAAAAATGTCTACGATCAGCATAAAAGCAGAAAGAAAGTCTTATTACATTAGCATCCCAACTTAAACTGCCGGTTTGCCGGCAATGATTGTATATTTATTTGACTGCTGATATAAGAAAAGTGCGTCAAAGATCGGGACAAAAGCAGGAGAGGGAATTCTTCACCTTGGAGAACGTCGTCAAATAGGGGACAAGCGGTATCTGCAAAGATTGAGAGAGAGAATTGTTTGGTGTTTCATATACGAACAGTGCTGCCTCAATCCCTAGTTGGTTAGTGAATGTAGTATGTTTGAGTGTTAATACGAACAAAAGATCTTGGCACAAGCGGTGTGAAAGCAGGAGAAAGCCTTATTTCATTAGCATCCCAACTAAAACTGCCGGTTTGCAGACTATGGGCTGAAAATGTAACAAATCAGCAGACATTGAGAGAAAAGCCACGAATCACATATTTGATATAGATTAAAACTATTTGAGTATGTAGATGTAAGTTGTTTTGTTACTGAACTAAACAATCTAGAGATGCGGTCGAACTTTATCGCAAGTTTTATTTCTTTTCCAATAAAAATAAAGCTGACAAATATCGTGGACATGGTCAAATCATCGTACAAAGTATGAATGTTCTGATAAAAAGAGCGAAGAAAAATGGCGTCTATAGAAGTGTAGAAAAAGGAAGCCGAACAGTGAGAAATAACAATGGAAGATGATTTCTTTTCTTTGTGAATTGATAATATTCTCTATTGCTCACAACGATAGAATTTATACAGAAAAACGTAAGATAAAAGGTTTGTATGTGTGGAAATAGCGCAAGAAGAGAGCAGACTAAGAGATAGGGAATATGGAAGAGACAACGAGAGAGCGAAAGAAACGGAAAGAAAGATAGTGAAAAGAGAGAGAGCGAGAGAGGGAGAAAGAAGGAGAGAGAGAGAGAGAGCGAGAGAGAGAGAAAGTGGGAGGTAGATAGAGAGAAGAAGAGAGAGTGAGAAAGAGGAAATGAGTGATAGAGAGATAGAGAAAAAAGTACCCTTGCCGACTCGCATTCACTTTCCTTTCGGGACTTTTCATTCCTTACATTAGACCAACCGGTGGTTTTCACATGTGAGTGAAGAATAAATAAAAAAACATTTCAATTTTAACAATGTGACTGAGGCTGATGTTGTCAATATACCTAAATAGATAGTAGTTCAAAAAATATTGGCACATTGTTTAAAAATATTTACACGAAAGATGGCAGTAATCTATCTTAATTTTCGTGACCATTGTATCGTTTCTCTCTAAATCGCACCTATGTTCTCTCGGCCTT
Source organism: Allodiplogaster sudhausi (assembly GCA_945643635.1). Taxonomy (NCBI): domain Eukaryota; kingdom Metazoa; phylum Nematoda; class Chromadorea; order Rhabditida; family Diplogasteridae; genus Allodiplogaster; species Allodiplogaster sudhausi. The sequence goes on along the minus strand of CALZFC010000259.1, from coordinate 2,384,164 downwards.
GTATCAGGCAAAAAGGCGCCAATTCAAGCTTGGCCATATGGCTCCTTTAAGAGAGCGCTGTCAACCTTACTCCTCCTTATCAAAACAATCTCCAGATGCCGTCACGAGCTTTAGCCTCCTCCTGGAGCATCTGCACGGGCGGTCGGAGGGCAGCGTCGTAAATCGATATAAATAACTTTAATTTATAAAAATGATCTTATCCGGTAATTCAAGGCAAAATGAATAAAGGATGGCAGGGTTTCAATTATTAATGAATATTGCTAAATAGGCTATTTTCTCTTATTAGAAATAAATACGCATACCGTATTTTCTCTATTAGTACCCCCTTTTATTAGAACCCATCCCCTCTCTAATAGTACCCCCCTCTGAAAATGCCATCGAAAAATAGAACCCCTCCCTCTAGTAGAACCCCCCCCCTTACAGTCCAATTGTCAGCTCGAGAGGTACCTCGAATGGATCTTGGAGGCATAGGATGCTCTCCCCAATGATGGCAAATACATTCAAGATATGTGGCAAATTGGATATTACAATGATGATTCCATAGAATTCGAGCTATGATTCTTACTTTTTGAGAATAAAATTTTGTTATCAAACTTTTTTGTGTCTCATATTGAAAAATAGAACCCCTCCTTCTAATAGAACCCCTCCCTCTAATAGTGCCCCTCCCCTGCAAGGGTATAGAAAAATAGAACCCCCGGGGGTACTAATAGAGAAAATACGGTATGCTTCTTTATCATTCTTCTTTACCTTTATCTGCTGCACAAAAGTGTGAAATTATTTGTAGAATAATGAGCTCGTATTCGAATACGCGGATGTCGATATTTAACAAAGAAAAAGGATTATTTTAATTGTTTAAATTAATTCGATGGAATTTGGGCACGCGACATCATGGACGACATCGGCATAAAATCAAAACAATTTCTTGTTTAGTAAGCTTCCTACCTTAAACTGCCGGTTAGCCAATAAAGAGCAGAAAATATCACAAAGCCGCTAATAAAAAGAATATATTTGATCTCGCTTACCATTTCATTCATTACCATGTATTTGTATTATGCATAAGTATGTTTTTCTCTCAAAAAGCAATCTCCAGATGCGGCTGAACCTACAATCGAAATAAAAACAGAAAGAAAGTATTATTACATCAGGATCCTAACTAAAACAGCCGGTTAGCCGAATCACATACTAGACTTACCTTAAAACTATTTGAGTATGTATGTACATAGATGAAAGTTTTTTTTAACAAAACAATTGCAGTTGCGGCGGAACTTTATCTCAAGTTTTTTTCCTGTCAGATAAAAATAAAGCTGACAAGTAGCCTGGACATGTTCAAATCATCGTACAAAGAATGAATGTTCTGATAAAAAGAGCGAAGAAAAAAAATGGCGTCTATGGAAGTGTTGAAAAAGGAGCCGAACAGTGAGAGGCAATAAACGATGGGATGGTTTCGATTATTATTGTCGATTTCTAAATCGGCTATTTACTTTTAAAATCCATATGCTACCGCATCTGTTTGAATTTTTCAAATCATTAAATTACATTTTCTTGTATCCGGCAAAAAGGAGCGAATTCAAATATGAGTTGTTTGTTCCATGGGTAGAGGGGTTATCATAACGCGTGATAAGAGCAGCAAAAAAGAGTGAAATGTGTTATAGGAGTGAGATGTAATGAACTCGTATTCGAATTGAGGTTGTCGATATCTAAAAAAAAACAGATGATTTCTTTTAATATTTTTGATGCCATTACATTGCCAAAAGTGGAGGGAAATTCTTCAATTAGGAGAGCGTCGTCAAATAGGGAACAGTACTGCCGAAATATGGATTTGATCATCGAATCTTTATATTTCTACTGTCTTCGGGAAATGCGCTAAAACGGTTTTCCTATTAGCAGTAAAGTCATATATCATAAGCATCCCAACTAAAACTACCGGTTAGCCGGCAATGAGCTGAAACTGTCACAAATCAGCAGAAAAAAATGTCACAAATCACATTTGAGCAAAAGCAATTCAGAGGATTCTAGCGAACCTTGTAGTTGGTGGAGGTGCTCGTCTGGTTCTCATGGAAGGCGGCGCCCGTGTTGAAGCGGCTGATCAGATCGTTCACGCGGCCTGCAAGGAGGGAGAGAGAGAGAGAGACAGAGAGAGAGATGGAGAGAGAGCGAGAGCGGGAAGGGGAAAGAAAGGAAGAGAGGGAGAGGGGGCGAAAGAGAAAGGCTGATTGTGAGAGAGAAGGGAAGAGTGAGCGAGAGAGAAATTAAGAGAGCGGGAGAGAGAAGGCGAGAGAGAGAGAATGAGAGAGACAGAGAGAGAGAGAGCGAGCGAGAGAAATGAGAAAGCAAGTGAAGCAAATAGTTACAGCCGAGAGAGAGCTCTGCGGAAAATTATCGACCGACGTTAACACATCTTCCTATTTTCATTCTTTTTTAAAACAATTAATACACATCTATTCCAATACAACCAACATCGGATTGCTAACAAATTGAGAGAAGGAGAGAGAAAGAGTGAGGGAGAGAAAGAGTAAAAGAAGGAGAGAGAAATTCGAGAGAGAGAGAGAAAGAGAGAGCAGGAGAGCAAAGATCTTCTTTTATTAGAAAAAAAACATCATCCAAATATGCTCCGTTATCATCGCGCAGGATAAGAGCAGCACAAAATAAAAGAATTATCTTCAAATCTGATATTTATAAAGAAAAATAATGATTTTCTATTTTTAATTAAGTTGGCGGAAATTGTACACGTGACGTCATGGCCCATTCGAGCTTTTAAATTTGTGAACAAGTCTGTCGGAACTACTAGTCAAGTGCGGACGATCGGGGACAAAAGCAGAAGATGGTCTTACTACATTGAAATCCCAACTAAAACTGCCGGTTAGCCAAAAATGAGCTGAAAATGTCACAAAGCAGTAGACAATGAATGAGCTGAATGTCACAATCACACTTTTGATCTCGCTTAAAGCTGTTTATGCGCGTATTTATGTATGAACATATGTAATATGTAAACTTATGTATGCCTCTTTTCCTCCTCAACAAAACAAACTCTAGAATTGTAGCCTCCTCTTGGAGAATCTTTTAATCGATTTAAAGATTTTTTTAATTTTAAATGATTTTATATGTTAATTCAAGGCAATAATGAATAGACGAGCGATAAAAGATGGAGGGAGGGTTTCGATTATTAGTGTCGATTTCTAAATGGGCAATTTTCTTTTATTAGAAAAAATACCCGCCTATTCTCCATTATCATTACGCGTGACACGAGCAGCATAAACGAGTGAAATGTGTTAAAAGAGTGAAATGAAGTGAACTCGAATTCGAATTGAGGATGCCGATATTTAAAAAAAAAACAAATGATTTTAATTGTTTTAATAAAGTTAACGGATAGTATTTGGGAACAAAATCCTTTTTTTTATTTTTGATGCCATTGCGTTGCCAAAAGTGGAAATTCTTCAACTGGGAGAGTGTCGTCAAATAGGGAATAAGCGGTATCAGCAGAGAGAGAGAGAGAGAGAGAGAGAGAGAGAGACAGGGATAGAGAGAGAAAGAGAGAGCGAGAAAGTGAGAGAGAGAGAGAGTGATTGAAGAGAATGCTAGGCGTATCCTACTTCCGAAATCGGGCAGTACTTCCTCAATCCCACGTTGTTTATATATATAGATAATTTATATTTACCATTAGTAAAACTGATTTGACTCAGCTCCGATTATCGGCGAATAAGCAGGAGAAAACGCTATTTTAATAGCGTCCCAACTAAAACTGCCGTTAGCCGACAATGAGCTGAAAGCCACAAATTACATATTTCAATGTACCTTAAACCTTTTTAAGCATTTGTTATGTAAATATATAATGTTTTGCTTCTCAACAAAACAATCGCATTGGCGGCCGAACTTTATCGCAAGTTTTTTTTCCTTTCCGATAAAAATAAAGCTGACAAATAGCGTGGACATGGTCAAATCATCGTACAAAGTATGAAAGTTCTGATAAAAAAGAGCGACGAAAAATGGCGTCTATGAAAGTGTAGAAAAATGAAGGGGAACATTAAGAAAATGCAATGGAAGTTTATTTCTTTTTTAATGACTTGATAATATTCTCTATTGCCCACAAGGATAGAATTTGTATAGTAAAATATAAAATAAAATAAAATGTATTTATGTGGAACTAGAGCAAGAATAGGCCAGAAT